>CP093833.1:5923194-6296012 GCA_033064975.1 Smittia sp. YW1114-2
CGACGAATGGTTTGCCTTCCATTTTCTTCAAGCTCGCTAAAAAAGCTTTTTCTGTTGTCTACGGAACTTTGAAGCTTTCATAAATGTTGATAATAGCAATTTACATTCGTAACTGACGTGAAAGCGGGGGGAAATGTCTCAATTCGATGACGAGTCTCATTGTTTATATCAAGACTTGCGCCCTTCTTCTACCTTCAGGCCATAAATAAGCTTCCATCAAATCAAAATAATAGACGAGACCTTTTACGACTGATTTGACCCAATTTTTCCGCATGTTAACAATCTTTATTATCGTGTCGGGCGTGTGTTGCATCAATGGCTTCGGCTTTCCCAGGGCCCTTCAATTTGCTACCGCTGTGACTCTGTGAATTTTGATTTATTTTACCAGCTAACAGAAGACGGCGCCGTTTTGTAACGAAGCAGTTACGGCAAAACCATCGCTTTGAGGCAGAGAAATATCGCACATATGCTCCACGCAAACACACGCCGGATGGAAACATTCGATATTTTATTTATTCAAAAACCTTTATCAGGAAATAAGTATTTTGATGCTCTACGTGATGATAAAATCAAATACAGCCATTAAGGTTGATTGTAAATATTAAGCACACATACACAAGTGTGCGAAGCGAGCGTGGTGTAATCAGGTGTGCAGAGCGGCAAATTCCGGATGCTCCTCTTGTGTTGCCTTTCCAACAACAATGTGTTCCTCGTTATCGTGCTTGTTTTACACTGATTTGAGAAGTTTCATCTCGAAAACTTTTTCTTTGTGTATTCTCGCTCTTAAAGGTGGCAGGGAAAGTTTCCGCACCTGAAATTTATTGCTGTGTGCAACTTATCACATTAGACAAGCTGTATGAGAACGCGGAATCGTGTTGAGTGAGTCAAACTAAACACTTTCTCCGGACGAATCAGGGAGAGCGCTTCCGGGCTGTTGACCTACTTAATGATTCAGAAAAGTTTCATTGAGACTCAGACAGTGGGAAAGTTCGATAGCTCGAGGTGTTGAAGTGCATGTTACTCAAGATTGATTGAGCTTTAAGAGCCATTGCGATTGTGTACCTCAATCTGGAACAATTCTCAAAGGCTCAATCGGAATTTATGAGGCCTCCGAGCAGGTTTCATTCGTTTTGGAAGACGGATGCTGACCAGGTTCTCATGGAGCTCACAAAACATTTCGCTGGCACGTGCACAGTTCAGCCAACATAGAAAGCTCGATTGCAAAACTTTTCATGTTTCATTCGGCAATTTCTTTTAACTCATGTCGTTAATGAACATCGCACACGTCTGATGGCTCTTCTACTTGTCTTCCGTTGATTCACGGCCAAAGTTTGCTGTGTAACTTCCTGTTGAACACGCTCCGACACCAACGTTCACTTTTAAATCACTTAATGCTTCCTTTATCGCTACCGTTCACTTCAACTCCGCCACTCTTGAGACAATTGATCTAGAGAAAGCTCCGAGTCATCGTCGTTGCTGTCGTCGGTCGGAGAGAGAGGGAGAGTAGCATCTCATAAATTCCTAATAAAGGTCTGATGTGCTACCCATTGTGTGTAAGAATCCCATGAATCTCTAATGATGAAAATCATCATGATGCATTAATTATTTCCTCTACATTGGCAAAGCGATGTTCTTTCCTTTGTCACGTTTTATTTATTCGTTGTGTGTTTGCCAACACGAAACACACGCATTAAGCATTAAGGTTTCATATCATGCCTGTTAATGAACTCTTATTAAATAATATCATCTCGGAGAAAATTATTGGACGAAAACGGATTTGCCTTTGCTTCCTTTCGACAAAATTTCACTCGACGAAAATTGAATTTTAATTGCTCTCTAAAATGTATGTCGTCGTTGTGCTGTGAGCTCGAGCGCAATTCCAACAATTTTCTCTTTCGCCGGTCAATTCTGTCGGCCGTTCCGTGCGTGGCGAACTGGGCTTAACACGAACGACCTTCATGAAACTTCATGCACGAATGGCGAAGTCTTTTGCTCTCCTTTGTTTATACGTATCGAAAACAGCTAAGGCTTGAACATTCCATTCATGATGAAAGGTTTTTCTGCTTCCGTCCCCCGTCTCGCTAGGGCATTCCACAAATATTCCCCGTAAACATTCCATGCCATCGACGAAGAAAAGGAAGAAAATTTCTTCACTTATAAGTTTGGTTAGAGAAAATGTGGAAAGGAGAACTGGCCTCATTATTATTCATTTCATGGAAATATTGAATATTTCAAAGATTATCTTGCGTCTTACTTTTGCAAAGAGTGGAAGTGGATCAGAACACATCGCATCGTTCAATATTTTCTTTGAACGTTCGGCAGAGACTAAAAATGGTTTAAGCGTAAGAAGAGGAAATCCTTGTGCCTCAAGTGATGAAAGCCTCGAATATTGCTGCGATTATTCCTCAATTGGAGACGGAGCCGCAATCTACAAAGACTTCGCTTTAATTTCGTCGATAAAAAATCCATCTTGCAGATATCTTAATGACTCTCCACTCCACAATGTTTTGAATGAGAGGCGAATAAAGGAAAAACCGAAAATGACAATCATGAAAGATAATTTTCGTCGGCAAACAAAACAACGTTAAGATGAAAACTCTCGCTTGTTTCTCTGTCTAGTTGTACGGAATGATGGGGAGAAGGATGAAGCGGGGCGGAAAAAGACAATGGCGGATTGAAGGAAGAAGAATAGGAAAGAAAAGTCGACAGCGTAATAAAGGAAAAAGGAACTCATAAGGACCGGAAGACAAGCCGGATGCTTTCAATTCATCGAGAGATGATTTTCTGATGTTTTGATTTTCTCAAACCGTCGTTTGATCGATAAGCAATGTAATTGCCTTCCAATATCCCCTGCTTAACCGGCTTCAACGACCAGTCGACCGTGACATGTTTCTGCCTTTTCATCCTCCACGACTCGCCCCGAAAAGGTCACGAATCCTTTCTCTTAAAATGTTTTTCTTGTCGAGACAATTAAGATCTTCACCTTTTTTTCTCCTCGACGCTTTCTCTGCCGCTCCTACGCCCCCGAGTTATGATTTTGAACTTTATGTAAATTTTCATTCTCGTTTTGCTCAACGACTGCCAGTTGTTTAATTAGGTCCTTCGGTTACTTTTTCTGCAGCATTAAAAGTCGATGTGAATTAGGTAAATTTTTAAACTTCTCCGCATTGCGTTGTCCATTAGTCGACCATAATTTACCACTTAAACTACTTCGTTAGTTAGAGTAAATGATTTGAAGAAGGAGAAATCAATTATTTCTATGTTTGTAAAGCTTCCGCTTCAGTCAAAGGTTTTCGTTTATTTTCGTATTTGTTTGCGAGCGACCAAGAGCCTAAGTCTAAGTCTAGAAGAGAAATCGCCTACGACGAAAGGTTATTAATAATTCCCAAAGAATGAAACACGTTTTGGATTGGAAAAGCGAAAAACAAAGGAAAAAATCATCAAATGGTTTAAATATTAATCACATTTTCAGCGAAAATTGTGATTTACTCCGCATAATTTCACGCTATCAAATCCTCAAGTGAAATCTCCGGAGTTTGATTGCGTTCGTACGCTTTCGAGGAGATGGAGCGAGGGCAATTTTCATTATTGCGTGAATGGTGACGACGAATTCCGTTCGAAAATGCCTCGATGCTCCGATTAATGCAAATGGAATTATCGCGTTCTCCTTGTTCGGGTGGACGACGGCGTGTCAAAGCAGTGTCATGGTATCATGACCGTTATTAGAATTTAAATTGATCTGTTAAATCAATTTTTTATGAGCAATTTGATGCGAAACTCGACGGCTGCGAATTGTCTACGGATTCGACTAGCTTCGACTAACTTTTATTTCGCAGCACAATGTCGAAAGTGGCGCTCTCGCTCGATACAAAAAATTCAAATAATTGACGAAAATCTAATTTGTTAAATACACAGCAGCACACACGTGCATTTAAATCAAACGGGAAGCAGACGAGATCTCTCTGATTTCCACATCGAATCGAGCTGCTTCCCTTCGAGCTGCTGAAATTAAAATTGGATTTCTCTTGTGTTCCGCTGCGCTGCTTGAATGAATAAAATAATTTAATTCCGAAACATTATTCTATGTTCTCAATATTCTCCTTTTTTGCATGATCGGGAAGAGTTTCTGTGCATAGAAAATAAGTCAAGAGAAGTAGCAACATTTGTGTTTCGAGCATAGAACGAATAAACTAAAGTGTTCACATCACTTTTTCATGATTCGAATGACACAGTCGAGCTTAAGAACGCTTGGATTAATAAACTCAGGTTGGTCCAGCCACATGTTCTGTTCCTTAGCTTATCATGATGTTACACAATCGAATTCTTAGCAGATCTTGTAATTTTATGAACCGAAAAATCTTTAGTCATTTGGGGTTAATGTAAAATTAGAGATAGCCTCACAGTCTATCTCCAATTTCATCTATGAGCAGCGTATATAAATTTTCAATTTAAAATTTTAATTTCAAATTGAATAAAACAAAATCGAGTATGTAGAATCTGAACTTTTGGAGGCGATATTAGCCTCGGCGGTGCATGTTGAAAGCTTAGACGGAAAGCTCTTCTCTTCCTCTCGTTCTTGCTGTGATTTGATTTAAAATTTGCATGTGCCTTCAAGTGGCTGGCGGAGGAATTTTATTAAACGTCGAGTATCATTACGAGCTTTGTTTATAAACGACTTATTAATTATCGGATCACATGTGGCAAAGCCGAAATTTCCTTCGCTCAGCATTTTTTCCGTTCGTCGAGAGTAGAAATGTCATAACAGCATGACATGAGTACATATGAGCAACAATATGCGGCATTAGATTCTCATTAGGACATATTATGTCGCTTTACGTATGTTATCAGTCCATTGCAAAGCCTACGCTCAAGAACTTGTTGTCGAGTCAGCATCGGGCCATGAAAAGCAATTGGAAAGCAGATTAACGCGCGAGTGAAACATAATTCCCGATGACCTTTTTTCAGCGTTGCGAGAAAAATTAATTCCACTTAAGCTCGGAAATGTTATTTTTATGTCATTAAATGATGAATTAAATTTGGTGTTAAAACTTTTTTCATCATTCGACTTAATGAAATTACCGTGTAACGCACAGCAAAAAGCGTCGTGCTTTATAAATGACTTTTGACATCGCTCAGAACGAGGAGCAACTGATACAATTAAAAGAACCTGTTAAAAATGTCCTGTATCGTGCAATTGCTGGCGTTCATCGGCAGTCGAATGGGTGAAAACAGTTTATCATGTTTCATAATTTGAATCCACTGTGGATTCTTAATCAAATTACGGAAATGGAAGAACCGAATAAACAACACGTCAATTTGTGGAAGCTTTTTGTTAAAACGAAGAATCACAACTCAGACAATCGTCGAGCTTGATTGTTGACATAATTGAGTAAGAGGTTTCTTTGTGCTTTCGACGCGGGAGACGGAGATTTCGAGCGTTGTAAGGAAGGTCGTCTCGAGCTTTACAAATATTTTCAATAGTTCACTGCAGTGAGTTTGCATAAAATTCTTCTAAGCTCTTGTCCCTTTTGTTGGAAGTAGGAAAGCGAACGCGATGAGGAAAAAATTACGTCTGGAGATAACAGAAATTTTATTTATGAGCCAAACCTTATTTGTGATCTTCAGCAATTTTTATTTGTGCAGTCGGTAGAAGGAAAACTCTCTTCTGTTATTACGTTAGCCATGGAGCAAAATCATATAATAAAAGAGATTTCTTCCAATTCCGAGAACGATGCATTCGCCTGCAGAGGAAGGAAAAATCGAGCAGCTCAGTTTTCAATTCCTTCATTTATTTATGACGCTCGCAAATGTCGAATATTGTTTGCCATATCTCATTTCGAAAATGCATTTGGTTGACTGCATGGCATTTGACTGCTTGACGAGAAGAAATTTCTGGTTGACTCGGAATCAGCTTAGCCTCTTCTAAGCTTTACAAAAGCTTGAAGAGCTTCTTGCTGCAGTTTCAAGTGGAAAGTTCAGATTTCGTTAGTTTCAAAAACCAAAACGATACCGAAACGTTGAGAAGTTTATGTAATATGAGAATATTTCAACTGAATTTCCATCAACTTTAATAAATTCTCAGTAATCAGAACACAAAACAGAGCTTTAACCAAATATGTAAACCCTTTTCGTGTTGTCTCATCAATGTCAGAGCCTGTAGCTTCCAAGCGACGATGCGCTGAAATAATAAATTACAAAGCCAGCGTGTAATATGAAGCATGAAATTTCATCAGCAGTCACAACGTGGTATCTTTGAGCGAGCTTTCAAAAGCTTCCAAGCGAAGGTAGAAGTTGCTAGTTTCAGAACTGCGAGTGAAATTAATATCCTGGAATCACTTGAAAGACTTAAGTTGTTTCCTCAAACATCTTTTGAGTTGTTTGTGTTTACATTCGCAGAGCTTTTGACGAGTTGCAGAAAACAAAATAGTCGCAGACATGACCTTACACGATTCGTCAGAACCTTTCACAAGAAACGAGTGGAACTAGTGTAAAAGACTATAGCTGCGAACGGTACAGCTCTTCCATTGAAGCGCTAGATAGGAGAGCGACGAGATGATTGTATACTGCACAGTCTCTCGTGATTTAGTTGAATTTTTAATTCGACGAGTTCGTAAATTTCCGCAGCGTCGAAGAGAAATGCTAAAACTAGTAATACAGATTCATATACAATCTTCAGGCGGAACTATTGAGCTTGTATCATTGCAGGCCGCGAAAGTCGATTCGTTTCCCATTTCCAGCTGGAAAGAATTGCGCGGCCGGAAAGTCTTCATATGAAAACTCGTCGACGGCGCAGAAATGGAAACTCGACGATTGTTTGTGTTCTCGCAAGTCGTGGGTTCAATCAGTTTACTAGTGACACTCGCCGAAGTCGAAACGGTTTGTTTGGAATTATTTCGTGTTCAGTGAGATAGAAGCATTTTTGAAAGTTTTTGTTGTGAGGAAACTTCCACAATGCCATTCTTGAGGATTTCCTCGAAAGAAAAGCGATTTCAATGGGATTTCACCAATCATCAAATGGAAATCTCGCCCGACATGAGAAGCTCGAAAGCCCGCAATTGGATTCAAATTTTGATGAAACGAAGGCTTACGAGCGATAATCAAAGTGATGATAAATAAGGCTGGAGCAGGGCAGAAAAAATCGATTAATATATTTTCGATGCGAGCCTCTCGGAGGAGGGAGAAGAAGAAAAGGAGGAAAACTGTGTGTGTGGGAAAATTTCACTGTCGATTTACATAAACCAACCGAGAAAATATTGATTTGTTGAATGGATTGGCGTGCGAAAGGTTCCGGAGCACGTTGCTTTGAATGATTTGCCCCTTTCGAAAGCCGCACAATTATAATCGAATTAAATGTGAACAAAGTGTAATGCATTCGAGAAACATTTTTTTCTGCTCGCTCCCGTCGCCGCATAATTTGTGAAGATTTTTTATTTCGGTGAATAAGAAAAAGAAGCGCTGGGGAGAGAACGCAAAAGAAAGTTTGATTGATGAGCTAGGAAAGGAAGCATCGGAATTCGTTATGCGATTTGCTTGCTGTTGAGAGCGACAGAACAGAGATGTGAAAAAGGATACAAAACGTCAAGAGCTATTATTTTTTTCCTTCCTCTTCAACTCCCCCGCCGTTAAGCGCTACGTGTCGAGTGATAAGATTTGTTAATAAAATTTCGTGTCTTTCTGTGCTTGCAATTACGATTCCGCTTGATTAAAAATTCAGTGTGTCGAGTGCGAGGAGGTTTTTGAAAGCATAGGGAAAAGTCGAATGAAAATATTTCAATTTCGCTTGCAGGTAGAACGCAAATGCACGAACTTTGATTGTTTGTCAAACTGAGTAAAGTTTCCATCACGAACGTCGACTGAATGAATGTGGAGACGAAGTGACTCTCGAGAAAGAAAAGTTTTGATTCATTTTTAATCGCTCGAAGCTGAGAGCGAGTCAAAACATTCTAACAAAGTGCAGACAAAAGAAAAGTGCTGATTCATAAAAAATATAGTGAGCTCAAGCGTCTCCAAGTGTTGTTGATCAAGCTCTATGACAAAGCTTCAGCTTGCACGTTCCAGTGTTTAAACTACAACAATAGATTCGCAACACGATGGATAATAATAGCAGAGCAGAGTTGTGAGGTAAATTGCATCCGTCATACATTCGTTTTCAATTTCCGTGCGAAATGGAACTCAATTATTCACAGCGGGAGCGACGTCAATCTGAATTATTTACAAGAGGTAAACTCCTCAAATAGAAACGTCGGTGTTAGATGAATTGTTGGAAACTGAAATTCCAACTACTGTCTGGGTAATTGAAAACCTCAAAAGGTAGAACAGATAAGCCTGCAGGGTGGAGTGAGAACCGGGCAAGTTTTGCGGTTTATTTCAGGAGGCTTAGACAAAATGTCTAAAGTTTTTGTGTACGTTTCGATCGCTTGCTGTTCTATTGAGGGAAAATACTTCAAAAGCCACTCCCAGTGTCGCTCCATCAATTCTCGTGCTGACAACGAATTAAAGCTGATGCCAATCACGTCGATGCCGGTGATTTGAAGACGAACGATGCGAATAAATTATCCCATGAACATGTCGACGTCATGAACGCTTCTCATCCTCCCATTAGTCTAAATGAAATTTTAATCGGATCCGTCGGAGTTATATCGATAAAAGTTTCATCGAAGACGAAATTTATTCATATTTGTTGAATGAGTCGGAATGATTGCGATGGCTTAGCACAAAATCTCACAAGTCATTAAAATATTTATTTTCTTTGTGTAATGATGAAGCAGTTTGCACAAGGATTCTCTGGGATTTTCTGTCTCGATTGACTTAATAGATTCTTGATTCATCGCTGCCAGACATGTTTGTCATCGAACAATGCGAACAAGTCTCAATTCGAAAACAAACGAATTGTAAAAGGTTTGAAGCAAACTGCAAACAGCAACGAGAGCAGAAAAAATCTCGTGTTTGCTATTGTTGCAAGGACAACGCCGCTTGATGATGTAAAGCATTAACGACAACAAATTCTCGCTTTGGAGGGATTTTTCAAAACAGTAATCCGCTTTGTCGTGACGTAAAAATAACAATTTGACTTGAAAAATACGTTGCAATTTACTCAATTAGTTATGCAGCCTCCGCCGACAATGCTCGGTTGCTGTTGAAAAGCTGCTGCATCATGAATGTGCTTCATTTGACAACGGCAGTGAGAGGGAAAAAGAAATCTGGAAAAAGAAAATTCGAAATAAATCTCACAACGATAAATTCAATGCGGATGCAAGGAGGAGAGCGAAGGAGGAAAAATTATGCTGGTGGAGATCGAGCTTCTGCTGCAGTCTCCTACAGTCATTTTTTCTAACTTTGTGTTCATCTTCCCCCGCTTTCTCCACGTTATGACAACATACATGATTGCATCTCAATCGCAAAGTATTCACAGGATTTTTTCCATTTCATTCTCCGCTCCCTTTGCACCAAAGTCTCATTTATCAGGTCTCCCGTAATAAATTCACAAAGCTAAAACCTGCAATCCGATTCATAAACTCTTTTCATGTTTCATTGCTATAGTTTCCCCCTTTTTTGCTATAACAATTAAATGTCAAACATGTTTGTTTCATTAAGTTGAGGTCACTCTCTGATATTTTAATCAGAAAGACTCGAGAAATAATCAGGTCAGAGCGAGCATTTATTCAAACGAACGTACTTGAAAATTGTTATTTCAACTGAGAAGGGAGCGAGGTTAATTAAAATTTCTACGAAACAGTTTCTCGAGATTCGAAAGGGTCCCACAACTTCCTTAGCAAGCGAATAAATGTTTTCGAAACCTTGCAAATTGGAAATCTCATTTTCTTTCGATTAACTCCCACCCTCAATTCCGAGTTACGAGTCGTTTTGCCTCATTCTGGTGTTCTCTTTGAACTAATTCGATAACTTGTTAATTATCGCCTAGTCACCCCATTTAAAAACTTATGAACTTTGAACATTGTTCGCTTGCTTCCTTCTCTCCCCTTTCCCTATTCAGCTGTGTCTTCTTCGTCTCTGTTCTTCAAGAAAATTATTTGCCGTATCATAACACTTTGGAGAAAATGAACAATGAAGTTTCTCGTTATGTAGTGTTTACGAGTTGTGTTGCAGTTGGCATCTTCAGCAAAGGGGAGACTTTCCTCTATCTTTGTTTCTCAACCAAAAACATTTTCAGAGAAATTAAATTTCTCGACTTGCTTTTGGGTGAAGCTCTAACAGGAGTGATGTGTTGTCTTGTGTTCTCGTGTTGTTAGTTTCTCGTAAAAGTTTCTTATTGTCTCTTCATTCTTTTGTTGTCGAGCATGGCTTATGTTGAAAAGATTCTTTAATTTACTTCTCGTAACACTCGAGCAGACATTTGAGGGAAATATTTACGGTGAACTATCTGAAGGGCGAAGGCTCGAGTGGTTGTCTGCTTGAGTTGGGTCGGAAGGTGAAAATTCTTCATTCGGAACATTAATTAAAACCAGAAGAATCTCAATCGGAGATCTCCCTTTGATCTCTTCACTTTTCACCGAGAGAATCATCCGAGGACGAGAGAAGTTGCGAGCGACGTGACGAGGGAGGCGCGGCAAGGTCACGTTATGTAATTACACTTTCTTCCTTCGCAAATAACAACTCAATGAACACGAGAGACTGTCGGAAACAGCGAGAAATCATTTGCGAAAGCAAAAAGCAGAATGGCAATCATAAAGTGCGCGAGTCGAGGCCATTACATCGTTGGCTCGCATTTAACCCTCGTACACGACATCGGCGAAGTTATTTTTCCACTCATATTTTTCCTGTACCGCTTTGTTGCCTTTTTCTCTAGAAGGCGACGCTGGAAAAGGCCAACCCAACCTCCATTTATTTTTATATATAATTCTCTCTGTTCCCTTTTCACCTCCCCTTGTTCAGAGAATCACCTGAGGCTGCGAAGCTTTTTTCATGTTGTTCTTTCATTATACTCGCATTTTTCCATGAAATTTAATCGTGGGTACGTGAATTTATTAAATTACTTTCTCATTCGCTTACGTGTGTACCAACGCGAAATAAAAAACGCCGTCAGAATATAATCAGAGTTCATCTACATCCAATTTTCGCTAGAGAGCTTTTGTACACACATTTGATTTCATTTGCTTATTTGCATTCAATCGAAAGCACCAGAGCGCCTGATCCTGATTGAATCTCATGTAATAGATTTTATTAAATTTATTTGAATACGAGGCACGTTATCGACATGACATGCGATGGATCGAGCCCAATTACATTCGCTAACTTGAAGCCACATATTTTTGAGTGTTCCCTCATCGCCGCGTGTCTGCGCGCTTCTCGTGACATTTCAAATTACTCAATCCATTTGTTTTCCCCCGCTTTTCATATTAACGACGTCACAAGATTGTCTTGTGGAAGAAGGAAACATTAATATTATTCAAAATCATTGCCCTGAGCCTTGAGCTGTTTAACGTTTCTTGTTTGTTCTTTTTTATTCCAATTTTGTGGATTAAACTTATAACTCGCAAGGTTGTCTTGGAGTAGGTAGCGTGGGCTCGACATCAAGCCTTATTAATGTTTTTCCCTCTTGAAACGAGAGCTTGGGGAAATAAAACATGCTTCACGTGTAGGAGTAATTACTAAACTAATCGTTAATGCGCATAAGGACATTAATCTCATAAGTCAACTGAGCGGAAAGCTTGGAAGAGAGAGAGAGAGAGAGAAGAAGTAAAAGCTTCCAGACAGATTTATTGCACTACACCGCATAGATTATGTTTCAAGAGCTGATATGCGCGAGGCGGTGAACACCACATGCAAGTGTTGGACTTATCGATTTTTCCACGGACTCGAGTTCAATTAAACTTTTACCTCTGAGAAGCCAGAGCCGCAGTTCGAGTTTGCTAAGCGAAAAAAGCTTTTATTGAGCTTCAGTAGAGCTTTCAGTGGTTTAGTGTACAATTCAAGATCTGGAGAATACTCTATTTCGATGGACTGTGATTGAATATTTTGTATTAAAAGTACAAACTTCGTGACTATGTTTGCAGGTTGCTAATTGAAAAAAGGCGAGGGCAGATAGGTCCGGCTGGATCCGATCTGCGGATTATATACAAACAGAAAGTTTCCTTCAACTTTCTACTTATTTTTGCATGTAAAGTGCGCTGCAAAAGTTTTTGTCACATCACGAATTAACATATAAATTAAGTTTACGAACTGATGCCCTCACCTTTTCAGGGGTTGATTAAAGAGCGAGACATTGGAAAGGAGGAAACAACAAGCTTTAATCATGAAACTTTTCTCAATTTAAAGTTTCTGCATTCATTCTCGTTCAATTGAGCAAACTTTCGACTTTGTTCACTTAGTTGTTGGCTTTCCGTTTCGCACAATATGTAAATTGACTTCAAAGATCTTTTCCTTGAAAGCTACTTGTATTTAGCTTCACACATAGCTTGACTTTCAAACACTCATGTGGTTTATAAAAAGAATAACATGAAACGAGATACTCGCTGCTTATTCCGCTGATATAGCTCAATTGAAACCATGAAATATTTCACTCTCTAAGCGTTGTTGAGTTTCTAAGTGGATTCTGAAACATGAGCTCTTTACGAGGTTTCATAATTCCTATCGATGCATGGTAAGTTGTTAGGCTCAAAAGCAGTTCAACGACTGCCTCCCAGTCAACTGCAAGCAATGTTAACTCACAAGTTGTAAGAGATCTGAACCGCTTCAGACTCAACTTGATCGACTTTTCCACATTTCAACTAAAGTGACGTTAATAGTTCTGAGCGGTTTCGTTTGTGTTGCTTAATACAATTTAAAATGTAAACCGTCAATACTCAAGCGAACCTCGAGTTGTAATCGCCTTCTGAGAAGCCAAAAGGGTTTCCGAAGCTTGTAAGAAGGAGAAAGCCTGGCTTTCAAAGCCGTCTGATCTTGTGAATGAATTCACTGAAACACAATATTCTAACTTGGCTTCTACCTTCGAGTAAACATTTGGGGAAAAACGAGGAACCTTTAGCCGTATCGCATGTCATATATGCTCGATAAGAATTATTACGACTTTTATGTTGTGAGAGAAATTAGGCGTGGAGAGAGCGAGAGATGAAAAGCAGAGGGTGGCTGCGGGGTGAACCTTTTTTCCAAGCCCAATTTTACTTAACAATCTGCTTGAAGCATTCGAAGAGGGAGAGGAAATATTCAAATGTACGAGCGATCAGATAGAGGGGCGAATATGTGTGCGCAAAGTATTACAAATCCTTTTTTCCTTGTTTGCCGTCGTGTTTAGATAAATAGTAGAGCAACCCTTTCTATTAAATTAAATTATTTGTCATGTTCTCGTTCACTTTGCCCTGACTCCACTTCACAATTCCTCTCTGTCTCCCTCTAGATTAACAGATTAAAAATGATTTATGCTTTTCCGTACGATAAAAGTAAATTTTGCAGAAAATTTCACCTGATTTGAATCAGTGAGATTGTCAGTGAAAAATTGCTGACGTTGAAATCTGTTGTCTCTTAATTACACCCCCCTCACCCCGACTTCAAAACCAGCCTATCTCCTTGCAAAATAATCAATTAATGATTTTATATGCGCTTATCTAAGAGAGTGAATATTAAATTTAAATATGGAAATGAAGCGAGAGGCTTTTCCGAGGGTTGTTTGGTGAAGCACGCAATCGGAATTAAAAATAAATTCTGTTTTAGCGTGCGATATTTAAACCGCGAAGCAGGAAACCCCAGCAATTCTTTTGAGCGCGCTGCTATCGGGAAAATGGTATTTATTCGACTGAAGCTTTCGCTTTAATTACGACTCTTTATTGTTGCGGTTAACCCTCTAATTTTTTTCAATGCGAAATTGCTTATTTTGTTCATTTCGAGGGTTCTTGAGCATGAACGTCGAAAAGGCTTACGAAAAACATTAATCGATGAAGCGGAGCAGAAGCTTCATGATTCGCGAGTTTGTCTCGCCCTCATCGTCCCCGTCTACTAAGATCTAATTACCTCGGCTCTCCTTGGATTAGGTTGTTTGCGTGATTTTCGACTTCAATCACTTTTAATTTTGAGAGAATGCTGACGGCGTTTTTGGGTTATCAAACACAGACACAGACTGTACGCATGCAAGCGTCACAAAAGCTCCGCCAAAACAAATAATTTTTGAAGGTTGCGTTGTGTAAATTGCTCAACATTCAGATTTACAACATTTTATTGCTTTGTGTTTGTGGAACTCAAAGAACCTCTTTTGGCAATCAAAATCATTTCCATAATTTATCGTAATCCATCCAGATTCGTGCTTACGTTTGCCACTTTCCCACCGGCGCTGGAAAATTCCTCGGAACCGAAACCTTGTCTGCCTGCCGCGTCTGACAAACAAGAAAGTTTAAGGAAATTCCGAGGGAATTTCACATCAATTACAATCTTCCGCACGTAAGTTTATTTACAAGAGGCTGTTATAAACACTCAGGATAAACTTTTTACGCACCAAATGTGAACTAAGCGGAGCAAAAGTTTTCTAGGTCAACGAGGAGAATTTTCGGTGAGGAGGAAGGTAAAAAGCTTTTCTCGAGAGAGACGCTTTCGGCAGAGCTTGCAACATTTTGCTACTTGACGAGGCCTTTTACGACCTCAGCGTGTTTATATTTTTGTATTCTACACGAAATAAATAAAAAACACGATGAACAAAAGGAATAAATAATTATAATTATATTTCTCTGCCTTCCAACTTTTCTTGCTTTCATTTTCTGTGCCTTCCTTCTCTCTTTTTATTTCATTTCCGAGACGAGAGTTATTCTACTCTATTAGCTATGAGAATTGCTATGTCACAGTATCGATTTTCTCTGTGCCTTTCCTCGGCTGTATCCGAACGAAAATTTCCGTTTTCTCCGGCCGTGGGATCTGCACGGCTTTCGGAGCTAACGAAAGAACGAGCGAATTGTATCGGAATTTAAAATGTAAAGAAGGGAAAGAAGGGATCACAAATTGCCTCGAGGAGTTCGCTCTTCGAGTTCGTGGAGGGCGCAAAATTGAGAATGTAAATTTCAGAATAATAACATTTTCGGTTTTAAGTTTTCCTTCAGTTCATTTACTGTTATATTGAATTAGAGCTGATGGAGATAGAATGGTAGCGAACGAGATATATGCGAAGGTTATGTGGTTGCGAAGGGAGAAAAATCTCGATAAGCTCATAAAGCAATTAAAAGTTAACTTTAAGTCGATTGGGAACTTCTATGATACACGAAATGAAAACAAAGTTTCCGTTATCTTTGCTCGTTACGTAACAAGATTTTCTGCTTTTACGTTTACTTTCAGATCGATCGAGGAAAATCATTGAGCAGCTTATGGATTTATGTGAGGCGAAGAAGTCGAAAGGAGAAACTTTTTCATGAGGAACTAAGGAATCCCATGACGGAGACGATGTGTAAAATAAGCTCGTCGATCTGCATACACTCAAACTTCACGTATCATGACGTTCATGAGGCAAATCTTCATTTTAAGAGGATCATTTTACGGCACAACTTAGGCTAATTAAACATAAATTGCTTCGACAAAAATGCCTTTACACTAAACGAAGAGAATCGACACGAAGTGAAGAAACTTGATAAGGAGAAATTTCCCCCATAGAATTTAGTGAAATTGCTGTTGACGTTAGTGAGCGAGAGATTGTTGTGACAGAGAAGTGGAAGGCAAATCAGAGGTAGTAAATTACATTTTATGTTTGCTCGAAGAAAAGGGGCGAGCGACGGTAACGGTAACTGTGACAGTGGAGAATGTGTATAAAATAAAATTGAGTCCATAAAATCCACAACGCTCATCATTTCAACATCGACATAAAACCAGGACGAAGAAAACCCCATCTCGTCGTCACCTGAAGCACCATGTATGCAATCATGTGTAATTGTATCTGTGCGAGTGGAAGCGTGATGAAAAGCTAAAACAGTGTGACAAAGTGCTTCGCAAAGTTAATGGCAGATGGGGAATGAAAAGACATAAAAATAAAATAAGAAGAAATAAAAAATATATTTAAGGAGCTTCGGCTTTGCGAAAAGATATCGAAACCGTTTAAAGACCGACAGAGAAGATTGGAAAACACGGAAAGAAGGAGGAGAGATGGCAAACTCAAATACTTTTATCCTTCTAATCCTATGGATGATTATCATCATGATTGGTACATCAAATACAGGTAAGTCAAGCCGTAGAAATCTTTCCAGTTACGTGCTCATACTCGAGACATATCTAAGTTGATAATAGACGTATGATAGCATTCAATTCAACGACACCGGATGAGAGACAAGAAAAACACTTTCAATGTTTCTTTCGACGCTCGCAAACACGAAAATCATTTCCATCGGCATTAGATTTATCGGGGAAAGTCTGAAGCGAGATCTTCAATTGCTTTCATTTCAAGATAACTCCATTTGCGTCGTAGGTAGCGGTGGGAACTTGACAAACGTCGAACGTTCTATCGAGTGAGATAATTTTATGGTTTTTTCATCGTGCGAGACGCAATGTTAACATTATATCCCATTTTATTGTTTTTTTCTTCTCGTGCTCTCTTTCTCCTTTATGAGGACAATAAAGCGCCGAAACACCTTGGTAATCACATCAGCATTATGAATATACATGTATGTAGGCAATAGGTGGCAGCCATTACCTAAAGTGGCTCTGTGGCGCGCGTTAATCTAAAAGTAATTGCAATATTAGAAATACAACATCAGCCGCCACTTAATTCGCCTTCGTTTCCCTATGGTGCGTCGACTTAAGTTACGCTGTGCGTACTTCGAAATCGCTGTAATCCGAGAGCGGCGAACAAATCTCGGCATTGATAGAACGTTTGTTTTGCTTTATCCACATTAAAACTCCACATGTAACAAATGTTGTTCGTTACGCGAGACCGGATCGTCGACAGCGGGCGCAAGTGAAAATGAAAACACGGAAAAAAGAGTGGAAAACCGAGACTAATTTACATTAATTCTTGCTGTTAGTCGGAGGGGCCTTTTTGCTTTTCGCTTTCAAATGAATATTTATGTTGTCGACATTTAAACATCGGCATCACATTTTAATTAAACGAATTAACAGCAATTAATATGCTGATGGGAGAGGAATGCAAATTTCCGTGAGCTCACATGATGCTTTGGCACGGGCGCAGGATGAGACAGCAACCGCCGACCTGGAAGTCGTTTTGTTCAAGTACTCCGCATAATGATTCCATGAAGAAGCAACTTGTTCAGTTATTTTCTCGATGCGTCATGAATAAAATATTACAAAGCGTTAAGTTCAGAGACGGCAGCGAAAAAATCGATTGCCAAACGAAGGGAAAAATTTCCTTTCAGTCGCTGCCTTCCGGAAGTTTTTTCTCATCATCATCAACGCTTGGGCCGCACACTCACATGTCATTTTCAGCTTTTCGCTGTCACAAATCAGGAAATTGGATTTCATCGACGTTATAGCTTCTAAAAACTGTCTACTTTCGAATCACATAATGGCTTTGGCTTTCGAATGGAAGACTCTCCTATCAATTTCAATTCCAATGACATAAGTAAACTCATGTTGTGTTCATGTAAGGTACACCGATGCTAGCTTACATGCGAGAGAAAACAGGAAAAGTGCCAATGAAGACTCAATGTTGGTATGAGATGTTGAATATCAGTTACAAGTATAGATAAATTGGAGCTAGACTGCTCATAGTTTCTATCAATCTACCGCTTTCCAACTTCACAAATGTCGTGAACCCGGAATTACCACACGTAACCTCACTAAGAATAGAAAATTTCCTGATTCCACTTTATCTATGTTGCTTAATATTTTGTGCAGCGAAAAAATCAGAGCGAGAAGTTTTTTATGAAATCTACGTGTAAATTCTGAACAAACATCCAATGACAAGACACTCACTGGCATGAGCATTGCTACCGAAGCGGCTGAGTGGAAAATGGGATTTATATGCAATGAACACACCTCGACGCGGCCCCCTCGACTACCTAAAGTGCTCTTCCGTATGTAAGGAGCTTTGTGAAATCACTGAGCACTACATAGCTTTGATTAGCACCTTGAACTGAAATGCAGCTCTTGACAGCGACAGCGGAAGCTTTTTTGTTGATAATACAAAAGGTGTCGACAGAAAGCTGTCGAGAAGTGAGTTTAGATAAAGGAAACAAAGGCATGAATTATATTGTCAGCACGACATTAATTCACGGGTTTAATTAAAACTTGCAAACCAAACATTTCCCGCTTTAATTGTCTCAAGAAAGCGCGAGGAGCGCGGTCAAAGTTCCTCCCGAGATAGAATGATTCCAACGGAATTAAACCGTGCTTTTTACCTTTATTTATGACGTCGTCGTAAAATTTTATGGTGGAAGCTGTCTCATAAAAAGATTAAATATTTTCACTTCGTTCCCTTCTTATTCGTCTCAACCTTCGACGCTCCTAACGTCGAAGAAACGGGTCTGAATTTATTTCACAAGGAAATTCGTTTCGCAAACAAAAACAACAATAAATTACCGTCACTACGGATGAAGCGTCTTCATTTGATAATAGGAGAATTTTTCATGAGGTTTTATTAGTCTTTAATGAATTTTCCTGGTGCTTCATTTCACCGTCTCGCTACTGTAATGTACATTTACAGGTGCTTCAGGTTTTATTGCCGAAAAACAACATTTTTCATCTCGTAAAAACATAAACTCATGTTCCCTCGTCAAATTATTGCGAAGCGAATTTAATATTTCTCAGAATTGTTTTCATCTCCTTTGTTTCAATCTTCCCTCTGTCGTTTTCGGCGAACACGCGAAAAAGTTTCTGCTGTTGGCAAACCAAAATCTTTTCGAGATGTGCTGAAATCTCTCCGCTTTTTGCAAACAACCCGAGAAATCGCCGAACAATAGCTCGGTCGATAGCAGGAATTTGTAACATCCATTTTTCAGATGTTTGTGGTTTTACATCCACGACTCTATCTCGGCACACGTTATTATTTATTCCGGACAATTCGTTTCAACAGGCCCGAGTGTTTACACTTTTGGGTATTTGGTTCCTGTTGTAACACTCGCCCTCGTCCCAGATTCCATCGGAAAATATATGAAAAATGGATGGGGAAATAAATATAGCAGAGTGGAGTAAAATCCTGGACCCTTGAATAGTCATTTGTACATAAACCACAAAGAAAAAGGAGCGAGAGGCGAGTGGGAAAAAAACAACATCAGAGGATAATGACAACTTATTCAGAGCCGAGTTGAAAGCATTAACTAACAGCAGCAACCCCTTGCTTGTTTGTCCCAGTCCCGAGAGGGGAAGCGTGCAAGTAACAAGAGCATAATAAATGTGACATCTCCCACCACTCGCAGCGATTCTTTTGTTTGGGGGTGACGATTTAATGGAATGTTCTTGAAAGGTCTAAACTGAAACGCGTCCTCCTCCACGCTCTTTCTGTTTGTACTCATAATTGCTGGTTTTATGACAAAATACTTAAGGGGTGAACTTACAATTGTAATGCTTTGGAAAATCGGAGATTAAGAGAGCCATAGCTGAGGGGGATTAAAACGAACGAACGGAGAACAAATGGCAAATGCCAGCACAGTACTATTTGTATTTACGACGCTTTAACGAGTTTCAAGCGCCGCCATCCAATCCACATTGCCGAGTCGGCCGAGCAGAGTGGCACTAAATTGCGGAAATTGAATTTCAATTTGATTAGATGGACACGATGAAAAAACATTTGAAGACTCGTTGTGCCAGATCAAATTAAATTTTGGAGACAGAAGTCCTCGGCGGTTTGAAGACCAGGCTGTGCATCAAGAAAGAATTTCCACGATTCGAAATTCTCCCGAAAGTTTTAGAATCATTTATTGAAACTCTGACAAGTTTTTCCTAAATTTTTCTCGTTCGCCTTGAAATTCTAAACATTCTTGGAAACTTTTCTCAACTTCCCCATGGCCAGCCTTAGCTCCTACACTTTTCGAACTCTTTCCAAACAAGGATGCTTCCTCGCCGCCACATGTTTGCTCATTTTTCGGGTCAAATATTTGAACTGCTCAGTATTGTGCGCCTCGGACTCGAGGGTGTGTGTGCAAGTGAGGCGAAAAAAGTTTATTCATAAAGTCGACACAGTTCTCGGAAATTTTCCGTCGCTTTTTTTTGGCAACAATAACAGTTGGCAATTGAACAGTCGAACAATGAAAGGAACGTTGAAAGCGCTTTTTGTTCGTGGTGATTCTATTTTCCATTCAACCCGAAAAGCAGAAATGTCTCTCCGCCCTTATGATTGGAGTTGAAAATTTTCCATTTTAATTAATAATAAATCGTGGCCATTGAATTGAATGAAGCTAACAGCACTGCCAACTTGAATGTCATGTGCTCTGATGGGCTGTGAACACATATGAAACTCAATTGAATTTGAATTTAAATCCGATGTCATCATTTTATCTTCTCATTGCAGTACAAGGCTCACATCGAGACTCAACTAAGCAGAACAAGGATCTAGCCACGCTCACACAGCAGCATTCCAGTAGTAATAATTTAAATAATCCCGGCAGTTTATCGGCCAGCAAGAACGCTGCTGCTGCTGCCGACACCGATCGTAGCGGTCCGTATTTTGATGTGGCTGCCAGCGGCAATGTATGTATTCAAAATGGAAATTTCCTTTGTCGTTTCACCTTCGCTTTGCGACGAAGGGTTTACTGGGATAAATATCATTAATATTTTACTTTAGGTCACAGCGCTGCTAGGAAAAACTGCTTATTTGAATTGTAGAGTAAAAAATTTAGGTAATAGAACGGTGAGTATCCAAACACAAGGACTTTGCTCGCACATAAAACCGAGCGCTCGCAGAACTTTCCTACCTTTCTCGTCTTCAATTTTTACTTTTGCCATTTTTCAATAATTTATGCTCATGCATAATTCATTCGACTCATTCATGAGAGAAGAGATAGAATAACACAACGTGAGGATGGAGTAGAGTCGGGGCGTCGAGAAAAGCTCGCACAGATAGAAATTGTATAAATTTTGAGAAGCAATAAAAGCTGCTGTCCGGCTCGGACCCAAACAGTCATGAAACTATTTCGTGCGGCGGTTGATAGCGGATTTTATTTTCTCCATGCTTCGTCAGGCCTTTTCGGGTGGGAATTAATGGCTTTTAGATTCGAGCGTCAATTTAGACGATGCCGACGTATTCATGAATTCCGACTAATTAATTTCCATTGAAAATTCATTGATTGACTCAACTGGTTAGGTTTGCTTCGCCTTCGCATCGTTTCCGAGCAACCTCGGCCAATCAGGTTGAGCGAGCGCTGGAGCTTCGATTGCTCAGCGTGTTAAATATTGAATATATCTCCTTCCTCCGTCTTCAATCTGATTGAAGATGCCGCTGCTGCTATCCATTTCTCTCCCTCCTGCTCCATCGACTCGATACATTTGCTCATTCGACTCGAAAAATAATTCATGAGCTTTTTCTTTTCCCTCGCGTTCGCCGGCATTAATTCAGGATTAAATTCATTTCGAATCTCGTTCGCTTGAACATCGCTGCGCCGCAAAACCGCAGTAATTTTTCCAATTAACTGCAAACGTGCGGATTTGTTGTCAGAGCGGGCGAGTAGCGTTTTATCTAAATATGACCCAGATAAAGATAATTGAAACGCATTTATTTGTTTCAATTTGAGGGCCAGGATTTCATTCATCAAAAGAAAAAACGTAGTTGGGCCAACTTAGTTGGCCCATAAAGTAGTTGAAGATAATACGCCAGAGGAAGAAATCTCTCATTAAATTATATCTCGCTCCATCTTCTCCGCTTCGGAATGAACGAACATTATCTCAGATCTCTCTATGGTCATTATGCTAGAGACAGAGACCAAACCGAGCAATTATGCGAGGACGAACGATAGGAAAATTTTGTGTAATTTTCGGATTTAGTTAAACATAAAAGTTAATTGAATTTTTCTCTCCTCTTTCTACTCTCAGTTGGTACTTCAAGTGTCGTGGGTAAGGCATCGCGACATTCATCTATTGACTGTGGGAAGATATACGTAAGTTATTCACTCGCAAACGCGAATTTGATTTACTTAATTAAATATCCTTGCTTCAGGTACACGTCTGACCAAAGATTTAAAGCCATTCACACCGCGCATACAGAGGACTGGACACTTCAGATCAAGTATCCGCAGCACAGAGACTCAGGAATTTATGAGTGTCAAATATCAACGACGCCTCACATGAGCCATTTTATTCATTTGAGTGTTATTGGTGAGTCCCGTTTGTGTTTTTCTTTTCGAGTATTTATTTTCGACAAAAGCTTTTCGGGGTTTATTTGTGAACTGTTATGATGGACAGAAGCCATGGGAAGTTCAGCACACTTTTTTAATGACAATGAAGAGGCGACGACGGGGTGAATAGCAAATGTCATAAGTGATGTCCTGTCAGCGCCACTCGCCGAGCTGACCGAAGCTCTTTTGTGCAAGTTTCGGAAGGAAAAATTTATGCTAAATGGAAAAGAGAAAAAAATGTTTTGTTGATCTTGGTGTTTAAATTTATGAGCGGGGCTTGAATCCACAAACTATGTAGATGTGCTCTCTTATTGTGGAATGAAACCTTTTCTCCATGTGTAGATGTGCATGAAAAAGAGCTTTCTTTGATAGGGAAAATTGTGCTTTTGTGTCATTTTTCTCTCGTCGCTTTTTCAAATTCGGATTGGTGAGGGTTGCAAAGAAAGTCACAAGCTTGCACAATTGGAAAAGCCTAAATCATTGGTTTGTGTGTTAGGTCAAAAGTCTGATCAATTGTCAGCCATATACTTGATAGATCGAAAGCACTTGACAATATTGATGGATTCGCCCTAGAAGATAGCGACGTGAATAGTTTTAATGACATGAGCGAACGGCAGCGAAGCGCTTTCAGTCATTCCGACTTGAGCACCCGCTCTTATCGGTCCTGAATACAAATCTGTGATGGCAGCAAACTTAGCGTTTGTACAATTTCTGCTGAATAACATAATGTGTGCTGAGAATATATGAAAATGTTTGACATCGACTAACAAACGATATTTCGCTCAACAATAACAAACAACATGTTTTTTCGCTCTCGCTGTCTTTCTCATCGTCGTCCCCTAACTCCTCGACGAAGAGCTTTGTATGGCAAAAATCACCACCGGAACAATAAATAAAAAATAAATTTGATTTCTGATTCATTGCTGATTTTTATCACAGATCGGCTGCCGAAAATAAATTTGAAAACAATTTTTATTTTTCGTTCGCCTACAGTCGAGCTCTGCAGCTTTTTTTTCGGGCTGGTCAAAACATTTAACTGACATTCATTTATATTCCAGTCTCTTACTATTCTGTTTATTGTCGTAGATAAAGCTTCGAACTTTATATTTTTTCGTTTGCTTGCTTGCTCCCTCAACCCCCATCGCGTCAAGCTCGTACAAGTTATTTCGAGGCAATAACAAGACGCCGAGCGAAGAAAGCAAAAAATCTTCCGAATATCCTTATCAAGTTGACTCCAACGGATGTCGAGGAAATATAATAAAAATTGATTTGAAAAGTTTTTGTGTTCGTCATGGCTTTCCTTTTGCTCGGGATGAGGGTGGAAAATGGGATAGGAGGAATCGGAGAATAATAGAGACGAGAATATTCACGAAGTAAAGTGCTTTTGTGCGGCGGCTGTGGCTGGGCCGCCGTCGGTTCCTCCCGATCGTAAGCTCACTTTTTTCCATGCATCATTCTCCCCAATAAACAGCCAAAACATTTTTGTTGCTGTATCAGTTTATCGCCTATTGATTCTGCATTAAAAGCAAATTTATCGATTCGAATATTCAGATTGCGTACGGAATAAAACGAAACAAAAATAAAGCAGGAGAAAACCTCCTGGCAACCATATTTCGCCTCCGATGTGCGTGGAAAGTTTTCCCAAGCGAGAAAAAATATAAACGACACAAAAACGGCTTAATTGCTTATATGTAAAACAAGCTTTTTGACAGTAATTTATGTCTCGCAGAAGCTGATATGAATCTGTTCGCTCTCTTTCAGAACCATCAACCGAAATAATTGGTGCACCTGACTTATACATCGAGAGCGGATCGACGATAAATCTCACGTGTGTTGTGCACAACTCGCCCGAGATTCCAGCATTCATCTTCTGGAATCACAACAATGCGGTGAGTGCAGCAAAGCTCGAACCGTCTCCTACGAAAAAGAGATGGAGCGTCAAAGCTCATGGCAGCGAGTGAAACATGCAATGGCATCACCATCATAATACATTTCATTTCTTTTATGAGCCATTGAAAGCATCTGTTGAAAACGATTTTTCTCTCTCTCATTTCTCTTATTTTTTTTGCGCTTGAAAGTTGAAATTTTATGACCTCCATGTCTGTCCGCTGCATGTGGACGTCGAAAACGAAACCAAGAAGAATTTTGATGGACGGAAAATACGAAAACAGAACGAAAAAGAAGAGAGAGAACTTTGCAGCAAAGATATGCCATGTGCTTTTAATATGCAAACGTTCGTTCGTTCCATCTCTCAGTTGAAAACTTTTCATTCACCTCCTGCCCGAGAATATAAGAAATTTCAAATTTGCATGATCCTCACTTTTGAAACTTAAATCGTGTTACATAACCAGCACGAGCGAGTAAAATAAATCGTTACTGAAAGCTCTTTTCCCTTCTTTCATTCTCTCCCGTTGCCTGGACGAAAAATTGCTTTATAGATCATAAGCTACGACTCGCCTCGTGGCGGTGTTTCGGTCATAACCGAGAAAGGTGAAACATCCACATCTTTCCTACTCATACAAAATGCAAGGACGTCTGACTCAGGACAGTATACGGTGAATATTTCAAGCTAACTTTTTCTGTTCCTGATCTCAACCAACAGTGAAATCTTTTTCTACCCTTCAGTGCAATCCGTCGAATGCAAAGAGTCGGAGCGTCACTGTCCACGTTTTAAATGGTAAGTAGTTGAGAAAGTATGAAATGTGATGACATTCGATATATGCGCTTGGACAGTTTTAAGTAAAATTAAACAGGTGCTTCACATTCCGTTTCCAGGGGAGTTCCCAGCAGCAATGCAGCGCGGGGGGCCATCGCATCATCTGGACATACAGCTGCACTCTCTCTTCATCTGCTGTTCAGTATTGTGTTCAATGTTTTCCTTTATCAGAATCTTCACAAGCGTCTAATGCAGATCGGTGGCAATTTATGCGAGTCGATAGAGAACGTCCTCCTTCATGCGCACATTAATTTCTATTGGAAGTCGACAAGGTTCTTCCTTATATTCGGGCGACAGAGTTGTTGCAGTGTCAGCGAGGACAGAGAGTGTGTTAGCTATAATCTGATTACTTACAATAATACTCTAAATAATAAAACGAACGAGAATCAGAAGAAGACTCACGACATTCATAAAACTTTCAAAACCAATTACGGCATTAGGTGAGAACAGTGTAAAATAAATGTATATGCTTAGGCAGCGGAAGCAGAAAAATGTTTTTCTTTGTCTTCTCTTGACTGTTGATAAATAAAATAAATCTAGCGGAATGTTATTCGATGAGGAACATCGAATAAGTGCGAGCAGATAGAAAGAGATTTTTTATGTGCTAAAGTAATGATGAAGAATAAATTCCCTGACGAGCTCATTAATTCGTTGATTGGAAAACAATTATTGGCTCAATGGAACCTGAAATGACGGCATTAAGTGGAATGTGATGAATTCCCTTATTGCTGGGTAACTCATGCAAGTGAAATGTTAATTTATCAAAGTCCATTTTGCTATTTGTTCAAAGCATTGAGTTATGATTTCGAATCATTGACGTGTGTTTGTTCATCAATTACGTCATGGATCGACGAGGATGTAATTAATGAGGATCGATTTTTAGGCTTCCAGAAAGTTTTCCATTGCTATGATTTTTCAAATTCGGTAATTACGATGACCACGTGACGTAATTTATGAGCAACCCGCATTGATCAAATTCCCAAAGAAATGCTCAAAATTTTCTTATTTCTTGCTTGAAAAATGGTAATGGCCTAAGCAAAGTTTGATATTTTTCACATCTTGCTCCTCCGTCACTCTAAGTTAACTGATGATAAAATCAAAAAGGAAAGAAATATATTAAAGCATTTAAATAGAATAAAATCTCCCGCGCAGCCGTTTCATGGATTTTAAATTCAAACGGAAGAACAAACCTTGTGGGAAAAAGACTGAGTTGATAATTTCCCGCAAAAGAACAGCAATTTTCTCGACACAACTTAAGAAAAAGTTAATCAAAAATTTCTGTTTAATACTTCCTCCTTCATGTGCGTCTTGTTGTCGACAAGAGAAACGAAGAGAGCGTGTTGAATAAAAAATTTCGAGAAAATCCCTTCCTGAAATTCACTTTTTATTTTACAACATCCAACATAGCAACTCGTGATATTATCACACGCGACGGATAACATCCTTAAAAGTAAAATGAACGTACACGAAGGGGAAGAGACGCGACGTTTCTAGTCGAGGCAAAGCGAGAAAAATATAAGAGGAAGAGAGATATTCTATTAAAAGTATTCAAAATGTAAATGTGTAATAAGAGAATATTATGTAAATTCAAAGTGAAGAAGAAAACTGAAGATACAGAGAATAACAGCGTAAAATACTTTTGAAAATAAAAGAAATTATTTAAAGAGAAAATAAAACAAAAATTTAATCCATTTGAGAAAAAGTTCGGCGTCTTGTTTCATTCGTCATTGCCAGGGCGTGAACTTTCCAGCGGAAACCTGAGAGACAAGTGCACTGACATCGCCTCGAGCCATTTTAAATTTCCTTTGAGACAATTTCTTAAGAGAAAAGAGGCATCGCGAGCGAGCGAGCTGTGTCAACTGAGCTAAGATCGCTTCCCAGTTTATTGCGCTTCTTGTAGATGTTTCAACTGTCAGAACATTCTTCTCGAACATTTTCTCTTAATAACGTTCGCTTTTATCTCTCGTCTTCTTTACACACCCCACATGATGAGAATGTTTTTGTTTCAGCTTCCATTTCATCCCTTAAGAGCTTAGCATTTCAATAACATTTTTCTTCTTTTCACCTCCCAAGCGAAACTCAAAAGGTAAAAGTGCTTACATCATTTCAGCGTCGAGTTTTGGGAGGGTGCTGGATATAGGTCAATGTGTGGTGGATTATGACGTATAGTTTTTATTTTATTCCCACAAAGCACATTGCTACACAACACAGAAAGCACTTTCCTCGCTTTTTCTCCGGTTGAATTAACAGCACTGCAGTTATCTGTTGGCTCAGTGGAATTCGTGGAAGGTATTTAGGCACGTTTGAATGTTCGTCTCCCTCCAGACTACTTCTTTTTCGTGCACAAGCTGTGATGAATAATTGATGCAGTTAGTAGCGAGACGTGAAACACGCGTTGTAATTATATTTAGTCAGCTGGCTATCTACGGCTCCGTTTAGAAAGTCCGATTTTGAAAAGTCTAATTCATTAAAAGTTGAAATAAAGCTTTGTTAGGTTTCAACTTTTAATCAATTTGGAGAAACAAGTCATCAGTGGAATGAGAAATACCGCGCTTCGTTCCAAGGTAACTGATCCGTCCGCCTATTAATTACTCTCATGAATATTTAAATCGCCAACGGGAAACTTGTCAACGTTGGAGTCTCTAAGGTTGAATGGATCCAGCATCCCCATGCTTAGTATTCATGAGTCGGTTGTTTCCACAGCT
Organism: Smittia sp. YW1114-2; assembly: GCA_033064975.1. Classification (NCBI taxonomy): domain Eukaryota; kingdom Metazoa; phylum Arthropoda; class Insecta; order Diptera; family Chironomidae; genus Smittia; species Smittia sp. YW1114-2. The sequence continues at coordinate 5,950,818 of CP093833.1, forward strand.
TGCGAAATCTTCTACCGGTCGTTGCACCGAAATTGTTGTCGCAGCGCTTTCTCTCTGATATGGGATTTCAAGATAAAACATCGGTAAACATTTTCAACAAAAAGGACGCACGATTTCATTAAATCCCGGGTATGAACACTCTCGGGGTGCGTTCGTGGACCGAGTTAGGCAAAAGATCGCTTCCGTTAGTAGTCGAGTTTCCGGAATCTTCTTATCGTCGTAGCACGTCGAGTCATGTGAATATCTCCAGCGATAACCGAGGATTGTTTGCAAACGACGTATCGGATTTCTTAAGTTTCCCTGTCGACCTTCCAGCTATCTTAACACTGTCTTCCGAAGACCATGAACCGAGCCCATTACGGTTAAGGAAACTCGGATGCAAACTGGAGTTAAATTAAATCGTTCATGACTTTATTTAAATTGCTTCCTTTATCTAAGGCACATGAATTAGGGGCCGAGTCTGGACAAAGCATATCTTTTCTTGCCTTCACCCAGCTACTCACCCTCTCCACTGCTTCTGCCACACGACAATTCTCCGAAAACTTTCTCGGCCTTTAAAGAATCAAATAATGAAAAGGGTTTGACGAATTTTTCTTTTTGCCTTCGGAGAATAAAAAGGTTTCCAACATTTCTTAAACACAAATAAATATACAACGAACCCTTGTTTCTATCACGAAACTGTAAATTACAGTCACTTCAAAGAAAAAGAAACGAAAAATATAAAAATTCGATTTGCCAAGCACTTTTTCCTCCTTCATCGCTATAAAGGATATTTTCTCCAATTCGGCACATAATCGATTCCGAAGGAAAATCATTATGTTGTGGAGAGAAGGGAGGCTGCGAAAATTTTTGAATTGGCACGAGATGATATCAAATACAATAAAGTTTGATTTTTGATTGAAGTGATAAAAAGTAATTTGCTTTAAGTTGAGGAGAAAAGGATTGAGTTGAGAAGGGAGGAAGGCAAAGCTATTTATATTCAAGGATTTCCTTTCGATCTCTCAGCCATGAAGCTGAGCGCTTTTCAGTAATTTTCCGGAATGAAAAATAAACCATTTCACAATTCGAAGCCAACATAACAGTTTGTTTATTCCACTATTCGAAAGGGAAACCATATTTGTGGTGGGTGGAAAAACTTGGCTTTGTGCAAATAAAATCGTTGATAAGCAATCGGAAAAACAAACAACATCAAAGGCTCTTTTTGCGAGGAGAGGAAATTCCTCTCGGCCGCAATAAAGTGTAAATCTAAAGGCCATAAATTCACGGATCTAACGCTGTTTGCGATACATTGCGAACATAGTAAAGGAGACGGAGGAAAGAGCGTGGAAAATACGAAAATACTCGTTCGAGTCTTGCGGAAACAGTTCCGCAAAAGCCGTTTAGCCATTCTTTGGCGCCATTGAAACAATAAATTACAAAAATCTCATAATGCGATGGAATCGCTTTAATGTAACTTCACAAGCACACATTTGAATGTTGTTTTGCTTGAAGTGATTTCATTACTTCGCTGGCACAGCTCGAGTTTCGAGTACTCAAAGACTTCACATTGATTGACAAGTTTAGATTTTTCCCGACCGCCCACGAACAAGAACCGCTCTCGATTTAAGACGGTGAGTGAACCTTTGCGAGAAGCGTTGAACGATGTCAAAACAACGTGCCCGGCTTGATTTTGCTTAAAATTATTTCGAGCGAAGGACGAACCTTTTCCAGCTGCTTTTGCTCGAAGCCACTTCCAGCGTAAATATCAAAGAACTTATGAAAAGCCCCCAAATCCAAACTTGAAAGCAACCAGCAAGATGTTGGACTTTGATGACTTTCGGCTGCTTGGAGACCTCAGCCTTCATGAAGCTCTTATAAAGATACTTCCAATGCCAAAACTTTATCAGGCCACTGGCTTTTAAATTCTCGATTTCTTCGTTCAAAGTATCTGTCAAATAAAAACCTTTCCTTGCGTAAATGACACTCGGAAGAGTTATGAATGGCTCCTTTAATATCGTTGACTTGACGGATTTGTTCTGGTTTGCGTAAACCATCAGAGAAAATTGATCAGCTATAGCACCTTTAAAATTGGGCGAGTAAAGCTGTTCAATCATGCGTGTTTGATTTTCCAACGTTATGATCTTTGATCTGAAAGTAAATACAGTTCAAATTAGCATCGAACACACTGACGTAATATCCGTTTACCTGGCTGTAATTTTCTCGAAGCCTACGAACAAATCGGAAGAGTAATCATAGAGATAGAATGTGAAATCGTTCTCAATCATCTCGTCGATTGTCTGAACTTCTTTGTGGTTCTCCGTTGAATGCATGCGATGGTAGAACGAGGCTTGATAAAGCGTTCGAATTACGAGCGAATACATCAGGAACATCATTAGCGCAAACCTTGCAAAGTTTGTTTTCGGCAACACAATTTGAACGCCTCCGATGAATCCCACAAACATGTTGAAATAAGGCGTTTTTACTCCCACTCCGAATAAAAAGTTTTGAATTGATTCCGGAGAAAGTTTGATGAGGAAAATGACGACAAGTCCAATGAAGAAGCACGTCCAAATCAAACTCCAGAGGCTTCCCGCAAAAGGGAAAATGAGTTTTTCAAAGTTTGTGAAGTCCCTTCCGGGAGGAATGACAAAAATTACTTGGGAGCTGATGTAGGGCGCGGTGGCGTCGAAATATTTCAAGCGGTTTGGCTTCAGCCAGAGATCAGATATTGCCAAGTCTGCTTTACCGTCAAGCAGCACTCTCAGCGGCCCCTCCGACGTTCCATTTTCGTAGAAAAATCCTTCGCGTCCCAGAAAAGTGTAGTTGATTTTAAAGCTCAGTCTTTCCGATAAAGTCGTAATGAGGTCGATGTCACGTCCGCTTATTCGAAGACTCTCATTTTGGTAATCAATGAAAACATAAGGCCGCGACTCATTCGAGCACGCAACCCGCATCGGACACTTCATCATGTTTTTGAATTTTGACGGAAACAAGCTCTCAACACCGTTGACAAACTTCCCGTTTCTGAACTCGTTGATTACTACAGCCGACACGTCGTCGCATCTAGCATCATTGAATGGTTCGAACGTTTCCACAATTACCGCATCATTGCTGCTCTCATACATTGTGATCACGTTATAGATTTGAAGACTCCAAAAAAGCTTGTAAATTTTTTCCGTTTCACTGATTTTCCCGTTGATGAGAACGACAACGTAGAAACCATTGAACCTAAAATGTGCTGTCGCAATTTTCTCATAAACTGAGAGAAACTCATTGAAATTGCTGATTAGAAACACGTTGTTCCTTCGTTTCTGTCCAGCTGCCAGAAATTTTATGTGTCCAACTGTCTGCTGCCGAAAAACAACCTTCGTGGAACGGGAGCTCCTCAAGAATAGTCTGTCCTTGAAGTCGTTCAACTCGAGGCTATGGACTACAGATATGATATTCACTGTTGGAGTTTCAACGGCAAAAACATAGGAACACACTTCATTGACCGCACCCGGCAAGTTCGAGAAGTTTGTCTGTTTTATCTCCAAACTGTTGATCTCACTTGGTTGCTCTAACATCAAACAGATTGAGAGCAGCGCTTCAAAAAGCTTCATGCTGATGCGCCTCATGAAATTTAACTGACAGAATTTCCCTAAATTATTCCTCGCATTTGTTGAATCACCAGACTAATTAAGTGAATTGTTATGTCGATTGATTTTTATCGCAGCTGTCAATCGATTTGCATCATTGTTTCTTTCCGCACTCACTCTGAAACAACTCACATAAAATTAGAGCCATCAAATGGTTGATTACAACCGGGAGTTGCTGTTCAGTGACGACGCTTGAGTCGATTCAACTGAAAGCGCTTAATTTGATTGCACGATAAAAACTACCGAAAGGAACATGTAAGGATTAGAGTTCATTATGTTCAATTTCTTCACAACTTCAAGCGCATGACTTAGACTACAAATCGTTATCGAAGTTTCTAAGTAGCGTGACGTTAAATCGTCGGTGCTTCTCAAGCTCAACTACATACAGATTGATGTTCCTGCTTTAGATTGCTACGACGAAGTTCGAAGCTGCCAGCTTTCCAAAAGAATTTCTCGAATGCACTTCGAATCGACAATTTAATCTCGTCCGCAACGAGAAGTTTTTCCATTCAGCTTTCACGAAAATGATGTCGAAGCAGTCAAAAGTTCTCAACCTTTTTTACTTTAACCAAAGATTTTCCAATCTCCATTCAATTGCTCTTGATTTCTTCTTTCGCTTGCTTTCAAAGACGTTCTCGCATCGCAAAAGTTTCTACTCCACTTAAAAGTTTCCGCAGCGACTGCAGAATTGAAAAACGCTTCCTTGTCGTCATCAATTCATAATTATTTCCACATCTGAATTCATGATGATTTTGCGTCAATTGAGAGCGTAAAGTTTCCGATTCTTCATAAGAGGAGCGCGGCGCAACGATGAGAAAATCCCAAAAATTTGTTGGCTTAAGCGAAAATTCAATTTCACCTTGTTTGCTTCCCATTTTTGAGCGCTCATACATAAAATATCAGAGCCGTACAGTAAATATTTGCCGCTGCCGCCTTCGCACAACGCCAAAGAACCGATATTGTCAGCGCAAATTTTCCAGTGGCATTTAATCTATTTTTAGCGAATATCCCGTTTCCACCAGAGCGATTAGGTAAATATTGCGCGCTCGGGAAAGAAAGCAAAGTTGGAGACGTGAAAAGTTTGTTTGTCCATTGAGTTTGATTGATTTTTAATATTTCATGCTGCAAACTCGTTGTCAACTTACGTACCGAGAGGAAAACAGAGAAGTATTAATTGAAAAGTTTGCCCGAAGATACGAGAAATTTATCTGAAAAGTTTCAACTTCTCGATGTTCTCGAAAAGCTTTTAATTTGAGATTTTAATTGCTATTGAAGTTTGAGACGTTTTAGTAAAATTGTTGCAGCGTTGAACTGTTAAGAAAGGTTTCAAATTAAGTTTAAGCATCTGTCGACGAGTTTGGTAGACTTCACCCTTCAGCTCTTATCTGACTGCTAAGCTTGCTGATAGTTCCAACACATGACTCTCGTTCCCCCGTCGAATCTTTCAAATCTCCAAGATGTTCGTTTGAGATAGATCTAATAAATTTTCGAATGAGAGCTGAGGCAGCGCTGCGATAAAATCAGCAATGAAAGTTTTCATCAGCATGATGCACGAGTGATGTAATGGAGCTGAAGTTCTCACGAAAACAAGTAACACATGGCTTGGCTTTCCTATGATTAAGTGGAGCCGAAGTTCTGCCAACGATGAAACTTTTCTTTATTCTCCAAGGAAGTTCCTCCGCCGTCGACGAACTGCAATATTAAAATTGAAAAGTTTGTTTCATCAACATGCTTCTGCTGCTGCAAGGACAAGGATGAAGACGAAAGCAAACTCCACACTAATTGAATTGAATCGAGCTTCATTTGTCATGATTCTGCATCGTAATCACAATAGTAAGGAAATTGGAATTTCCAGCTAATTGACCCGGACAACAAAGCGAGACTTGCCGTTCACAGGAAACTGGAATCAGTCGAGATATTTTTTCTGCAATGGAAATCTTTGATAGAAACAACGGAGTCTGTTTGTTGATGCAGATTTCTATTGATCTTATAAACCTATCATTCCATTTATTTCTCTAATTACTATGTATCTCGAAGTAAACAGTTTTTCATTATCGTCAAATGGATTTCGATGCCAAAAACAACTGAAATAGTTCTTGAAACTATTTTATTTCTATGATCTCGGACCTTGACGAACACTTGACCGCTTCACCACTGAATCTCACCCAATTTTAAACCAGAGTCATGCTGTTAATTCAGTTTCCTTTTAAGTTACTGTACCGAACATAAATATTTCGCAATTCCAATCTGCTCGCCAGCAACACACGTCTGACGATTAAGTTTTATACATTCCCACTGATTCCGGTTCGTTTCTGCTAACACAGCCAGCACATTTGCTAAACCCGAAGCAAACCCCAAAATTTATTTTGTGAATGGTGATTTCGCAAAATTTGCTTTCACGCCCGAGTTAATTTTGATTAGTCAATGATTTCATGACTTCAGTGCTTTTTCGAACACCCCTCATGAATATAGAGACGGAAGGAAGAACTGAAAGGATCGTAGGTAAAGACATAGAGATGAATCGCACTTTAATTTATTCAATTCAAAAAGTTTTGTCTGGGTTTCGCTTCCTCATATTCGCTGGAGGAAGAACGGAGAGCTGGAAAACTGTTTCTTGTGTTCAATTTTCCGTAAAAATGACAACGAAACTATCCGGAGGGGAAAACTTTCCCTTCCGTAACGTGACAACTTAAGTCATCGAAAAGTTTATACTCGATCGATTGGATTCACTTAAACGTCCGTTAGAGAAAAACTTGCAACAAGCAACTTTAATAATTAAGAAAACTTCCACAGTTTTCACTGTGAATCTATCGACTTTCCACATTGGCCTCTTCAAACTTTTCCTTCACCGACATGCAAAGTCTCTCCGCCGAAGAAAGAAAACTTTTCGAATTTTGTTTGTAGCGAGCGGAATTGCTAAACGAAATCGGGAAACTTCCACTTCGACTCACAAAGCCTTCAGACCAACAGCAGAGCAGTCGCGTCGACAACAAACAGATATCTTCAATTATAATAATCGAAGGAATATGCTGATCGCGACAAAAGCAACGACTTCCGAGCAATCCTCGAAGATGAAGATTGAAAATGCTTTCAGGAAGATTCATAAAGTTTTCCGATGTCGAGAGTTTGGCGAGAGACAAAAAAGTTTTCCTCCGCTGGTGCTGCTGCTGCGATGGGGCAAACCTGCTTACTCAGTATAATGAGTTTGTACGAATGAAAAGGAAACCTACTTCATTTTAATGGAAACAAAGTTCTCTTTTTGCCTGGCGTCAGAAGTTCGCTCTCATCGTCACCGCCACTTTTTCTGTAGGAGCGCAGAAAGAAAAACTTAACACAAACAGTTTTTCTTTCTTTCAATCTTTTGAAACAATGTAAAGAGAAGCGCAAAAATAAAGCATTTTGTCTATCGCTACGAAGCGAAGCGGGGAATCCCGTTGTTTGCGATAAAGTTTCTTGCTTGCGCTGTAAGTTTTTGTTTTGCTAGTAGGGAGATAAACTGATCTCATATTGCCACGGCAGATTCAAGGCGGAGGGAGGCTGATAAAGATAAATACGTAAGTGAAACAAAAGGGAAAACTTGCTGTCTCAATAAAGTTTGACTTCTCTGTTTCTATAGCTCTGTTGATTTTAAGATTGTTTGCTCTGTTACTATCTTAGCTCTCGCTAATAAGTCAACGCTTGATATACACATGCGAACCTTTGAGAAGAAAATGGAATTGTTCTGTCTGGCGACACGCTCTGTCGCGCTCGCTTTCATTGGAGAATGAATCGTTTAGAAAGTTTTCTACTTGAAGGTTGTTGTGTCTTTGGCAGAGAACCTACGTCAATCGAGTTTGTAAATAAATTTATATCAAAATATTCTGAATTTGCAAGTCGATGTTTAAAGATTCTTGAACTTTTCAGCCAGCAGACGGCATTGCTGTTGACTTGCCATCACCTTTAGTCTCTTGTCGACACCAAGCAACATTTCTCAAAGATTCCTTGACGGCGGAGACATTCCATGATATCCAAACGACCGCTGTGAAAATATTTAACCCACGACGATTGCATAATTTTGCGGCTCGTTCGTCAACAAAAATATTTGCTCTCAACATTTCTCTCTCGCAGTCAATTTACATTTTTTCGGCTCTTTAAAAAGTCAACAGAAATTTCACAGCGGCATTTCAAATTTATTCCTCCCTCCGCGCCGACATTTGCATATTTTCCTTTTTATATCTGTTGGGTGAACCTCTTATCAAAATAACAACAAGAGTGAAACTGTTTTGGATGCTCAAATGGAATGTAAACAATGTTGTTGGAACATCGTGTAATGTCTTTTTCTACCCGAAAGTTCCATTGCTCGTAAATAGAGGCTGCGAGTAGACTTAATTGACCTCAACTCTAAAACGTTCTCGTTTACATTCCTTCCATTGATCTCCTGCTAGTCAACCGAACTCACAATGATAGAAAATTCTGCAGACAATCGCAATATGTTCCCGCGCCAAGTCAACAGCCTGAAATTGTCTGATCAATAATCTTCCGCATTGAGCAGTTCGAAAACAAGACGGCAATCGTGTGAAAATAAAATTCATAACGTGCCGTTCTGGTTTACGATAGGCGGAAGATTGCTCGCTTCTTATCGCGTGAAGGAAATTTCAATATTCAGCCTCTCACTCCATCGTTTACCCAAAGTCCTTCTACAACTTCTTACTGTCACGACAATAATGCAACTTCATAATGAAAAAGAAACGCTGAGACCAGCGGAACAACAACAACCGGGAAAATTATGTGATATCTCCGCTGATTTATCAGTTGAGCGCCAGCGAGAATTTTTTACGACATACATCTTCCTCCTCGCCCTCCCTCTGAAGTCTCTCCTTTGTTTTTATATGTTAATGCTTTGAAATGTAGATTCGCATTTTTCTCCGTCGTCTCTGCTTTCGCTTTCATTCTATTTTCAGAGCTTAGAGCGGGATACTGTTCTCAACTGAATGATATATTTTAATGTAGCAGAGTCGCTCGCTTTCACCCCCAGAGATTTTCAACCCCGGACGGTTTTATTGCCGGGAGAGTTTTTCCTCTGTTCTGAATCAGATCCTCGAGAAGATGCAAGGAACTGAAATGGAGAATGCTGAGAGGTTTGTAACTGATTTTAAAAGCCCGATTGTAATTCAGTGGCGCTCAAGCACGATTGTCTGACAATTTCTTTAAGTGAAAGCTTAAGTTTCATTTTATTTCGCTCGGCTGATCATCGCTGCTTTCTTTTCTGAATATAAAATTTGGGACTTGTAGTAGTTTCGCTTGCGTTTTGTGACTATCCTAATCATCCATGAAAACGATTTTTCTCAGCTTTAGTCCTTAACACAACTTTTTTAATCCTCATCGTGCAGATAATTGCCGACATTGCGTCCCTCGACTCCAATAAAACCATCAAATCTTAGATTTCCTTTCCTTCCACGTTGCTTGGCACTTAACGAAACCGATAAAATTAAAAATATTGCGCAGTATTCATAAAAGTTTGTGGGTTTCGAGTCTATTGGTGCACAGCGAACGGTTGCGATTGTCACCGGATAAAATAAACATTAAATTGTTTTTATTAAAATCCTTCGACCGAAAACTTCAAACGACACCCAATAAGACGGAATCGCTGCTTTTCCTTCTCTCCAACTCAACACGGTCGCCGCCTTTAACTGTCACCACATTTTCTATTCCAATTGCTTTTGGCGTGAAATTTCTCTTTCATTGTTTGTCAGCTAGTTTTTGGCACTGAAGTCTTGGGCGTTGTTGGGCGCTCCTATTGATTTTCCTTATGTTGCAATTTGAATAATCTACATCAATTTAATCAAGCGTTTCCGGCAAATATTTGAGCTTTTGATTGAACTTGGCAGCGCGAAATCGGGCAAACAATTTACGGCATTGAGAAGCATTTCGTTTGCCTCAGATTTGAATCAATTGATTTCACCGCTATGATTTATGTTTGGTCTACGCCATCACGAAGAATTATCATAAACAGCAGCGCTTCTGTATGTCGATAAGAATTAATTGATGTCGAAGCGAGAGGGGAAAGAAATTGATTTATTAGTTCCTCGTCGGGATCATTAAAAGATTGAATCAACTTTCGATGTTTTCTAACTTCAGCTCCCTCCTGTAGTAGGAAGGCTGCGGTTGGAGCTTAACAGGGGTGGAAAGAGAAAATTTGTTTCAAACTTTAATTTGAAAAGTTTTCTCCATTCGGTTGCAAGCGATTTCTGATTTTTAATAAAGTGCATGTCTGATCATCGACTGCCTTGCTTGCAATCATTTTTTATTGAATTGGCTGTTGGCAGGTAAGGTTTTAATGAACGCTAGAACGTGAGGACTAGAGAGGGTGTTTTGTCTGCGTTGAATCGCTTTCAATAACGAGACAGCTTTAACGTTTTCTCACGAATAAGTTCATTTACATTTTCTAGATGAGCAAATATATTTTAATTGAATGCGTCTCAGTAATAAACTTTGAGTCTGAATTCCAATTGAAAGTTCATAGCAAGTTCATCAAAATAAGCTCTGCTTAAATAGAAACAATATCTATGGGGTTAGGTTCTCAACAGATTAAAGATTCATAACTGGATTCATAATTACCTGTCTCTGAACAATATACCAAGGTAAACAGACTTGCCACATTTGATGGCTGTAACACTGAATATTCTATTTGGACATATTTATTGCTTCCAAGATACACGAAATACATATCATTCAAGTTACAAACCTTCGTTTGTTTCACTTCTTTGCGTAAATCAGACCATTTCAAACTCACATTAAATGTTACTTATGCGGCCCGAGAAAGAAAGCGTTCGCATTATAATGTCAGAGATCAAAGGACGAGATTCATCTTCATTAACCCATTTTAACCTTTATATTTCCGCCCAGGTTTTTTCTCTCTGCTAGTCCCCACCGAATATTCATCTTGCTTTCATCATTGTAATTACATTTAATGTTTTTTGCGTCGATGCTCTGATTTCCCTCGAGGTTTTACCCTGAGAAAATGTCTTCCGACGTCTGCTTTCTTCTCCGCTTGTGCTCAGAGTTATCCGATTCCAATTTCCCCCTAGCGCCGACATCGAATGAAGTAAACAACTTAATAAAAATATTCCAATGGATCAAGCAGTTGATGTCATTGCGATGTCTTGCTTTAGTCTGTTGACCGACGTTGAATGCGACGACAATATCCTTGGGTCGCAAACGGACAATTGCGGACAATTATTAGCTTTTGATCTTGTGGAAAAGCAAATTTATCATCATGTTAAACTGGAGTCATCAAAACTATGGCCAGGCGTAATGATTGTCATGAATATTCAAAAGAAACTTGTAATGCTGAAACTATGAGTGATAAACCATCAGTGGCTCTGTACAGCTAGCACTCTTCAGCTGAACATTTATTCAAACGTGAAAAACGCTTCGCACATCATCACGCGTCTGTATACAAGTCTGGCATTGTCACCGGAAAAGTTCCATAGAGCAAGAGGAAAATGCCATCTCGAAACTCTCAGCATTCCGTTTTCATTCCATCTCTGCGAAATTATGCACAATGAAGTTTGATAATTAAATTTACATATTCAATGTAATCGTTGAAGAGTGTATGCAAGCTTCTACTTTACTGCGCATTGCAATTCGGTCGTGCTGAAAAATTCCATAAATTTCGCTCAAGAAATTTATGCCACTTTTCATCGTCCATAACTTGATGTTGACTTAATTACTCTCTTCCAACTCTACATATTTGCATTTGGACTTTAGTGCTTCTAAAGTCCTCTTCCGAAGCGTGGAAAGAGCTGTTGGCCTTGTTCGAATGATCACTAAGCTCACAATGATAATAATGAAGCGAGCTGACATGAACCCTCAAGCATCAATTTGCTTAATTAGAACGCTTTCAGTTCCAATGTGAGTAAGTTCCATTAAAGGAAACGAGAAGTTGTTGTTCTCTAGCTTCAAATTAACATTTTGTCAGTTCGACACTCGGCTAATGCGCTATCATTTTCAATTTTCCCTTCAAGCGAAGCCAACTGCTTTTCCGTTGTGCTTCCCTCTTGGTTTCAGCCATTCACGCACATTGTTCAGGAATGAAATTCATTCGAGAATAAAAACAGAGCTCGCTCAAGAGCTATACATAAATTACTGTAGCATTAGCATTATAATAACCAATTGACACGCAATTCAAGATTGCCTATTTTGTGTTGTTGTCGAGCCTGTGAGGTCTGAGGTTTTGCTTCTTCCGCCTCACGCGCGCCCACGAATCGCATTTCCGTGAACGAAAAAAGTTTTATTAAATAAAATTATTTTCCAGACTTTTTCAATATGAATGCAAACAATTATTCGATAAATCTTATCGGCGGAGTGAGGTTGAAGCCGGAGAGCCTAGGGGGTGGAAGCGACTTCACAAGGAATTATAATTCGTTCTGAAAAGTTTTTCACGGGAAAAGTATCGCGTGCCGACTCGAAATATAAGCTCCAAAAATTGTCGAAAAGGGCATCGTAATGAAAGAATTATTTGATGAAAATAAGTCATTTGATAACTCGACGTAGGCTGAGTGGGGAGAGGAATTTATTCCATTCACCGCGAGCTCAGCTTTTCCGTTCAGTGCGCAACGAGAATGAACTAAGAAATCATAAAGGCATTATCTTCGAATCAGTTGCTCATGGGAATTAAATACTCGTGTGGCGGAAGAGCTTGAATCAGCTAATTTCTCATTATCCAATCTCAGCGTGAACCAATTTTCGTTGAGAATTTGGAAGACGCGGAAAGGGAAATTTAATCAGAGATAAAAATTTCTGGCAACAGAAAGAGCTTAAACGAGTTCTCGTTGTTCTGCCGCAGAAAGTGTTTAAAGAAAATGAAAAGCTGCGATGAAGCGGAAACTTTTCCGCATTTATTTCTATAGCTTGGCGACTTAAAGCCTTTCTTCAATGCAAAAACATATTTTTCAAAGCTGTTCCATTAAAGCGATTCAATTATTCACGAGTTTGTTGCACAACTGTGCCGTTCAGAGCTCTGGAAAGCTTCTCTCTTGAGCTTTACGATCAAACAGTGTATGATTACGAGGGTTCGTTAGCTCGCTACATCAACAATCGAGACCAAATCATAAACACTACATTACACACAATCCGAGTAATTTTGATGTAAAACTCTCGAATGAGTTTTAATTAAAACCCGGAGTGGGCAGCTCGCGGGACGTTCAATATCAATACTTTTTGTGACATGTAAACCGAGCTGAGTTTATAACGTCGCCTGAAGCATAAAATCATTATCAACGTTGAACCAATTCCCTCTCCAATTAACTCAGAAGCGAGCCAGACTCAGCTGGTAATTATTAACATTTTAACGAAATTTTACACCTGAAGCTTGCAATTTATCGATGCTGTTCATGGAAGGGCGCTGGTTGAAAGTTTAGTTTTATAGCAGAAGTTTCCCTTTGGAAATGGAAAGCATGGAAAATTCTTTCGGGCGTAAAGTTCCCACAGTCATTATTGATATTGGCGTTTGTTTTGACGCTCGCATTCGTCGCTCAGTGCTGGAGCTTTTCAATGGCGAACTTTCTGGGAAATTGTTCGAAAGTTTAATTAAAAAAGTCGTTTTCTCGATTCATGTTGCGAGAGTTGTTAAGTGAATTAATTCAAAAGAAGAACACGAAGAGAAGTCTTCGCGTTTTCAATACGATGGAGATTAAGCACAACAGTTGGAAGGAAAACACTCCGCTAAGCTGAATCCATTTAAAGATTAGCTCTTCTCAAATCGTAAATAAACTTTCACAACAAGTTTGGGTCTCGTCACTTCTTCTCTCCATCGAACGAAGCGACAACCTCGTTGGTCCTCAAGTAAAGTTTTCCGTCTCCTTTTTAACATAAATTTATTGTTGAGGGGCTTATAACGACATTTTTTTGCTATCCATGAAAATTAGAAATATTTTATGAACCCTTCAAATCCCCATGACAGATCCCGTTTTCACCCTTTTGTTTCTCCTTCTGTCGCTTTTTTGTGCAAATTCGAAATCATAAATTATGGTTCACGCAAGAATTTTGCGTCTCCATGCTTCGGGGGCGTGAATGGCAATAAAGGGACATTTATCAAAGTTTAATCATTTACATTTGGGAAAATGAGAGCGGCGTCTTAAGTGCGAATCTTTTTTGCCTTCTTGCTTCGTTCGCTCCTTCGACTCAAGTTTAATTCAAAAGTTTTTGCACGACTCCCAAAGAAGAATAAATATTTCCTCGTGTGATTTATGTCATTCTATAAATAATCATTAGCGCGTTGACATTCTCGTTTCCCCTTGAGAGCCAAAGCCAGAAGAAAAGTCTGGATTTATGAGATTCAAATTTTTTACCGTCTTAATCCGATGAACTTCTTATTGAGGCTCAGTACCTCTTGTTCTCGGTTTTCAAGACGCAATTAACGATGAAAATAGAGATTTGGCGAGCTTGCTTGTGCTCGGACGATCCAGACACTGCTTATAGCTTTTGAGATTAAAGTTTTGAGTGTTTTTTAATGAGAAAAGCTCATGTTGTTCAACTCTCATAAAATATTTTCCGTAGTGATGAGCAGCATTCAGAGTTTTTATGAGTTTGCGAGAAGTTCAACCACCGATGTCTTCAATTATTCAGAGCATAGCAAGCGTAAGAGGCTTTCGTAGATTATCCGATAATCTAAAATTTGCAGAACAATCTTTTCAAAATATATTTTAGCTGTCCTTCTTAACAAGTTCGTATCGGACGATTCAGTCTGAAATTTCACGTCTGGAAAACCTTTCATTTAGTTGAGTTCTTCTTATAGCTAATGAACAAAACCTTTGCTGGTAAATTTTGTGTGTGAGCTTTGAAACTAATCTTCATCAACTAAAAATAACTGAACCAGGTGGAAGAATTTTTATGAAAAACTTTGATCGTAAGCTTAAACGAATTAGAAATTACAAGCTTACAAATTGGGAGCTGCGATAACAATTATACATTTTTGGGAACTCAGTGATCTGAAATGACTGACGTTACCCGCAGACATCGAAAACTTGACTTAAAATTTCAAGAACAAGTGATACTCACGAATCCAAAACTTTCAAGTCACGGCCCTGCTACGAAAATTTGCAGTTTAAATTATGTAGAGCAGCGTTTTAGCCGCTGTCATCAAAACATTTCCAGCTCTTGCAAGTTGGGGCCTGAATTTCCTGCGCAGCGAGAATTTTAATTAAATTTTAATTTCGTCCGACCGTGTAATGCATTCCGAAAAACATGCTGATGGAACAGATTCGTTTGTCGTTTCATAATCTGCTCATCCAATCAGCAGGGCGAGTAATCTAGTAAATCGAATGAATGTTAAATGGTTTCGGGCTCTTTTCGGAATGTTCTGTTGACTCTGCGGAACTTTGAAGTTTCTTTGACGTTAATTAAAAATCCCGTTTGAGATTTTAAAATTACGTCTAATTGAAACATGAAGCGTTTTTCTTACGAAGACAAACAGCGAATAAATTGATTCAGCTTCATGACATAAATTATTCAAATTGTCTTCGGCGCTGTTTGCTGGCAAAACGCTCGGCACAAAGCAACACAGATTCAATTTGTCAGACTGTCTCTCTGATTCCGAGGCTTATGAACAAGAATTATTTATAAATTAAATTTCCGAGAGATGATTGAAACCGCGCTGATTCGTCTGCTCGTGGAATCCTCGCAAATTTCCTAAGTTAACAATTTGCTGTCAACAAAGAAAGCGAAATAAATTTTCTCTCGAAGCTTCCTCCTTGATATCATGTGAAAAAGTTCAATATTTGCCCTGGAACGCCATCAATCACGTTCTGGCGATGAGAGAGGATTTAACTCTGCAAATTATATTTACCCAATCTATCGTGAAGCTTGTTTAGTATCGGAGCCTAAAAACGAAAAGAAACCTCCGGGAATTCAAGAAAATTATAATTTCATTTCCGTCAGAGCAGAGCTAACTGTGCGTAGGTTTTGAGGTCTGAGGATGGAGCTGTGCAGTCTCAAGATGAAAGCAGACGGAAGTCAATCGAGAGCAGGCCTCGAAACGTTTCTTGCAAACGCCTCAGAACTGTTTATGTTTTCGTTCTTCTCGATTTTGATCGCTCAAAAGCAGAGATTTTGTAAGCCCTGTGGGGCGTTTGGCGGAAACAAGTACGACATGGCATTGTTTATGCATAACTTCTTTGATTTTGCATGAATTGATACAGTTCAGATGGCCGCTATTTGATGGTTCACGAAAAGAATACGAGAAATGTCTATGTGTAAGCGGATGGAATCGCTTTGATAAGTTGTCCGGAAACTTTTTGATAAGCTTCCACTCACTGAACTATTTTATTATGATTCAGGGTAGTCAATTTGACTCCCGAATGCCTTAGCATACCCGAGAGAAAGGGCAAAGATTTCTCCTTGAGCGAGCCCAAATTGGAAACAGAGAATATTCTTCGCTTGTCTCTTAGTAACTCGTCTCTGAGAAGCTTGGGATTCTTTGACTTTTATTAATAATTTTCCCATCATTGTGCTAGATTTAATGCGATGGAAGCATCGCCGATATATTGCAAAGGGTTGCCTTGACGACAAAAAAAAAATATTTGAATGACGTTCGGCTCGAGGAAGCGCGAAATTTGCCGGATCGTTCTGATTTCCTATTCCCAAAAGAAGCAATGCAACTGTGGCTTCGCCATGAACAAGCTGAACTCGCTGTTACGTTTCGTATCGATATGAAAACTGACAGACGGAGAGACAAATCATTCCGGTGGAATGTTTCCTTCCAATTTTTATGCATGAGATTTCAGTAATAACAAAAACCAGCAGTAATGGTTTCGCATCCGAGTGGATGAAGATTGACATTGACGCTTTGCTTCATCATTACAGAGATTTTGTGTCCCGAACCGACTTTAATTTTTCATCTTTTTACAGTCACGGAAACCATTAAGCGCCTCGAGTCACATCAACTCTTTTGGAGCTGAAATCTTGATAAATTGCGTGGCTTTAAAATGTATAAAAGCTAATCGTAGATCGTAGCAGCAGAAAAAAGTGTGACATTTGAATACTGAATGCAAATTAATTGAAAGGATTTAGAGATAAATGGATTCGGATAAATTCACCCTTCAGTCGCTTTTACGACACTCTGTCAAATCTCAATGTTATTAAAGTAACTGAAGGATACCAAGGTCTACTATCAGAGCCGCATTCTCTGATTGACTTGTCTGTTCGTTTGCTCTATTAGAAATTTATACTTAAAGTTTACTGCAACACATTAATATGAATAATGAAGATGGAGAAAGCGGGAAGCAACAGCAAGATTTATTTTCTCGAAGCACAATAATTTCCTCAAGAAACTCCGGTGGGGAAACGTTGTACGAAGCATGTAATTTCATGCTCACGTGAGGAACGATTTAAAAGGTTTAAAATTTCTGGCTCATAAAATAATATCACAATAAGACAGCTCGTATCTTCAGCATGTTAACTCGATGAGAAGCGAGACGAATGAAAATTTAATATGCATAGTCGAGCGGGTCATCAGAGATGGGGGAGAGAAACTATCATCGCCTCTCACAGTCTTGGAACGAAATACTTTGATTACAACAATTGCTGGTTATAAAAATATTATGAGTTTTTGATGAGATTTTTGTTTTCTTTAAATATTTCAGACAAGCTCTCGGGCTATAAGCTTGTTCCTAAGTAAACGATTATGTTCGGAAATTTCAAGTCAAACAGTAAGGGAAAAGTTTCTCTCTCTCATAAGATGAAGGAAGTCTTCTAAATATTCAATCTTTAGCTGATAACAGCATGCAGACGCTCTCTCTTATAATCGCTCTAAGCGAAACTTGCTCCATTTAAATTTTAACGCGTTTGTTGAAATAGTATTCGTTTCTTTCTCGCCCTAAATTAATTGCGAAAACTTGAGGAGCAAACAACAAACATTAAGAGCAAACAGAAATCAACCAGCTTTATGGCATCTAATTACACGAAATGAAATTATCTCTGCTTCATTTGATAAAGTTAAAGCATAAAGCGAAATGGAAGAAGGTTTCCCCTTTTTCAGGCGACGGAGGAAAGGAGCGCGCTTAATGATACAAGTTGGGAAAGGACGTTTCTCTTTAAACGATGATTTAGAAACTTTCTTTCCCCAAACAGCACGAGTTAAACGTTTCACCATCATCATTGAGATCAAATCTTGGCTGGAGCTTTGTACGTTCGATAAATCCGAATGTGTCATCTCGATCCTTTCCAGTCAAAACATCACCCAAACACATTTGCCTTCAATCCTTCTCTCCTTGTTAGATAAATAGGTTTTATTTTAGTGCTTTCTCTTGGGTAGTTGTTTCATTTCCCATGCAAGTGCCAAAAGGAAAGAAGAAATAACGTTTGAGAAAGTTTTAATAAACATAATAAATCTTATCTTATCAAGCTTCTCACCCACATTTCGAGTCGATGTAGTGCAAGAGCTGAGGAAAACGAGATATTTCGGATCCACACACAAGAATAACTTATGCGAGGAGTTCAAAATGGAAGACGTGGAGCGCATTAATACTGGAATTGTTGTTCCTTATTTAACTGTACGTGGTTCACTCTCTCTTTTGGGATCGTTTTCTGAATGAGGAGCAGTAAGTGCTTAAGCTGAAAGCGAATGAAAGTTTTGAAGTGTTTAGAACACTTCATGACATTTCCTGCAAACGTTACCCGACAACCTTTTTGTACGTAAGGAGAAGTGAAAACAATAAATATTGAATGATTATCATGAAAGGAGTCGGGCGTAGAGCCCTCGATCGATTGCCAGGAAAAAAGGTTAATTTTGCAAGTTTGTATCGAGGGAATGTTTCGACTTATGAGGATTAATCGTGTAAGTTATGAGCTTCTCTTGCTATGTTCATGGGTATAAGAGGTCAAGAAGAACACATAATTTGGACATAAGAGTCTCGTCGAGATGGGGGATTTAGGTGAACGAGACTTGACCTAATGTATTGCAAAATGTGTTGCTGCTTTCTCCTGAACAAGGTTTGAGTCGAAACTTTTGGTAGTCGTCGATAAGGCTAAAGACATTTTATATTGACAGTAGGATTGTAGTCTATGGTGTTTGTCTCTGTAAAACATTGCATTGCATAGAAATGATTTAAAGTAAAATGATCAGACTTCGGATTATCATATCGGAAGATAGAGAAGGCCATTCCGAATTCGTAAATTATGGAATGATTTGAGTGAATCCAAGATCTGCCAGCCACAGAGAGAATTAATCGGCGGCAAATCAAAATAATGAAAAATTCCCTTTTCATGTGGAAAAGTATTCGTTTTTCATCTTCTCTGGCTGAATTATTCATCTCAAAATTATGCAAGTCGGGCAAAAGAACTGAAAGCTAGCTTTCACTCTCGCAACAGACGTTGCTATAAATTGAATTAGCTTTTCTTTCTTTTCGAATGCTTTTGGGCTTTTCTTTGTTATTCCGCTGTCAGAAAATTTTTGCCTCTCTCGCATGAAAACTTTCCCAGTTGAGCCAAAAATTGTCTGGCGAAACGAAAATCAATATTATGCATTTCTGTTCTCGTGCCTTCCTTTTTTCATGATGAGCATAATTCACCTTAATTGATCCTTAATTCATATCATCACGACAAGCACGAGGGAGAAAGGAAAATCAATTTGTTTAAAAGATGAGAATTTATTGCTTTCAAATTAATGTGTAATTCCTTGGAAAAATGCTCGTTTTCCCTCCTTCCACCCATCGCATTCATTGCCATAATATTGTGTAGAGGTGGGAGAGCATGCAGCAGCGACAATGCAAATACTCATTTATTTCACTTCCCATTCATGGAGTTTATGGAGTTGAAATAATATGATGACACATTTTTTCAGTGCTGTTTGACGTGAAAAATTATGTCAAGGGGAAGTACAAAATTACACACATTCAAGTCTAGAATTATCGTTGTCGCTTTCCCGATACTTAAAAAGGAACTATGTGTGAATCAAGATAGTAAAGTTCTTCAGAAATATGCAGGTAAGGATCGTAACATTTGGTTCATGAAAAACTTAGCTAAAAGTTTAGAGGAAATCCATCGTATTTGTTTCAATCACTTGATGAAACGTTTATTTTGCATTAAGGACGACAATTCTCATGTTTGTTTGAGCACTGAATACACTGGAGGGTTTATAATTAAAATTAATTGTTCTTATTCAATTTCGTTAATTGCAATGTAGCAGTGGAATTTAATTAAAACAGAGTGAGCCCGCTTCGCGTTGCACCAACTTAAAGTTGAATAAAAGCTCCAACGGATGCATCATCTAGCGTTTTGAAGTTCTATGCTTTCTCTCCGTTATACTGGTCGCGTGTTGGGAAGTGATACATATTTGAGTGTAATTTATCATTCTCTTCCTTTACTCCGATAAAGTTCTGTTTTCGCTGCTAAGGTTGGAATGTTTTCGATTTAGTCATTTCGTTAGGTGCTAAAATGACACAACGGAGAGATAGAACTAAGGAATTCAGATTTGGGAACGACACACAACCAATAAAACTGTTTGCAAATTTTCAACTTGAACGTCACGAAAGTGTTCAACAGAAAACGTTTGAAGGAGCAAGTGAGTGAAGCCCAGACGTGGAGACAGTCAGATGTCAAGATTGTGATAAAACTGCACAAAACATAAAGGTAGACCTGAAGTTGTTGAGATTCGTAAACATATCTAACCCCGGACAGTTCAGAGGTCAAGAGAGAATCTCGATGGACAGCAATCGTCCCAAAAGTTGGGGATCACGCGCAGGCTATTTTTCATCCTTAAGGCGAGCAACGAACATTTGCAAGTGTGGGCGATGAGCAACACTTGAATTGGAAGTTTTCTCATGCTAAATTCAGGTTGGGTGAAGTTTTGAATCTAAATTAAATATCAAATTAGTTTGAAGAAGATTCAAACTTTTAAATGATCACTTAGGAAGTTATAAAATTCCAAGTTGCTCGAATACATTTTAAGTTTGACTGAACTGATGGGAGGTTCAGCAAAGCTTCACACTCAGCACAAGAGTCTCAAAAGTTGGCAAAGCGGGCGTTATTTTCATCAACGCTTCAAACTAAAGCAGATTGATATCGGAAATAAATTTCACGAGTGAAAATCATTTCAACCAGCCTGCGATATCGAGTAGACGAATGTGAATTCGGAAGTGAAAAATGCATTCGATTTACAACACAATGAAACTTTATACGCTCTTGAACTGATGATAAAGCACTCGGACTCTTGGAAAGTCTATGAACACATTATTTACGATGAATAATAGAAGAGGCTTTTGAGTTGTTGCACCGTCCTGTGAAAATCCTACTTGGCAAATCCGAGCTGAGAGCATTTATTCCTATAAATTCTGGCGTTAACAACGCTTTCCGTTCTACTGAATAAATTATGATTTAAAAATCGTAAAAAATCCGATGATTCACTCACATTGGCTTTGAGGATTGAAAATGATTTTTACTGAGCGCCATAACTATAACTTTCAATTTATTTTATGAGCTCTCTCCACGCTGGCGAAATTGAATTCTGATGCTCGTGATGCTTATTCCGGGATCTGGTAACCGCCAACCTCTGTTAATAAAAATAAACCATCGAGCATCCACGGGAAGCGGAAGAGTAGCTCGCGGGAAATTTATTACGCTGAGGGTTATTTTTTAAAAGATTGCAGTAAGATTTCGTAAAAATTTTAATTAGATTTTGCTTAGGTCAAGACGATAATGAGGTTTTTGATTTATTTTATCTCCAACCATCCAACGACGACGAAGCTCACACGAAATTTTCTTTATAATATTTTCCAATGAATTTTCCAATTTTCAAATTCCCCGACGACTTGTCTTGTCGCCCAGATCAAGGAAGGAAATGTTGCTTGCATGACAGGAAGAAATAAGCTTACAAAGTCAAGCGCTGTGTAACCTAAAGCTTCGTGTAATCCTCTTTGTTTGACACGCCGTGTTTAATCTATTTATTTCTGCTCCAGAATCCCGTGGAGCTTTCCAACTAAATGGAATGGAACTTTAAAGGAATTCACTTCAGTGGAAGTCGAGAAAGGTATAAGAAGACACCTGACTGAGCAGAAAGCTTTATTCTCTGTTTGTTTGTTTGCTTGACTGTCTATGAGCACTTCGAAGTGGTGTTTGCACACGATAGTGCTGACCGCATCCACATAATTTCCCTTATCTCACCCCTGCAAGATCCTGAACGAATTTCAATTGGACTAAAAGCTCAAACAATGAAATTCACATAAAAAGCTTCTACGACTCGAAACATTCGTAAAACTTGCGGAAAATTAAATTTTTCGATTTATTCGCCGAGTTTTGGCACTAAATTTTTTCCGTTTTTATTGAAAAGTCTCTCGACCGCATACTCTGTCGACAATTGTGCCTATAAAAATATTTTATTGCCGAGAGATATTTCTTTCGCCCCAAAACCCAAACTCCTCGACTGCCTCACCATTCCAAAGCTCGTGGAAACATTTATTTATCAACCGCTTTAAAGTTGTTTTGTTTCGAATGATTTGAGATCTGCGTGGGCGGCGTTCTCCCCCCCCCCCCCTTTGAAAGCTGTTTCACCGAAGCCTTTCTCGGTAATGTCGGGCTTACTGATCCTTTCGCTAATGAAAGACGAAGCACCTCGGATCGATAACCGCTTTTGTTTGAGGCTTTGCGGAATCACTCTCCAGCTAATCCTGCTCAAATTGAAGTCGATTTATAGTTTACAAGGCGTTGTGTCGGCATTAGACTCGGTTAGATTTCATGGAATCTAATTAAGCTTGTAAGCGAACGGAATTAATTGCTCAGACGAAATCACAAATTACAGCTCTGATAAGGGTTTAAAAGATTGATTGTAAACATTACAAATCTTGCCATCTCATTGAATGTTTATGAGCCTTGGTGCGAACATTTCCGTAATCTTTTTCGATTTGTGCAGTTATTAAAGTTAAATGTGATTTATTCGCATTTCGGTTCTAGATTATACCTTGTGTTGTTCGAACGTGAAAGCGTTTCATGAGCGGCAAGGCAGCGTCGGTTGCAGGTGTCACGATTGCTTCTTCCATCATCATTTTAACATCGTACACGCTTCGAGAAATTCCTTAATTCACGCCATCTGCGAAGGTTCCCAAAGCTCCGTTCCTATTTCGTAATTCGCACACAACCTGCTAAAGGGATGAAAACAAGCCGTAAGCCCTCTCGTTTGACTCTCGCTCTCTTCAACAGCAATTCTCGCTCCTTCTAGAACGAACATAAATTGTGAAAAGTGTGGCATTTAAATTGCTTTCGAGCTCATAAAATTACAATGAAATATCTTGGGAATCGCATTTCAAATTCACGTTTTCAGCTCTGCCCGAATGTGTTTCGTTGCGCCTGTTAACTGGAATTAGAATGTGATTGGTGCGTCAGATTTTTTGATAGACCAGTTACCGACGGCGTTTTGAATTTAAATTAATGAGCAAACGCTGATGCGTGCAACGCATGCATGACACTCCAATCAGTGCCTAATCAAAGCTCGCGGCAGCTCCGAATCGCTTCGTCTTTAATTGATTATTCAGCTGAACGTTCTGACGCTTCCGGGAAGGAAAGTTTTCGTGTCTGCAGAAAGACTGGAACAAGAAAAACTTAATTAATTTGCACCCCTTTTCAGAGACGCTGCTCCTGAATACAAAACTTAACGAAATTAAAGACCGGCAAGTGAAAGAAAAAAGTTCAAGCAATAAATCATGAAAATTGATTTTTCCTTTCTCGTCTCGTCTGAAAAATATTTTTCAAATGGAAACAGACCAGAAGGTTTTGTAAAAGGTTATAATTAGCAAACTTTTTGCTTCCACCTGTGCTTTGCGTCGTGCGAGATTTTCTCCGCATCTGTATCAGCTCTGATGTATGAAAAAAGTTTGAGGGTGAGAGGTATTAAAAGCTCTTTGCTCTTTGCATAGCAACGAGAGGGATCACGCATAAATTGCGCTATAAAGCTAGTAATAATGCCGGAGGGAAACAAGTTGTACAGAAAAGTTCATCTCGAGAGAGTCTCGTGCTAATCAAAACGGAAAATTATCAACACGGCTTGGCTTTGCATTCACACCGAAAAGACTGTTGTCGAGCAAATGAGTGCCAGGATGACACAAAGCCTGTAGTAATGAAAGAGATAAAAGCGAACTGCATCACCGCAAACACTTTAACGTGATGAATATCATGGAAGGAAAAAGTTATTTTTCTTGATTACAGAGCAGATCTGGTGAGAAAAGTCCTTGTGATAGTTCCGAACGCTCGCACAAAAGGAAGCAGCCGAACGTAAGATGAACAAATGCGCAATCGTTTGTCTTCTCGTTGACACTTCATCATTAATTTGGTTTCCTACTGAGCTGGCAAGCAAATGTCAGACGCTCGATGCCATATCAGCTTTAATCAGGTCTCATGCAACAATGCACAGCCTCAAACAATGACAGCGTTCTACTTAGCTTAAACGATTCCTCCGAGCTGTAGGTTATGCAAACAATTTCCCATTTAATAAGAACCCACTCGACGTAAGCATCTTCCGACTCTTAAATAAAGATTATCCCCTTTCGACTCCCACACACGAGGCACTCGAAAGCATTTGTCGGGCGGCAGGCAGAATGCTCGATTTAATACATATCTCATGGAAATTTATAATGCATGTGCGAATAAATTTCCCAGCAATAAAGTCGACTCAAAGTAATAAATTTCTATCGCAAAACATTCCTTAATAAATTAGCAGAAAGAAAGCGGAATGTAAGGAAAATATTCCAATCATGCGGAAAATGTCCTAAACTCTCCGATTCGCCCCACATTTACTCCTCCGCTTCCTTGACGCCGCTTCTAACAAAATAAATTACGACTGTGTGAATAACTCTTTAGACTATTTTTAAAAACACTTTTCGAGACGATAACAAATAACGGTTTATTGTTTAGACATGCCTTTCAACTGGCTGGGAAGGGTCAGTCAATCACGTCACAATGGAAGTTTCGTTCAAGAGCCTCGAGGGAAGGCTCATGTCTGACAAACATCCACATCCCTTTGAGATTTTTATTGCGCCGTCTTCGTCTTGCAATAACTCACTCGGAACATAAATCGATTTATGTACTTTGCCTGCGAATGTTTCTTCTACCGAGATGGGATTACGTTGGCTGTGCTGTAATAATTTTCCGCCAACAGCTTCCGAAAAAAAACATAAACGAAGCTCGCACGGAAGCTCGATCGTTGCATAAATAATGAGCGCTCGATTCGAATGTTAATTGTACGACTTTTTGAATTGGCAATGTGCTCATGCTAATAACTTGCGCCCAACAACGCGATAAAACTGAATTTTGATAAGATAATTGTGTTTTAATCTGGAATACCCAGACCGCCCAGTCTGGCTGTGCCTGCTAGTTCTGAGTCAATGACTCGCTGTCTAGTCGAGTCATAAAATTTCCTTATCTCACTGGGTGAGAGTACAGTTTTATTATCTGTGTTCGGTTATCACGCGGCGTTACAGCAAAGTCATGAATAGTCATTATTGTCGCGCTCAACTAAACAGACACTCGTCGCTTTCACAAATGAATTAGATTTGCCTTTTGAACACAAAACTTGACCTTGAGATTAGTTTTCGGAGTGAGAAGAAATGATAAACAACGAGACGAAACTGCTGTCAACTGTTTCTGAGGCGACCGCAGAGAATCCCAAGATTCGATTACAAGACGCGATACCGCAAATCATTGCCAGTTGTGCAATCAATTTGACTGTCGTTCAAGCCGGAATAAACATGGCTTTTTCGTCAATTCTGATTCCACAATTGTCATTAGCAGAGAGTGAAATACAAATCAATATTGACAGCTCCTCAAATCTCGCTTCAATCGTTACAATCTCGATAGCAATCGGAGCATGTGCGTGTGGTTCTCTGATGGATCGGTTCGGACGGTTGCGATTAGCAACGTACATTTGTGTGCCTTTCACTGTCGCTTGGCTACTGATTGCTCTCTCGAGGAATCTTTACATGATTTATGCAGCAAGAGTGCTCTCAGGCTTCTGTGGAGGTGTGTACAGAAACGAGATTGTAAAATATTAATTGTAATTAAGAACGCTGTGTCTCGTTTCTGTCGAGCGGCTCTAGGCTTAACAACTGTTGCTCTGGTTTATGTGAGCGAAATAGCCAGCGCAAAATACCGAGGAATGCTTTTATGCCTGAACAGTGTGGCCGTTTCCTTGGGAATCCTCATTACTTATCTGCTGAACATCTACTTTCAATGGCGGACAATTGCGTTTGCCTTCGCTGCCTTCTCGTTGGTGACACTTTTGAGTAATAATAACTTTTTACGATTATGGAGAACTCTCGCGGATACCTTTACGCTTTTTAAAGTGAGGTGTTTTACGAGCTTTCTTTTGAAACAGTTCACGATCCATGAAGACAGTTGAAAAGCGTCGTGATGGTAATTGCCATCGCAACGATTTCCAAGAAGGCTTCACAGATGGTGAGAGCTTATTATAAAAATACATTTCAATTCTGCGCTAGCGCTGCTAAAGTTGCCGGAAAGTCCTAGCTGGATTGTCGCCCTCAGCAAGCAGAAGAAGACCTCAGAAGCTCTCTTATCTCTGGAATGGATTTATCGTAGACGTCAAGTAAACAAATGACAACTTTCTTATCACACCATTTTCTACTTCACAACCACTAAACCTCTTCTTTTACCCATTCAGCTATCTTCGTTCCACTATCGTCAATTAATTGATAATGAAAAATTGAAGACGAAGGCGAGAGGAGACGGAGAAAAAAGCTTACTCAAACTTTCACAGGAGCCACAAGTCTACAAACCTCTCATAATTCTACTCTTTATGTTCCTGTTCCAACAACTATCTGGCTGCTACGTTCTCATCTTCTACACTATCAACATCTTTAGGAATTTGTCTCTCAACTTTAGCGAGAAAATAAATGAAAATATGGCGTTGATGCTTCTGGGTATGCTTCGGCTGATTGCTTCTTTAATTGCTGCGGGGTAAGACTACTGTGGGGTATGAATCATTAAATAATAATGATACACCTTTTGAAATTAAGGTGAAAATTTATAAGGACGACGGTTTTCATACTTCTCATTCTCTCTCTTTTCCCTTTTTCCACTTTGGCTCGCCCGACCTCGACAATTCTCACCTTTTTGGGAAAAGAGCTTCGAGAAAGTGCCATAGAAAAACGCTACTGTACATCTCGGGATTAGGGATGATGATATTCATTCTTATAGCTGGCATATTGGTTCGAAATATGGACGGATTTTCATCAAACGGAAGCTTTTTACACTCCCAAGGATTTTCGGAAAAGCCTGCGGGTGACGACGGCAGCTTTGGTGAAGTGTATCTGCTCATCACCATATTATGTTTCAATTCCTTCAGTGCGATTGGCGTCATGATTTTGCCCTGGACATTAATCAGTGAGCTGTACAGCATCGAGGCAAGTTATTAATCCCCAACAACTCGCCGTAACTAAAGCTTTCTTCTCTTTCCGTACTGGAGCAGGTGAAGGGTAAGATGGGCGGTTTAACAGTAATGGTAGCCTACCTTATCATGTTTTGTGCGGTCAAAGCATTTCCCTACCTGCTCAGCTTATACAGCATGGACTTCATGTTCTATTTGTTCGCTGCTAGCAGCCTGGCGTTATGTGTTTTTGTTTACAACTTCCTGCCAGAAACTTATGGAAAAACTTTAATTGATATTCAGAATAATTTTGTGAAGCCATAGTTGTGTAATAACGCTGCTGTTCACGTGAAGTATAAACAATTTCGCTTCGGAAACTATGTGATGAAGAATTAATTTGCGGATCGTGGCAAAGCCAATCAGTGTTGTAGCGCTTCGTTGTTAGCAAGCTGAATGCCTCGAATTCGCTAAACTTTTAATTAATTGATTGTGATTCATTAAAACAATTTGGAACACTTGGCTTCATCTATCGATCGTCGATACGTGCCTAGGCGCTCACTCACGCAAATTGTTTCAATCAACCTCGTGAATAGACAGGAAAAGCCTGAACCGTTATAAGGACATTCAGGATAAATTCGTTTGTGATGAAAGCGGATGAAAACTTAAAGGGACGAAGGAGACAACATGTCCAATAAGATTTCCTTTATCGAGCAGAATAGACCAGAACGTTTTCGTATTATCATAAATTGAGCTCATAAAAGTTTTTCCTCTTCTTCGTTCGGCAGTGAAACTTCACCCGAAACTTTCGTCGAAAGTTGATCGCATGAACTCAGCAGAAACTGCTTCTCCACTGATGGAGCAATCTTCGAGCAAACATTCACTGAGGTTGCGAAAATGTGGAATGAGATTGAGATTTCTTTTCAGTGCCACGAAGACTTTTCTGTTTCTTATGAATTTTTTAGCCGTAAAGTTTCTCGTTTTAGTGTGATATGAGATATGAAAGTTTCCGTTGAAAGCGATTACAGCAGATGGAAAATTTTAATCTTAATGAATTTAGTTTCTCTTCAAAGCTCCTCGCGGGTTCTCATCTTTTTCTAGCTACACGTGTCGAGCAGCTCAACTCCAAAGCTTCTCAGAATCCTTTAATTGAAATTTGATGAAACGACAGCGCTCGAGTTATAAAAAGATTTCAAGCAAACAATTGACGACTCGGAGAGAGGAAAATGTCGAGATTGTTTCATGAAAAATATCAATTAGCGATGAGAAAGCAAGCTGCATCCAAGTGCCGTTGAGGATGAAACTTGAGCTGGAAACTCTTTAAAGTTCCACAGCTCGGTTGTTTCGCACTTGAACTCGTTCGTCTTCACGCTACGAAGATTTCTTCAATCGTGACGAGTGCACTTGCTGTCAAAAATCATGCTCGATCGCATTCAGTGGAGCTTTTGAAATTGAAACATTATTTTGACAGATTCTTCGTCCATCGCATTACGCAGAATATGATTTTTAACTTTTCTGCTGCTGGAAATTTGTTGCTCTAAATGGAAATTATGAAGTTGCGGCTTAATAATAAAAGTTTTACCCTTTTGTGAGCGGTTGTTAGTGCACCCTAGTGTAAGTGAATGAAATTGTTACTAGCGTTTTTCAAACTACAGTAGCATCAATTCACGTATTTATCTGATATGAAGCAGATTATAGGCAGTGTCAATCTACAGATATTGTTTCAGAGTTCATGAAAACACTTGTCAAACTAGTAACAAGAGGCAACAGCTGAATAAATTGTGAGAATTTTTTTAAACGAAATTGAAAAACATTTCTCGCGTTTCTGTGTTTGGAAACTTTGAATATTCATAAAACAATGTCTCCTTGTAATCAAATCATGGCTTTATTGAACTTTTTTTACGCCAAGAAAAACTAAACAGAAATCTCGAGATTAATTCTTAATATATGTTTCATATTGTAAGCTGAGATTCCTTCCATGAGTCTGGGCATCATTTCTCCCCTTGGGTGCCCTGAGATCTCCTGACGTGCAGTGGTTGTATTTTGTGCCGCGTTGGTAGTAAATGCTTCCCACCCTGTGACGCGCGCATTGTAAGGTTTAGCTTCGTCGGATGCCAAGAAATCTTCAAGGTTACCAAATGTCAATATATCAATTAGATCGTACATTGCAGCCTTGAACAGATTTCTCGCACTAATGATGCCGTCTGTTGTTCTATTTTCTTGAATAAAACTTGTCATATAAGCACAGAAAGTTTCGTAGAATTCGTCTAGTGCAGCTTCAACACCGCCTGAAGGAAGTTAAAGATGAAGCTTTGGATTTCAAAATATTAACACTTACTTGGATCATTAGTTTGGATTCCGTAGGCTTTGATTGCACATGTATAGTTTCCAACGAGATCGATTTCCTGCTCCAAACAGCCGATTTGATGGCTGTTGATAAGGAATTCATTAACATTATTGAGGCATTCGCTGTCGACAGGTGGTGTTGGAAGAAAACTTCTCAAATCGATACCTGACACATCGAAAGAAACATTAATATTTGGTCGTAAGTTGAGAAGAACTGACACAAACCGATAAAAAGGCCAACTGTAAGCAGCAGCACCAGTAACACATTAATTAAAATATTCCCCATCTTCTGAGTATTTTCCACTTAAGTTGAAGCCTGAATTGAAACTGAAAAATTCAATTTTCATCGGCTACTTTTATACTGTTTTTAGGCGCGCGATCGGCTCATTAGCGACATTTGAATGAAAGAACAGAGAATGGATAAATTTTCGAAACACGTCATCATAGCTTGTTTATAGGTTCATAATCTATGCAGAGTCTTCTAAATCATCGAATGTATCATAGATGACAATGGTCAAATTTATTAACTACGCTTTTCTTGCACCAAATTTTTGCTTCAAAAATATAATGGAGTCATTTCAGTATGTTGCATCAAGAAATATAAAATCACGTAAACCACAAATTATGCAAGCTGTTGAAACTATAAAATCTATGGAATTAAATTGAAAACAGGGACCTTTTGACATGAATTAGCCAGGATGGATGAGCCGCACGCTGTTATTATGAAAAAAGTTCTCGAAAATATTTGACGAGTTGAAAGCTGAGTATACAATCGACTCATCGGAAACTTAAATAAGTTAAGACAGAATATGAAACAAGTGAAGGAACGGAAAAACAGCTGTAACAGAAACCCGAGAGTTCGATCAACGCTGAAAGACAATTATAGTCCGAAAATGATAAATTATGTCAAGCTTCTAAACTGTTCAAAATTTTTTGAAAGCACAACACGATGTTTTTAATTTTGCCTTTATTTCATTTTTAAAACTCAAGACAAGATTATTTCTTATTAAAAGCTGAGATACCTTCCAAGAGGCTGGGAATCATTCTTCCTTTTGCATAGTTTACGAGTTCTTCTTGTGCCGTTTCGGGATTTTGCGCCACGTTGTCAGTAAATGCTAACCACAAGTTAACGCGCTTATTGAAGACTTTAGCTTCGTCAGAGTTGTAGAAATCATCAAATCTACCGCCAGTCAAAATATCAGCTAGATCATTCATCGCCTTAAGGAACAAAGTTCTGGAACCAATGATGCTTTCTGTAGATTCTTTGAGAACAAAAGTTGTGACATATACGCAGTAGTCGGCGAAGAACTTTTTGAGTGCCGTGGTTATAGCGCCTGTTGAGTTTTGTCATGTAAATTTTGCAATTCAAAATTGATGAAATCTCACCTTGAGAATCGTCAAATTCGATTTTGTAGAATTCAATTGAACACTTGAAGTTAGTAATAAACTCGTCCTGCTCCGTCGGATCACAGTTCTTCTTCAAGCTTCGGAGAATAATTTCCTTGACTTTATCAACGCATTTTTGGTCAGGCGCTCGTTGAAACGATTTTTCACAATCGATTCCTGATAAATCAAAAAAGAATACGACTAAGTTTGACCATTAACTGACATGAAATCGCACTAACCGATGAATAGAAAAACTGTGAGCAGCAATAAAACAGTACCGAGATTTTTCATCTTCTGATTTATTTCCACTTAAGTTGAAGCCGGGATTGAGACTGAGGAAATAATTTTGCATCATGCGCTTTTATACAACGCTTTTATACTTAACACGAGCGGTCAAGTTCAAGGCTATCTGCGACGACGCTCAGCCAAAATAACAACTGATAGCAATTTGGAAGCGCATCAATTTCATTTCTCGCAAACCTTTATCAAAATATTTGAAATATTCCTAATTTATTTCAGCTTCGCATTTTCAAATTTTTTGATAAGCTCGATGCTAGATTAGCAAAAATTGTTTCAGCTGTAAAATATACTATAGTGAACTGCCTATTTGGCGCCACTGAATGGCACTGAGTCTGTTGCATTAAGGCGATATCACTTGCTAGAATCACAATAAAATTAAACTAGAAAAAACTTTCTTCAGAGACCAAGAGCTCAATGTATGTACCTACAACTTGAATCCCGAGTATTTAATAGAAGTTTCATCTGAGAATCAAACATTATCGGTGAATTGCACATTAAAACGTAACCCTGACGCGTTCGACGACCGAGAAAGTCTGGGCGACACTCCGCCGCTGTTACTCCGCATTAATAAGTTCACTCAAATATTTGAATACACAGTCCTACTTGTTTTAAAGCTGAATACACAATCTAATCATCGAGGTGACATGAACAAGCTGCAAAAAAATATCAAATAGTAAAACATATGGAAAGTCATTGGCATCGTTGCTAAAAATATCAATCGACGATGAGAAAGCAACGGATTTCGAGGATGAAACTTGAGCTTTGAAAGTCTTTAAAGTTCCACAGCTCGGTTGTTTCGCACTTGAACTCGTCTTCTCGCTACGAAGATTTCTTCAATCGTGACGAGTGCACTCGCTGCCAAAAATGATGTTCGCTCGCATTTAGTGAAATCAGTCCGGCACGCTCGGTCGAAAGCTCATCGCGGAGCTTTTGAAATTGAAACATTAATGTGACAAATTCCCAGGACAATCCCATAACGCAGAACATGATTTTCAACTTGTTCTGCTGTTGGAAATTTCTCGCTCTAAGTGGAAATTATAAAATTGCGGCTTCATAACGAAAGTTTTGCCTTTTTGAGAACAGTTGCTGAAAAATTCGTTCGCTCTTGCGGAATGGAATAAAATGGTTAACTAAATAACTACGCTTGCCTCGTTTGCCTCTCGACTCTTTCTTCTCGCAATATGAAAGCGACATTTGAACTCGAGGCACGATTTGCTGAGGTTTTTGTCAAGGAGCAACTTTGAACCCTCAAATAATTAAAGTTTCCAACAAGTTCACGCTTCGTCGAAATGGAAAAACTCGCTCTCTCATCTGATGGATGGCAAAGGTTGTACTATCGGGCGATCTAGGCCAACGTAAAGTGATTTAGGTGCGACGAAATTCTAGTTCCAATGATGGATTGTAATCACATAATAATCTGAAATCCAATAATCCGAATCCGGCCGTCAAACCCTTTTCCAACTGGGCCCAGATCAAGAGCGAAGAGAAAATAAAACTTGAGGCGTTTGTTTGCATATTCGAAAATCGTTCTGGATATTTTTCATTGCCAGCAACTATTTGCTTTTCCGGAGCAACGTGCGTGTGAAAAGTTTCGACCGAGTCTCGAATTCAATGTTGTGGACTCAAACCAAAGTTGGCAGAATCCATCCGAGCTCTAACATGATTTGTGCAATGAGAGATTGCTCGGTTTCAGTGGAAAGTTTTGCTATCGAGTTCCATGGGAGGAGGGAAAAGGGGAAAGAAAATGTTGCGGCCGAAAATGAAAAGTTTCCTCGCCGCAAGACTCTACTGAAATTATAAAACGAGTTTACATCCCCACACTGCTGGTTAGGGCAAATTTCTCCAGATTTAAACTTCCGGGTAAACCTTATAATGAGCGAGTCTTGTTACGACGGCAAAAGTTGAACGAGTCGGAAAGTAATTCGTTTGCTTTGAGGCGGAATTGGTCGTGAGAAGTCTGCTCTTTTATTCAGAAGCCTGTCTGCCGTTAAACCCGTTGCCGACATGACAAACAAAGACTTTCACTTAGTTAACCAGAACCTCTGATAAAAACCATCTCACGCACTCGTCATAACGAAATCATGAGCTTAGGCAATCATGCAGACTTGCTACCTTCAGTCAAAGCCAAAAAGCGCCGGCAGAAAATACCAGACGACGTTGCTTGTCGAAGAAAGCTCTTTATGACATTTTCCGGATTTCTCCCTTCCAATGTGCAGCAAGCCTCACTACGGCTTATCACTTCACCATACAAGAACGGTTCCCAACGCTGTCAATCAATTTCTGCCTTCCGATGATTGCTCTGATCCGCCGTCTCGCCCACGTTATTTCGCATGATTCTTGCTCGATAGCATAAACCGAATTGCTTTTGATTTAACGCCTCATTAGGCATCGATTTTATTTTATTCCCGACAGCGATAATTTTCTCGGACGATCAGTTTACTGTTTTATTACACCCAACTCGACTGCCGCACCATAAATCTTTCGATTAGCTGAATGTGCGTGCAAGTGGGGCTCATAATCTGAATATTTGTCAGCCATAATCCTCAATCTCGATACACAAATTCCCTTTAAAGTCGTCTCTCGAGATTGGCTCCGTTCTGCCGCGAGCTTCATCTCAACGAAATTTCTCCGCCATAACTTCAACTTAAGTCAACGAAACATCCTCTTCGGATTCTTTTCTTATTTCAAGGACTAACTTCCACCCATAAGCCTCAACATCTATCCAAACTAATAAAATATATTTCAGAAAAGGAAGAATTGGCTTCTCGTGTGGGATTACTTAATTTCAATACAATTGACATTCTGTGAATTTCCTTATGGCAGCAGAAGCACTACATTTTCATTCGAATCATAATTTTACATGCTTTGAGGCGACATTCACTCGCACACGCTCCCGGCCCGTCACTGGTAGTTTTGAATTGAAAACGACAATAGCATCCCTAATTGAAACATGTATACGACGAATTCGATTTGATAGAATTGTTCGCCTCGCAAGCAACGGCAACGGGGAAACAAGCAGCATCATCAGAATGACTGCTTTCCTTCTATTTCCGTCTCCCGGTTTTTCCTTTTCTGTTGCCATCCGAAGATACAACAAAAGCGAGCAATTTCAGTCTTATCACATTTCGTTTCGCATCTTGAATGAGCTCTGAAATATAATACACAACAATGCATGTATTCGGGTGAAGCTCCATTCTCTGCTCGGTTTTCCTTTCTTTCCAACTTTTTCTTTCGCCCAAAGTCGTCAGTTTGTGCTGCTTTCTCTATGTCTGTCTGTTTGTGTCTACAGAGATATTTATTGAGTTTTCAAGTTCCTCCGTCTCGCCATTGAAATTGAATAAATGTTTGGCATGCTGTATCGTAAAGCAATTCGCGAAATCTGAATATAATGGTTCCTCCCTTTGACGATGTTTTAAGTTCCAATCGTTTTCACATTTCGTAAGCTTTCAATTTAGAAGAGAAGCTTTGAGGATGCAGACGCCGATTCTGACGGATGTTTCTATTTCAGTTAGATCGTTACATGAAGACGTCAGCGGGGGAAGCCGAAATTCCAATGCTCTCAAACTCCACAGCTATGTTACCGATTTCCCAGATAATCCCTAAACCCTTGACTCGTTAAGCACCCTCCGCAACCTCAATTCATCGCAGCTTAACGACTTCTTTGACTCGTGTTGCTCCTTGGACTTAACTCGAGGCCTTTTCTCTTCGAAATTTCTTGTACAAACATTCGCTTTCCTCTTTAACTACAGCAGGAAGTCAAGTAGATGTGAAATTGAAAAGTTTTTTCGTGCTTCTCTCGAGAGTTGCCGCTGGCCGTAAAAAAGTTTTCATGAGTAAACAAGTCTTTGGAAGTCGATAAAAATGAAATATTTGAAATCAATGGCGATGATCAATCTTTAACTTTCCAACAAGATTGTTTGCATTATTGAAGCGTAAAACGTTTTCCATTCATTGTTGGCCCTTCGACAAAACTCACCAAGAAGAGTCAACAATCTTCAATCTCCCTAACAGCGCCTTCGCCATGTAACGAATGTCAAGAAATTATTGTTTAAATAAAATGATTTACGACTCTCAATAAAATGAGCAATAAAACATTCCCACTTGAAAGTATTTTCGCTTCTTTACAATAAAAGAAGAGATTTTAATTCGGAACAATAATAAAAAGTCTCTTGAACAACAAGAAATAGCGAGCAAACACTTAAAAAAAGGAAAGACGAGGAGGATCGCAGCGAGTACGAAATAAAAGTGATAAAACATCGCCCGCGCTTTTTGCCTTCAGCCGCAGCCATAAGTAATTCGTTGCGTGTAACATTAATTCTCGCGCCCGGAAGATGAAAGCAGCGCTTGTATCAGATAACGCTTCGTGTTTTGCATGGATAAAGACTAGGAAGACAACAATTTAATCATCTCTCTCGTTGAGTCAGGACAGGTGGGCAAGTTTCTATCTAAAAGCTTCAGCAAGTTTGAAAGCTCCAGAGGCGTGGTAAGTTTTGATCAATAAAAGTTCGTTATCGTCAGCAGCTCGCTCTACTCTTTGGGAAGTTGCTTGAGGAATGTTGCGTCTTCGGGGAGGACGAAGGTGAATAATGCCTGAACGTGAGGGGTCTGCACAATAATTTCTCCCATCAAACTAACATCCAGCCGCAGCTGAAGGAAAGACAAATTCTTTCTCGGAAAAAGTTTTTCTTTCGCTTCGAAATGCTTTCCTCTCCTCCTTGGATGAAATTTATAGCAGAAAAGCATAAAAATATTTTCCGACATTCCTGAAAGCTATAAAAGAGCTCCGTTTGCTGTATCACCATAATGTTGACTTTTAGCTCTCTTCAACTCTAGCCACTTCAAGGATAACAGCGCAAAAAAGGAATTGAAATTTATCGCAAAATTAGTCGAAGCATGAGAGAAGGATCTCCGACGCTTGCTTCTTGTTCCCATTATGAAAATTTATGCAAATTGAAAGAATTCACTTGAATTTGGCATTATTGAGAGCTTTACTAATAATCCTAGCTGAGAAACTACTTCGACGATCCACGACAAAACGCTTCTAATCCCGAGTGAAACATCAGCCAGTTGTTCAGCTGTGTTGTACTTAAGCGAAACAAAGTTGCTACAAGCAAGAGCTATTTTATAGTTTTGTTGTGACTGCCGACGAAGAAGATTCTCGAACATTTAAAATATTGTTCTCATTCCAGTTCTTCTATCGCACACCGCCCGATTCTCATTTCAATTAAGTGAATAGTCTGTTCCATTCCTTTCATTAGTTTATTATCTTACTTTAGTCTACTGAAAGTGAACTCGCCAACTTCTCGCTATCGCAGAGGTGAAAACTTTGCAAGAGAAGCGTTTAATGTTAATTTGCGAAGATTTTTTGCGTTTGCCTCTGCTCAAGGAAAATAAATATGTAGACTCGAGCGTACGAAACTTCTCTGAAATTAACTCGAACGTTCATCAACAAGTTCAATAACAGGTTGCCGAGCATTTCTCCTTCCTTTTGTCTGTCGCTTAACACGTGAGAAAATCCAAGAATGGAAAACTGATTTCGTTCGAGCAGCGTTGCGCTTGGCGATAGTAACCATAGCGATAATTTCCGTGTTTGCTTTTTCATTAAACGTTTTTTTTTGTTTATCGGCGACGTTCTGCGAATAAAAAGGTTTTCACTTTGTGTATCTAGCGAAATTACATTAAAGTTAATTAAAAATGGACAACGTTGAGTGGCCGAGTGAAAGGATCGCCCATGGAGGAATTTTCCATCAGCGAAACATTAATTACTCAAAAGAAACCCATGAAATGATAAAAAGTACGATCACCTTTTTTCTTCTTGTTTAATTCAACTCAATTCCTTTCCCATTTCCCCGACAATTTCCTTTCTGCTCGTCCATCAGCGTTAATGAATGAGGCCAGTCTGACGATGATGCAACGCAACAAGATCAATTACTTCCTGCGCCAAGGCTCCGCTCTTCCTCAGCCGGAGATGCCGAAGCGAAAATTACCCTCGGAGGAATACGAATTCCGACGAGCCCAGGAGATAATGAACCGAGAGCGAGTCGTGCGAAAGCGATCATTGGACACAATTAAGAAGTCCGGCGTGTTCGAAATCGAAAGGTGAGGGCAGCAGTTCGGTTGATTGGAAATTCTCGAGAAACCGAAGGCAATCACAGACATCAATCGAAAATCGATTCATTGAATTTGCGCTTCGGAGTTTTTCTTCCAGATAAATCGAAAGATTGCTAGGAGAACGAAAAATGTTTCGCTCGTCTCGTTCTCACTTAGACGCGATAACGCAAAACATGTTTTTATCGTCTATCATCTCATTTTAGATTCGTTCCCAAAGTGACATCACGAAACAACGAGAAAGCCAAGCAGCAGCTTCAAGAGCGAATGTCAGGACTCAAAGAGTACCCTGAGCTTGATAAGCTGACGCTCAAGACTAAAGACAAGCATCGTAAAAATGGCAACAAGATCCACTCGAACGATCGCATCGCCGAGTTGTTGAATGAAATTTATGAGCGAATTGATTGGCTGAAGGAAATGAACGAGCTCGGAGAAGGAAAGAAGCATCGACAGGTCATTGACGCTCAAGTGACGGAACGGCTCCGTGAAATCAAGCGCATCGAGGAGAAAATCACAAAAGAAAAGCGAGACGGTTTGCAAACTCGCGATGAGGATGTTTAAGAATTCAGCGGGGGAAGTGAAACATTTTCCTCGGAAAAGCCAAAACATGAAACCAACAGAAATGAATACGAAACGAGACCAAATTTTGCAGTAGAAGTTTTCGTAATCAAATTTCTGATTCTTCCTTTAAATAAAAATTCAGAGCATTCAACGCATTAATTATACGCAAATGTAGGGCAGTCTCATTAAAATTTCAGTCACTGCTCGTTCCGCCTTCTTTACGACTTTCCTTCATCGGCCTTCAGAAGCTCCGACAATGTTTTCCTCGTCTTGTGAACGAAATGTCACAATCGCGCGACATGCCAATTTTTTATTTCGCTCGGACACGGAGAGTAATGAGTGTCAGCAGAATAAAAACAAAAGCAGAAGCGGAAGTTTGATGTTGTCGTGGGAGGAAAAATTAGGCTTTTGTTAATTGTCCTTAGACAAGCTCAACTTTGATGAATAGTCGGAACGCTCCGAAACCAATTAAAACTAATTAATTGGAAAGCTGACATTGTGTAATGTGTTTCCTCACAATCCCTCAACATTGTTGACTTCTCGGGAATATTTAATGATGGACAGGAAAACTTTTTTAGGCGACGAAAGCTTTCGATGAAATGACTTTGGATTGTTTTCAATTCCACTTTTAGCTTTTGTTCGAACGTTTCTATGAAAAAGCAAATTACAAAGTTACTCGAGAGTTCAAGGCTCACAAGATCCATCAAGTTCGTAAAAATTGCTGACGTCTTCCCGCTGCCACGTTAGGATCGCACGCTCAAATTATGCAAATCTCACGTCTCTAGGCAGGCGCTTGTGTAGAAATTACTTTTACAATGTTAGGCGACGAACAGAATTAATAATTCAACAGCTCAGCTTAGCTCATTATGGATTTGAGATATTTTGCATAAACATTTTTTGTCACAAACCAGTGACCTAATTTCCATATTTTTCGAGCATTTTCATAAGAGCAAGTTCGTTAGCTAGCGGGATTATCCTCTGTAGGGTGAACATTAATGTTTATGACGTCAATAAACAGCTTTGGCGTCTCCACAATGCAATTTCAATTTCATTATAATCGAGAGCGTCGTGAGAGCTTTCGCGAAGCTGCTTCGTTGATCGCCTCCGTTGAAGTGTCGAAGCTTTTAAAAGCGGATGCTCTGCGCTCAAGCTTTCTTCATTAACTTTTCTCGTTCCCGTCCTGTTTATATTTAGCCACTCAATGTCACGTCCAATAAAGATTTCATCATGGCATCATGTCCAATGCTTCGCATCGATGACAAAGCTCCGAATAATTTCGCTACGAGCAAAGAAATTATGAAGGAAAAAAGTTGGACATGAAGAGCCAGTCATGTCATTTTCGGTTATCGATGGACATCGCAAAGAATTTCTTTTCGTTCCGGTAAATATATTAGGGCGACAGTCGAGACGATGGCAGAATAGATTTCATTATTCTAATTGATTACACATTCTCCGAGTGGAAGGCGATAGTCGTGAACGCAAGAGGAATTAAATTATACGGGGCTGTGCCTCGCTTTTGAAACTCGTCCTACCTTTGATCAGAAAATGACTGATGGTCTCATGGCTTAGCTATTGTAATTTGATCTATGTATGTATATCATTAACCTTCAGAATTATCATGGATAATGGATGCGATGAGCTGCCAGCAAATGTCTGTGTACCAGTCTTGGCCTTTTCTAGCGAGGGGACCAAGTGATTTCACAAACTGAGCTGGCGAGACAAGTTTTTCTTCCATAAGAAAGTTCTATGCAAAGCAGGAGGGTGTGTCCAAGTCCAACGTGTGTTCGTTGAGGTTGAATAGCATTTGTTAAGTTGGCGTGTCTGACGAAAAGCTTCCACAACAATTAAAAGCTTATCGCAACAAAAGTTTTATGGAAAGCTTTTATCTCGGCTCAGAGATCTTCCTTCAAGCGTAGATGAGGAGCTTGACGTTGTTAGGTTCGCCTAATATGTATAAGGCCAAACTTAATTTAATATAAAATTGCTTGACGTCACTCAATTTTGTTGCGAGACTTCCTTTTTCCTCTCAACCTTTTCACGTCACTTCACATCAACACAGAAACTTTATCGACAATATTAGCGCAGTAGACAGCCCTCAGCTTTTCTTGATTCGCACAAACAACTGTAGAGCTTCGAGATAAACGCTTAATTCGCTTCCTCATCGTTGCGGAAATTCCATTCGTGCGGCGTTTTTATGTAGAACCAATTAAAAGTGTTTCGGAATTGCCCTTAAATATAATGAGAAAAGTGCTAAACGATAGAAGAATCGCTTTTAATTTCCAAATCTCGCAGCTCCTTCGCGAAGAAAACAGATTTTTCTCTCCCTCGCTTAGCAGTTGCTGTGTGTCTCTCGCAACCGACGCTTACACAGATTTAATTAAAGCAATTTAATGAAATGTGCTTTGCTAAGATTGCTCTCGTTCCTTATCCTAAATTATCCATAACACGGTGCTGTGCAGTGTATGAAGCATTAAAAGCGCTGCTAACTCTGACGAGCGAAGGCAGAAGCAAGATGGAAGAATCTGTTCGCTGAAAAATAAATTAAATTAGAAAATCGAGCACATCGAAGCTGCTCCGCTAAAAAGTTTAAACCAGAAAAAAGGAAGAAACGCGAATTTGGGTTCATTAAAATTTTATAATTGCTTGCAACTTTTCTGTTTCAGATTGCTTCTTCTTTAAGCATGCGGATCTTTGCTTTACTGCAGGCGAGCGCCAACTGGAAGCCCTTTCGTTTCCAGTTTTCTTTCTTCCCACGCATGGAAAGTGGAAGGATTAATCAAATTGTCGATAAGTATTTTCAGCAGCGTTCGTCAGTTGCCCGCCAGCAGCTGCTTGCATCGCTCAACGTCACTGCTTGTGTAATTATAAATTCCTGCTCAGCAAATCAAAGAAGCATTAGATCCCATTCATCAGCGACACGCCACGTCAAGCTTTACATGATCCTTTTATCTAATGAAATTAGGCTTGTATTGATTTCAATTTGATGGAGATTCATTCGAAGCTGGGCAAGAAAACGGAGGGATTAACCGTTATGGTTGGCATGAGCTAATGGATGGACATACTAAAAACAACACACATTAATCATTTTGATCATTCTGCTGTGCTTATCTGCGTCATGTAGACTTTATAGGATTCTTCGGCGCTTAATTGATGTTGATCCGTCTAAGCGTAACGCTTCTATTTCTCTCCTCATTGTCTTCTTATGCCTCTAGCTTCTTGTTGGTGGATAACGAGTAAACATAAGGATTTTCCTTGGTGAGACTCGAGGAGGAAGAAGGATCACGAGTTGTGACTCGTAGAAACGACAAAATGTCTGGCGTGGAGGCCTCCGAGACAACAAACTTTTATTTATTGAAGCACATAAATTGTTAAGCACACAAGCAAGTTTACTACAGTCTCAAGTGCCTTCAAGCATCCACTGCATCGCTCTTCTTCCCTCCGCTTCTTCACTTATTCATCACGTCCACTAAATTAATGGAAAGAAAGCTTCTTGAGCTTTATTCGTTCAAGTTGGAAGTGAAATTCCACTCGTGGTGTGGTTCTAGTGAAACAATTCTCAAGAAGCGGGAAACGAAAACAATTCCTCCGTAATCCGAAAAGCTTAGATTTTCAATTCGTTCAATGAAAATGCGCCAATGGAAATTTATCGTCGAGCGTCATGTGCGGGAGCAACAACATAGCTGCAACAGCACATCAGCCCGAATTGATAGCTCCCACTCGAATCGAATATTAATCAACACTTAATCAGCTACCAGCGACGTTTAGTTAGCGTCTGGTATCGATGTTAGCTAAAACTTTCTCCTTAGAATTCGCAGCCGTTGTCGGAACGACAATTACCGAAAGATTAAGTCACCACTTTCAAAACTTTAGTGGAGAGAGGAAACTTTCTCCATATCACATAGGAAACTTTCGTCCGCAAAGGAGCGCAGCAAATCGAGCTTGCTATATGCGAAGGCGGATACATGAACAGATGAAGAAGCGGGAGCAGTGTCAAATCATAAATCACATAAACTATAAAATATCACGCTTTCAAATCTTTTATCTCTTTACATGAGGAAATTTGTTTCAAGTCATGTTTCGCCTCACACTCTCACTCGGAATCTTCCGACGTCTTGCGACAACCACCCATAGAAATTCCCACGTCGCTCCTTGCGCAGCTCGCTGCTATCGTGACAACAATGTTATATAGTTCCTTGTCGAGACGACAATGGCATGTCTAATTGTGAAATGTTTACAAATTCGATTCCACACTGTGTCGTCGTGTTCACCCTCGTCTTGTCGCATTTGTAAGAACTGCTCAGTACTCAAAGCACATTAGCTTGGAAACCACTCCAGCGCGTTACGTAAAGTTATTCACGATGAGTCGTCAGCCTAACAAAAGATTTCAACTCATCCGCATTACAGTCACAACTAGAGTTCCACAACTGCATACATGTGCTATATCTTCATCCACGTTAAGCTCTCGATTCTATTTCCAGCGTATTCAAAGCGTATCACGAATGACAAATTAAAAGTTCGAAATTGAGTCACGTTTAACATGATTGCTTCAAGTGTCTCTTCGCAGCTTAAGAGAATCGAGCGATTGAGTGATTAATAGTTAACGAAAGGCAAATTTTCCTTTTGCAAGTTTCCCGACCCTCAATTTCTCGCCTCGTGTCGTCGCTGTCCGATACCCGCCCTTGCTGTAACGTAGAATCAACCCGGACTTGAACACGAAACCTTTCGTTCTGGCTTTCAAGCAATTTACGACTTGAAAACATGATTTAATGTAACGCCAATCAAACGGGCCATGGCAATGCCATTAGCTTTTATGATTTTCCTGATACTTTTATAGTTTTATCGTCTCGTGCTCGTGCCAGGCCCGATCCTCCCTCTCATCTTGCTCTCGAGTTTCAATTAAGTTTATTATCAGTTTTATTAGTTTATGATAGCATTTAAACCTAACATTATGGCGATGGTTCACTATCTCTCGGTTCCACAGTGCTCCACACACATGAGAGCCAAATGTATGTAAGTGACTGCGAGCAGTAAAGTGAACGAACATTTAATTGCCGAGAGTGGCGAACGAGATGAGAGCTGTAAACAGGCGTGGGGATTAATGGACAGACGAACGATTCCATTCGATCTGTTTGTACAATCGTCTCGTGGCGATAAAGCCTAATGTCGACACGGTGTCGAAGCAATTCAACGAATAGCTTTTTCGTCAGCCAATCTCCCCTCTTTCATTTAGAAACTTCTTTGCTTAAAACCCACTCTAGCAGATATGCGTAAGCTTCAAACATCAAACGGTAAATTAATGCCGTGAGATGAAGAGGATGCCTATGTAAGTAATGAGAAGAAAGAATACTTAATTAGAAAACATCTCACGGGGGTGTCGGAGTCAGTTCAAAGGCTGAATCACCTCTCGTGGATTTAACATTTTAGACGCTGTAATGCTTTAATTCGCATCAATGGAACAAGCCCGGAAGATCATTTTTTAATTAAAATTTTTGTGACTCGGGCGAATTCAAATGAAAACTTTCTCACTCTCCTTCAATGCGAAACGAAATAATAAAGCCAATGACGAATATTTTTTTAATTAAACTTTAACACCGACTTGAGTGGTCTCCGGGCGATGAAGAGTAAATACACGAAGGAACAGCAGAGCAGAGCATCTTCCGTGAGAGATTAGTTGAATTTCCATGCTAACAAAGCATGAAACGTCAATAAGAAAAGTTTGCGGAGGAAAAATCTCGTTTCAACATTTGTGGATTGGAAATTGAATTTACCCAGATAGAAAAAGCTGTGCAGCAACGAGAAAGCTAGTTATCGTTATCGAGAAGGCGACAATTTTCAATGGGGAACTCTGTTGAATCATATACTTTAATTACATTCCCCGGAGAGGTCTTGATTTAATTAGTAATTGAGTTTCAATTCCTCACTCCCAACCCACAGAACCTCCCCGTCATCGTCACCCCAAAACATCAATAGTACCGCCAGGAAAAATCTCGTCTTCTTCCTTCTTTTCATCCCCAGCTCAATGCGATAACGAGAAAATCAATTTTCATAATTCGATTGGGAGATCTAGAGCTGACTCGATTTGCGTCATGATAATACCTGAGCACCTTGAGATGCTCCCATGTCAAATCCAGCGCTCGAGAGCGCACTTTCCTTCCTTCGTCAAGAATCTAATTAGCATGAAGTTATGAGGTGTTGTGAAATCTTGACTAGCATTGAGATTTTATCCTCTTGTGACGTGAAACTGACAGCAT
This sequence comes from Smittia sp. YW1114-2, assembly GCA_033064975.1. Classification (NCBI taxonomy): domain Eukaryota; kingdom Metazoa; phylum Arthropoda; class Insecta; order Diptera; family Chironomidae; genus Smittia; species Smittia sp. YW1114-2. The sequence goes on from CP093833.1 coordinate 5,994,728, forward strand.
ATAAACTTTACGCCTGCCGAGCTCGCCGCAAGTCGAGCATAAAAAACTTTCACGGTTTTTACATGTCAATGGTTTGTTTGAATATTTAACCATCAGGTGGAATTCTCCTAACGCTAAGTGGAGAACTCTCATCCTCCTTGGCAAAAAGCATGGCAGAGAAAAAGTTTTCGAAAACATTTTCCTTTCCGCCTTTTCTCGTTTCCCTCGAGAACTAGCGCCACAAATTGAAAAACAACTCATTTTTTATTGTGTCACATCGTAAAACCCATTTACTTACGTAGTCTCATTCAGAAGCTTCCGGAAAAATTCGCTTTGATGTTTTGCCGCTGAAAAGTTCCACGTGCATTATTCGAGAAATACATTCGCATTGCGACTCGTTCACTCGCTTATTCTCCATTCTTTTGCTCCCTTGACATCCCAACACTCACAATTTGTCATCGACTTCGAGAGAAATGGCCTCAAATTTTATTGCCGTCGTAACGTTGTCTAATTGTACGCTCTTTTTCTTCCTTTTGAAATTCCGACACGAGTCTACCAGTTAATTAATTTTAGAAGCGACCCGAGACGACGAGCAGCGAGAGGAGGCAAGAATTATCGAAAAGCGTCATGGCAGCAATAGAGAAAGCTAAGCTAGATTGAGACGAAAAGCTGCGGGTAGCGTTCGCCTAAAGTTCTGAAGCTTCGCCGAAAGACGTTGTCTCGACGCCAGGTGGGACGAATGATGAATTGCCGGAACGAAAATCTAAAGCACGAAAGCCTTAAACGGGAAATAAAAAAATTCAAACGAACCATTAACTTCGTCAAGCGTCCCTTCACCCTGCGAGGCCATCTGAAAATAATTAAAAATTATGCAACGCGGGAATTGTAACGTAATTTTGCTTTACTATCCAGAAATAACAAGACATACATTAATCTCCACGTGCCGCGTTCGAATAAAGGGCTTTTTCTCCGGCCCTCCGCTAGGGCATTGGTTAAATTTGATATCCGTCAAATGAAATGTTAAGAATCGAGCAACGTTCACACTTGCGAGTTTCTGAACTGAAAATCTTTAAAAACTTCAAGAAATCTCGATTTTGTTTAGTGGCTTCACCAGCTACTTCAGCTTCAGGCCCAGCGCTTCGTTTCTTATGTCAGTGGAGCTGTTAAGAATCGAGCTACGTTCACACTTGCGAGTTTCTGAACTGAAAATCTTTAAAAACTTCAAGAAATCTCTATTTTGTTTAGTGGCTTCACCAGCTACTCCAGCTTCAGGCTTAGCGCCTCGAGCTTGGTGTCAGTGGAGCTGTTAGGAATCGAGCAACGTTCACACTTGCGAGTTTCTGAACTGAAAATCTTAAAAACTTCAAGAAATCTCGATTTTGTTTAGTGGCTTCACCAGCTACTTCAGCTTCAGGCCCAGCGCTTCGTTTCTTATGTCAGTGGAGCTGTTAAGAATCGAGCAACGTTCACACTTGCGAGTTTCTGAACTGAAAATCTTTAAAAACTTCAAGAAATCTCTATTTTGTTTAGTGGCTTCACCAGCTACTCCAGCTTCAGGCTCAGCGCCTCGAGCTTGGTGTCAGTGGAGCTGTTAAGAATCGAGCAACGTTCACACTTGCGAGTTTCTGAACTGAAAATCTTTAAAAACTTCAAGAAATCTCTATTTTGTTTAGTGGCTTCACCAGCTACTCCAGCTTCAGGCTTAGCGCCTCGAGCTTGGTGTCAGTGGAGCTGTTAAGAATCGAGCAACGTTCACACTTGCGAGTTTCTGAACTGAAAATCTTTAAAAACTTCAAGAAATCTCGATTTTGTTTAGTGGCTTCACCAGCTACTTCAGCTTCAGGCCCAGCGCTTCGTTTCTTATGTCAGTGGAGCTGTTAAGAATCGAGCTACGTTCACACTTGCGAGTTTCTGAACTGAAAATCTTTAAAAACTTCAAGAAATCTCTATTTTGTTTAGTGGCTTCACCAGCTACTCCAGCTTCAGGCTTAGCGCCTCGAGCTTGGTGTCAGTGGAGCTGTTAGGAATCGAGCAACGTTCACACTTGCGAGTTTCTGAACTGAAAATCTTTAAAAACTTCAAGAAATCTCTATTTTATTTAGTGGCTTCACCAGCTACTCCAGCTTCAGGCTCAGCGCCTCGAGCTTGGTGTCAGTGGAGCTGTTAAGAATCGAGCAACGTTCACACTTGCGAGTTTCTGAACTGAAAATCTTTAAAAACTTCAAGAAATCTCTATTTTGTTTAGTGGCTTCACCAGCTACTCCAGCTTCAGGCTCAGCGCCTCGAGCTTGGTGTCAGTGGAGCTGTTAAGAATCGAGCAACGTTCACACTTGCGAGTTTCTGAACTGAAAATCTTAAAAACTTCAAGAAATCTCGATTTTGTTTAGTGGCTTCACCAGCTACTCCAGCTTCAGGCTCAGCGCCTCGAGCTTGGTGTCAGTGAATCCGCCTTGAGCTAAGAAACATTTCGTCTGAACACATCAACCACAAATTCCGCCGATTTCAGCGAGTAAATCGCAGAAAAGTTAATTTTTGGTGGACTTGCCAGCACAACTTCCCTGGTTTACCCCAGAAGGAAGCAGCCGATCAGGCTCATCTTCGAACTTGCACGTTCCAGACAAATTCTCTATCGACTGGCGAAAACTAGAAGTTTCTAGCTGCTTCCGTTCTTGAGTTACATCGCTAACAGACACACACACACACACACACACACACGGACGGACAAAGTGACCCCATAAGGGATTTTTGACTTCGTCGAAAAAGCCCTAAAAATTTAATTTCGTCCCAGGAAAAACGAAACGAAACTTCTCTAAATTATTCGCCAAGGCAAAAATGGCATGGCATTAATTACACTGAAATTTATTTCGCTCATTAAAATTTCAAGCATTTTTCTGCTCCTTTCACTTCTACTGCTCACTTGAGCGGCACTTTGAATCCTTCCTTTGCCGTTTCTCCGTTTTGTTTGCCAAACTCCATCCTTTAGCTTAAAGTAGAGCTTCGAGCCTGACGTGATTAACTCGAGCGCTAACAGTTTGGATTTCTTCCTTCAATCACCTCGAAGCTTTTGATTAATGTTAAGTCATTAAACTGAACGAGGAGCTTTCCAAGTTGAAGGTTTGTTTATCAACTAACTCGGTCAATTAGCTTGAATGGGGAGATTCGATGAATTAATCTTTCATTACCAATTTTATTTGTTTGCTCATTTTATGGGAAATTTAAATCCCTTAAATAGCCCGACCCTCAATTGCGTAATTAAAATTCCTAAACCGCATGAAATTTTGCTTACGTCACAAGTAGCAAGAAATCAAATTGATGAATCCGAACTGGATCTCCATGGCGCTCTTGTCATCATTCAAAGCGTTGCTTCTCTCGTTACTGAGTGACAAAAAGCTTTCGTTAGCATCAACGCAAGTGCTTTTGTTGAGTCTCTCGTTTGTCCACTTGTGATAAGTCGAAGCTTCCGAGAGTTTCCCTTCAGATCGTCAAGCGGAAGGAAAAATTGTTTCAACTTAATTATTTCTGAGCTAATACGATCAGCAAATTTTCTCACCCTCTCCCGTTTACGCCAAAGCATTTGAAGTTGTGTTGAGCGGAAAATTTCGTTGCATTTCGCATGGGGGTTCGGGGAGCTTTCACGCTGTCGGAAGCCGAACAAGCCATGATGAACGGTGAAAATATTTTCGGTAATTATGAAGGATTAGAAATTGTTTGGAAAGTAAAAGGGAAAATTGCTGAGAGGAAGCGGAAAGCAGGAAAACTTTTCGTCTCATCCAGACAGAGGAGAACATTTCTTTATTCACTCTTCGAGCGAAATGTCTATGACATTAAACTTTTTAAGAAAAATAAATTTCCATTAAAACGCTGAGGGAAGGAGCAGAGGCGAGGCCGAGTGCAAAAGTCTTCTGTTTTAATGAAAATTAAGTTCATTCTCGAGGACGAAATATCCACTGAGATCGAAAGACGGCCAAGCGAGGCAGCGACAGAGAAATGATTTCGAACATTTGCGGGATGAAATGGCGCAGAACGGTTAGAAGGCACCGGAATATGATTAAAAAAATTGCGAAGCTCTTCATGAAAACAAATTGAATTGATGATCGCCGTTTTTGTGTGCGCACGACTCGGCCGGCCTACAACTCGCGCCACATTGCCTCTTGTTTTTCTTTTCGGTTTCAATTCAATTTAGTTTTTTTCTTGGTTGTGTGTCAAAGCAGCGAGGAAAATGGTTTGATAAGCACAAATTGGGCTTTTTTGTTTTCTCCTGCCACACACAAGTCAGCAGCCCTAAGGGAAAGGAAAAGTTGATTGCGGGGGTGAAGCGAAACTTTCCTTTCTTCCCTTCGAAGAGAAAACTTTTTAAAGTTTACTTGAACTTTACGATTGTTTGTCGAATTGAATTCAATGCTGCGTGTAAACGCTCGGATGAGGAACTTCGACCGTCAAGATGAGTTTCACTCGCAAAAAGTTATCAGAGAATCGTCGGTTACTGCTGCTCTCGTTCTATTTCTCCAGCTCTTCATAACAACACGTCAAACCCCCGCAAGCCACGTCGATAAAAACATTAAACTCATCGCCGTGGAAGTATTCGCCCGTCGAGGAACTTTTCTCAATTAAAGCTTCGAGAGCTGAAACAGAGGAGAATGCTGGAGCTCTCACGATAGGTGAATAGAGGAAAAGTTTCTTGCACGCCACGGCGCTGCACGCTCCTATTCATATTGTCTTCTGCTTAAACGATTTGTCAACTGGGGCATGCTTCGGTCTTGTTCCATTTACCACAGATAACTAACTTTCACTATTTATTTATGGGAATTCATAAAAGAAAAACTACACAGTCTTCTTCTTCCTCTGTTGCTCCCCCTCACCCCATCAGAGCTCTTATCACATAAATTTTCTTTCATGTTGCTTATTTTCCGTTGTTTCTTCTTCGAACTGAAGCTACGAAGAAGCGAGTTCATAATGGAAGCATAGAGCGTTGTATGTCGAGCGAAATGTATCTCTCCTTTTGCTGTTTGATCTCCTTTCTCATCTTAATAAGAAAAACGCTCGGGCGAATGGAAAAAATTTACGACATTTGTCTTTTTCGTGCTTTCATGTAATTTTATCTTCGACGGAAAATTAGTCGAGGGAGGATGTCGTTGAGCTTCGGCAAATGTCGCGATGAGCCATTTGATGAGAATCTCATTTGTTTCATGGCTGAGCGATTGCTACAGTCGCAGTCTGAATTTGATTGGGAAACATTTCTAAGGGAGTAATCGAACAATTTTGACCGAGCTTTAGGGATCTCTTGAAAAGCTTTTCGAAGCTTTGGCAAAAGTATGCAAGAATCTTAGTAGAGCATAATTTATTTATTCTCGCTTGACATTATCGACGCACGATCTCTGATTTTTGCTGAACAATAATCCAATATCAAATTTCCTCAACTTGTCAGCGACAATTTCACAATCGAAAAATAGAAAATCAATGTCAACAGTTAAGTAACGTTGATGTTTTCGGAGTCGTCAATAACCGAACGGAAACATTGATGTCGAGTTGGTCTGGCATATTTGTGTTATCTGTTTTGATAGCAATTTGGATCGTTTCAAAGAAAACAATTAGTTGAAAAGTGCAGTTGACTTCTCTGTTGAATAATTGAAAGCTAAAGCAAACAATTCTCGCTTTTCGCCGCTTCCGTTCGAGCATCGAAAAGTGAGAGGAATTTGCAAAGCTCGAGAATTTCTGCAGAGCTCTGCCACTCACTACGAAAGCTTTGCTTTCATTTCACAACTTAATTGCTGCTTCAGATTCTTACGCTTTCCCCTGAAAAGCTATTGCAGCTGCAGAATTCCCTAAGATCCTTCAAGCTCGAACAATGAAACAAAACCCAATTAAACGCGCGGGTTTCACGCTGTTCTCTGTTGAATAGCGCGGAAGTTTTCTCGGGAAGCTTTCGCTGTGAAACGCGTCAGTATTCTGAAGTTGGATGGGGGAATGCTTCAGTGTACGACAGTATTCCTCGCTTGATTCGGGCGATTATAATTTAAACTCGAGTCACTTATGGTGGATCGTGCAGAACTCTCGTCACTTGACGTCTGCGGGTAAACTTTGCAGATGAGCTTCATCCCCCACATCAACCTGCGCTCAATCCCCAACAAGAGCAATTCTCTGCATCTCGTTATGCAATTAAAAATCTGGCTTTGCGGGATTGAATCCAGAGTTTTTTAACAGAAAAGTTTCTCCTAGACTTGTTAAGCAATTTGCGGAGAAAAGCCAATTTGGCGAGATTTCATTCAAGAGCTCTCAAACAGACGAAAGGAATTTCTTATCAATTTACAAGTTTTTCGCATTATTTAATTTCGGTAAATAAATTCAGGAAACTTCAACGTTTCCTCTTCGGAACGCGGTGGACGTTTAATTGTCAAGCCGAATAAATAAGTCGACTAATTCAAATGAACTCTATCTTGGAAAACCTCAAAAACCCATTTTTTCCACTCCGCCAGCCGCTTCGCTTCCATCTGAGACTGGCAGACTCGGAATGTTTCTGCTCCATAAAGCAATAAATTCTCTCTTCGTAAAATGTAAATTGGTAACGAGAGCAAATTACAATTAATTATTCGAGGAGGGGTGGAGAGCGCGCCACGGCCTAGAAGCCGTTTCAATTATCAAATTCGAGAAAAATATTTCCTTTCCCTACTTAACAATTTAATGAACTGCGAGGCGAACAAAGACTCAGACTCGTTAATTAAGAGATTGACAACCAAAGTTCTGTCAAAGATGGAGAGAAGGTTTCAGCGTGAACCCGCGGAAATTAATTTTCAATTCAAACTTAACAGCTTGTGACTTTCTCTGGTAATTTGATGGCTACATCGTCTGTCAAAGGAATAAGGAGGCACCCGACGCGCTTCTACGTCGCTTCAAGTTTACTGAACCTCCACCACTTTCATCTGATTAAATGCCAACTCGCTTTATCTTGTCGTAAACTTTGTCTTCTCGCCCTCTCATAAGAAAGAGACTCAAACAATCTGCTTTCTTATCGCACGTTTTTGTCGCGCACTTCTTGCACTTTTTCAGAAACTTTGTCCTCTCGCCTGGAACATTGAAGCGTCAAGAAAGCTTTTGTGGGGGCGTCATGTAACTGCACGACAAAGTTTGATTTCCACTTGAAACGTCAGAAGTTCATGATGGGCGAGCGAACAGTTCTTTAAGTCGCAGCACTCAGTCAAAACCTCTCTTAACTTCATGGACATTGAAGGCAATTCAAGTCCTGCACTCGTCCTCTGCACAATTCCTGGTATTTCGTTTTGCTCCATCGCAATTAAAAAAGTTTATTGAGATTTACGACTTCGCTCTTCTTTGCGTTTGCTAATTAATTTCGCAAGAAGCAAGAGGCTTCAGGAACTCTCCGAGTGCACTTAACTGATGTTGCTTTGACTTCAGATTCTTTCTTGTTTTCTCTGCAAATGGCTCGTTAATGGACTCGAAAGTTGCAAACAGATTGAAGAAAACTTTATTCTTTACTTTCCAATACAAAAATCTTTGAAAATTACATCTAAAATGTCATCAGTTCGAACTTCGCCAGTGATTCGACCGATGCTACGAACTGCATTTCTCAAACTTTGTACGAGAATCGCCAAGTCCTGTTCTCGGGATGGATCAAAACTTGAAAGAAACTCCTGAATGTGAGTGGAACATTCTTGAATGAAATGGCGATGACGAGCTTGACTCAAAACTGGAGATTCCGCTGATGGATCGCCGCAAAGCTCTTTCAAACAGCTGGTGATGGCTGCGAATACTTCATCGATGTTTTCTAGTTTCTTGCACGACATTGTCAAGACTCGTGAAGCTTTTAACTCGTCGCGACGGCGCTGACTCAAAAGATCAATTTTGTTTACAACAGTCAGCAGTTTTCTATCTCCCACAATGTCATTCGTCATCTCAAGCTGCTTCAAATAGATTTTCTTGTACTCCTCAACATCTATTTGCTTGTCATCGTTGAAATACTTTGCCAATTGTTGTCCATCGATAACCAGCACGATGAGATCTGCGACTGCTGCACATTTCTTTGCTCTAGCAATTCCCTCGACTTCAACGATATCAGTAGAATCGCGAAGGCCAGCCGTGTCTGACACAATAACTGGATAGCCCCCAATGTCGTTGTATGATTCGATTACGTCGCGGGTTGTGCCTTCTACTGATGTAACTATGGACACGTCTCGTTGCACCAAAATGTTTGTTAGACTAGATTTGCCCACATTGGTCGCTCCAAGAATAGCCATTCGAACGCCTTCTCTTAGTCGCTCGCCCATTCGACCGTCGTTAAGGTGCCGAGTGATATCGTTGTCTATGCGAACAAGGTCAGTCTTTGTATTCGACAGCACGTCGTCCTCGATATTTTCGTCCTCAGAGAAGTCAATGAAAGCTTCGAGATGCGCAATGTTCCGAATCAATTGAGTTCGCCAATTATTATACAACTTAGACAGATGACCATCGGCTTGAATCAAGGCCTGTCGTCTTTGGAACTCCGTTTCTGAGTGAATTAAATCGGCCAGACCTTCTACTTCCGTCAAGTCCATTTTTCCATTGTAGAAAGCTCGTCTTGTGAATTCCCCTGGAGCCGCTGGCCTTAGTCCATCGACTTTACTGAGGGCTTTTAGTAACGCCGACACAACAGCAGGACCTCCATGTACTTGAAATTCGCAGCAGTCTTCTCCAGTAAAAGATTTCGGAGAGCTGAAGAACAAAACCAAACCATGATCAATGAGTTGTCGCGTTGATGGATCCCAAATTGGCTTTAGTGTTGCGTATCGAGGTTTGAATGAGTCGCAGCCTGTCAGAGCCTTTAACGCTTTCTTTGTCTTGTCTCCAGAGACTCTTATCACAGCAATTCCACACTTTCCGTGGCCTAAAATATTCAAGATTTAGATTGAAAAGTCAAATGAAATTTATTCGAAACTCACCCGACGATTTGCTGAATATTGTGCTGCTGCTATAGCACCGGAAACTTGTGATTCCCTTCAGCATCATTTAAACTTCAGCTCCGGCTTTCTTCCACTTAAAACATTTAATTTAAGATTTGTTTACTTCTGAGCGGGGCAAAAGCTGCGCTGGAGTTCGAAATCTCTTGTTCGAAAGGTGAAAGCTGTTTGTGATGAAACTCCTGGTTTTAGTTAAGCTAAGTTTAAGTTTCTCTTGTTTTAACTGTGATAACAAACGCGCTAATGGCGAGCGATACCAAGAATGTTAATCCAGGAGGCTATCGCGGTAAGATATACACGATTAATTAATGTCAACAAAAGCGATTGAAGCGTTATCTCAATGCTCATCGATTCTCCGAATTCGTTATCAGACCTTCCTGTGAATCATGTGTCAACGAAAGAGAATGGAAGTATATCAAAGCTTATCAATCCCCTCGAAGCATCGTGTGCCTTAGAGTTCGATGCGGGTAGATTCACTCTCAGTTTCTCATCGACAACTTATCTCAACTTCCGGCCAGACTGCTTGAAAGTGAAGCACAACAATTTCATAATCTTCAACGCGAATTTCCGGCGAGACAACGGGAACAAAGTCTACAACAACGAAGCCTTCAACGTTGCGATACTGTTCGAAAAAGCTGCCATCGATTTCTCTGATCCCACGAATCCCATCACAGTCAACTTCAAGTTCGTGTCTTCCTCTCTCTTCTTGCTGCAAGATACAAAATACGAAGCTGAGTACACATTCAACATGGCACCAGTCGCCTTCAACGATCAGTCAGTCAGCCCACCGCTAAGCAATATAGAAACGTCATTCAAACCGCCTAGTTTGGATCTGCAAGGCCCAACAACTTTCCGACAAGTTTGGAATCAAAGTTCTGACGTTCAGCTTCCTGTTAGATACGACATTATTTCACCAGGAAGTGGTTCCGACGCTCAGCTTCCAATCAGATCCGACAACATGTCGTCAGATGATCAACCAAGCAAGACTAATCTCAGGCCAATCAACTTCAATCGTTATCGCTGTGAGTACGAAATTACATTGATGTAAGCGTCTTTTTTATCATATTCTCCCAACTTAGTTCTCCCTGTGAATGAGGTGAAGGTCATGGCGAAGGAGAATGGCAAGAAACTGAAGGTGCCGCAGAATGTCTTGGTGGTCAGTTGCAAATTTGAATATCTCGAGGAAAAGTTCTTCCTTCGCTTTACATCGTCACAATTCCGATTCAATCCGACAACACTTGACGTCAGCTTCCGGAAGCAGTCGATCTTCCATCGCAAGTTCGTCAATGGGACGTTCTACGAAGGCGAAGAAAGTTTAGTCGTCGAGATATCATTCAAAAAGACTAACATTGACTTCTTCGGATTCAACAAAGATCGAGTGTTCAAAATTGAATTTTCATTCGCGTCGAACACTGGAGTAAAGTTCGACGCCATATACTCGATTGCCTTACCCAACGTTAAAACCTCAGAGCTGCACTTCAAGCCGCCTCTCATGGGAATGCCTGACGCATTGACGCGAGAAATGTGCAGCGCAGATTTTAAAATGAAAGCTCACAACTCGCCAGAAGCGATCAAGCGTGTCATTCAACTCGAGGAGTTTAAAGTGATGGAACTGAGCGATCGATACAAAGTTTACGGCTACGTGGAGATGTTGAGAGTCTTTATGAACATCGAGAACTCCTTCGAGCTCGATCTACTGAATAAATGTTACATTCCTCCCGCTCGAATAGCCAGAGAATCTGCAATCAACTTCAAAGTCAGCGTGAGTGTTCTACAGATTTATTTTTGAATTTATCACTTAAATTTTGCTTTTAGACGCCGAGACAAATTCCATCAGCGGCCTCGAGCGCATATTTGACGCCGATCCAGTACATGAACACCGGTCTAGATGAAAAACAGTTGCGGAAAGTTCAAATCTCTGGATCGATCATTGGATATCATGCAAAGTATTTTGTGATCGAAGTTAAGCGAGGCGCAAACATGAAATTCGATTCCAAAGAACTTTACAACGTTGAGCTTCGTCCGAATTTCTACTCCAATGCTATGGCAGAACGGGGACTAAAGAACATCCAGCGTGCTGGCTACGAGAATTTCTTCCTTGACTTTTGTGAGTCATCGCTTCCAACTCGCAGCTCATTTGAATTCCAACAGTTTGACAAGATCGAATGGCTGAACATAAACATCGCGGACAACGCAGCACAATCGCAAGCTATCAAGCATATATTAAACCGCACAGCTTTTCCATCTCCTTACATTGTTTTCGGTCCACCTGGCACAGGAAAGACTTCGACTCTGGTCGAGGCTGTTGCACAAATTGTCAAGCTACAACCGAAGTCAAAAGTTCTCGTCACTGTGAACTCCAACTCGGCTTGCGATGAAATCGGAGAACGACTCATGAAGTTCGTCGGATGGAACAAAATGTATCGCTTCTACTCACCATCGTTCGCCAAGAAGATGGAACGAGTAAACCAGCAGCTCAAGAAGTGTTCGAACCTTCGTTACGGCTATCACATTCAGCCTTCAGTGCAAGAGCTGATAAGCTACAACGTGATCATCTCAACGCTTGTCAACTCTGGTCGAATGAAAAGTCTTGGCGCCGACAACTTCGATTACATTTTCATCGATGAGTGTGCAAGCTCTGCTGAACCGTTTGTTAGCATTCCAATGAACAACGCAATAGCTAAGTCTACTCCATTGAAAGCCAGCTTCGTTCTTCTGGGAGATCCGAAACAGCTCGGCCAAGTTATGCGTACACATCATTCGGAGCGCTATGGATTCGGCGTCAGCATGATGGAACGCGTAATGGAAATGAATCGCTATCAGTTCAGTTACAACGGCTACGACCCTCGATTCATCGTGCAGCTCACTGACAATTTCAGATCGCATAGCTCGATTCTTCAGTATTCCAACAAGCAGTTTTACAATTCTATCCTGAAAGCAAAGCAAAAGGAAAACGTCGCCAACTTTGCATTAGGATGGGAATTGCTGCCGAACAAGGATTTCCCTCTGATCTTCCACACAAGCTGGGCTGCGAGTATGTTGGATGATACGAGTTGCTACAATGACGGCGATATCAGAATTGTCAAGAAATACGTTTCGAGCTTGCTGAAAGATGGAATCAATGGAAATCGCGTCTCCGCCAAAGACATTGGAATCATTTGTCCCTACGCCGCTCAACGAGAACGTTTGAAATTAACTTTTACGAACGGCGTTGAGATTGGAACTGTGGAATATTTCCAAGGACGAGAGAAACTCATAATCATTCTGTCCACGGTGCGTTCGAAGACTCCAACTGTCGGTTTTCTCAAGAACGAGAAACGTCTCAACGTGGCATTGACTCGGGCAAAGGCGCTGCTGATCGTCATTGGAAATCCAGAAACACTCAGCAAGAGCAAGTTCTGGCGAAAGTTCATCAAACTGTGCTGCAAGAACCAAGCTACAGTCGGTCACATTCCCGCTTTCATGTGGGGAAAACGTTCGAAAAAGCAAGCGGAGTCAGAGGACGATGCAGACGAAATTATGCGACGCGAAGAAATGATGAACGAGATGGGGTTGGAGGATTAGGCCCTAGAGACTATGTTGATCAAACCTCAGTGGATTCTTATACATTACGTGTACCTGCAACAATAAAGTTTTCAAATTTAAAACGTTGTTTATTTGTTCTTTATTTTCAAATATTATTGGAACTCCATTCATCACTATGAATAAACCTCGAAATTGTTTCAAGCGGCGACGATATGCAATTAGTTCCGTAAAGCAGATCGCAGTCAGCTCCCGACTTTCCCATTTCCTCTGCTTCCTCGTAGAGTTTTCTCTCTCTCGCTTCAGTTTCATGATCAAAAGCGTTGTGCAGTGAGGGGCTGTTGAGAAACAGGTTTGATTGAAAGCTAATTGCAAACTCGACGGGGGACTTACGTTAGAATAAAATGAAGAACATCGTTCATGACGTTGTCGTTCTCCTCGTCAGGCAACAGCGGATGTTTCGCAAGCTCGCAAACACTTTTCAGCAGGCAATCTTCATGGTAACCAGAGCTGAAACACAAAGCTTTGAACATGCTGGTGATGCAAAGAAAGTAATGAACTCACTAGCTAAGAGTTTCCGCGATCCCCGAATAAAACTGCCCGGCGGATAGGTCGCGTTTCATCTTTGGCTTTCGCCTTTTGCTTTTGAGTTTAGGCGTTGTTGTCTCCATGGTTGTTGAGACTTCTGTCGTCGTAAGCAGTTCCGTTGACAACTCGAAATCTTCGCTTTCAGTTGCTTCCTCGGAATCTTCTTCGGCGCTTTCATCGTCACCGCCACCGTCTTCGCCACTCGATGCCAGTCTCTCGAAGAAGCTCATGAATGGGCTCGACACATTCGACACTGATCGAGCCCAGTAGATCGGACTGTAGAAGTCCTTGAGCCTAAACGGCAACTGGTAATTGATTTGGAAACCACTGTTGATGGCGACTTTGTGTGTAGGAAGGCTCGAGATTTGTGCCACGAGGCAGAGAGAAATCTGAGTGGAACTTTGTTAGTGGGAGACACTGAAACGTCAACAAAACTTTTACCTGATAAACGGAGAACTGTGGGAAAATAAATTTTCTTTTCTGCCTACTAAGCAAGCGCTCGCTGTTATCTTCACTTCCACTGTCATTGCCTCCAATCAGAGGCAACAGCAAAGCGCTGCAAACTATCGCAAATTTCAGGAACTTCATGGTGTTTTTCGGAGGGTTTCTTGGTCCATGTAAGGTTTACAATCGACTGGATAGAATTCCGAAACCGAAGCGTCGTGATTGAGTCGTCGTAAAAGGTGTTAATTGAAACGTGAGTTGAATTGGAGCATTGGAAGAAATTCTGGGAAGAAATCCGTTAAACACATGAAAGCCGTCTGCGACTAAATTCTTTATTATTGAATGCAAGTCGAAGTTTGGAATGCTCCACAAAGTTTGCTTTATTCGATTGTTCAGAGGAAATTGATTTCACATTTTTCTTCAGTCAGTGATCGCTGCGTCTCGGTTGTCAAGCTTTTGATGAACTCGCTTGCAATCTTTTGCGTCGTTGGTTCACATCCGCGGACGTTTCGAATTTTTCTCGGATCATGCTTCACCATCTGAACTTCATTTCGTTTTGTTGAGCTTGTTGAGTAAGCGACAGAATTTGTTGGAAGGCTCTCGGCGACCATTGTGCGTAGACTTGGTGACGAAAAGATTTTGAAGATTGAACGCGATGAATTCATCTCCGTTTCAGCACTTTGAATTTGGATAATTTGCGTGATAAGTCGAACTCGTTAGCAAAGCAAATCTGTCTGAAATAAGTTGTGAGAGCAAGCGAAGGTTGCTGGCGATCAAGTTCAATTTTGAAAGTTCTCGACGTTGATTTATCGGCGTACTGTTGAACTAGATTAGCAATCTTAGACCGTTGCAGTAGATCAATGTGTCAATAATTCGCGTATTTATCTCATCTGAGGCTTATAGTCAATCTACAGATATTGTTTCAGAGATAAAAACACTTGTCAAATGAGTAACAGCTAAATGAATTTCGGAAATAAAATTGATAAGCATCGCTCGGTTGTCTTTGTGTTCGAAACTTCAAATATTTCCAAAGCAATATCTCTTTGTGATCAAACTATGACTTTATTGGTCTTATCTTTTTCACGCCCAGGGAGACTACACAGAAATTTCAAGATTTAACCTCAAGATATGTTTCTTGTTGTATTCTGCGACTCCTTTCAAGATCGCGGGAATCATTTCTCCTTTAGCACGTGCTGCGATTTCTGCATGTGCGGTTTCAGGATTTTGTGCCGCGCTGGTAGTAAATGCTTCCCATCCTGTGACGAGCGCATTGTAAGGTTTAGCTTCGTCGGATGCCAAGAAATCTTCAAGGTAACCGCCTGTCAATACATCAATTATTCCATACGTCGCAGCCTTAAAGAGGTTTCTCGCGTTAATGATGCCGTCTGTAGTCGGGTTTTCCATCATACTTGTGACGTAGGCGCAAAAAGCTGCGCGGAATTTCTCTAGTGCAGCAGTTACAGCGCCTGTGTCAAGTAAGCGTGAAAGTTTTGTTCTTAAAAATATCTGAGTTTTTACCTTTTGAATCATCGGCTCTGATTCCGTAGGCTTTGATTGCACATGCAAAGTTTCCAACGAGATCTATGTCCTGCACCGCGCAGCCGTCTCTGTGGCCTCCCATCAGGAATTTGTTAACATTATCAATGCATTCCGTGTCGACAGGGGGTGTTGGGAACAAACTGCTCAAGTCGATACCTAACGCATCGAAAACAGTTTAAATTTTTATCTCGAACTGACAAAACCTTGCACCAACCAATGAAAAGCACAACTGAAAGCACGAGCAGCAACACATTAATTAAAATGTTCACCATTTTCCAATATTTGTCACTTGAGCTGAAGCCAGAACTAAAACTCATTCGTTCAATTCTTATCGGCTCGTTTTATACTGTTTTCAAGAGCGCGATCAGTTCGAAGGAAAAAACAGCAAATGAATTATTTTTAGCGGAATACGTCATCATAAATTGTTATTAACCGATGCAGAGTTATCTAAATCATCGAATGTTTTTCAAATACTTTAATGTCAGTGATCGAATTTTTAATCTATTAAATTATCATTTAATTATAACCTAGCATCAGTCTGATTCGGGGATCTGATTTGGGGTTTTAATCTGTTGCATTAAGGAATTTAAAATAAAAATTAACCTACAATGAAATACGCTAGGTGTTGAAACCAATAAATCTGTGGGTTTAAGTTGAATACGCGGCTCTCGTGACTCACGCGGCCGTTGTCACTTCGCCAAAATATTTGAGCAGGTGGAAGCTGAGAACTGAATCGAATCATCGAAAACTTAAATAAGTTGGAAGACAGAACTTTTGGAAATACAAATGGAATTTAAAACGAATCTAAATACTGAAACCAAATTCTCTCAAATCTGAAATCAAAAGATTATGGACAGCGTAAAAATTCTGCGTCTTTCGAGTTCTTATTCATGGGACAAACTACTCGACTTTTCTTTCAGGTGATGAATGGAACTTTATTTCACGTTAAAAATTGATTTTTATCTTAGTTCGAAAATATTTTGAACAAATCTTCAATCTGTTGGGTTCGTCAGCTTACCAGCACTTGGTTAAACTCAGTTGTAAGACAACTCCGTTAAGGGAACTGAGTTTTAGGATCAAGTCTTGAAAATTCGAAGAAATCCTGGATTTCCTTCAGTGACTTCACCAGCTCCATCAGAGTTGGACATAGTTCCAAGAATTTGAAGTCAATCAATTCGTGTTGAACTAAGAAACACACTTCATGTGAACACATCAGCCCCGAATTCCGCTTTTTTCAGCGAGAAATTCCCTGGTCTACACAGCTTCCCTAATTTACCCAAGAAGGAAGCAGCCACGTGGACAACCTTCATTGTTGAGACGGTTTTCATATTGTCGTCGCGTCCATGGAGGTTCCCATGGGTCTTGTGCCCAACATATATATCGAACGCTGTAAAGACAAAAATGGAAACGGCACGTAGAGGAAAAATTCTCGATATTTTGCTTCTTATTCTAGCTTGTTTAAGTTGCACGAAGTGTTTAAACTATCACCATCGCGGTTGTTGCTTTGTTCGACACTTCATACCTCGCGTTAGCAAATTTAAACTTGCACTATGCAATTTGTCAGGAAATTTGCGACACCCGTTATCAAGCATCAAAGAGTGCTAAACATTGCTGTCACAGAACTTGGATTGAACTTGCCGCCATCTCAAGAAGTTCGTGAAGCAGTGCGACTCGCGGGGAACGATTCCCTAGAAAAAGCGAGCGAAGCAATTGTAAAATTAAATCGTAAAAGCCAGGAGCTGTTGAAAATCAAGTCCGAAGTTCTGAGTTCAAAAGTTGCTGAGTTAGCGAGCGAGTTTAATTTCTATGTATTTTGAAAAATGTTCTCGAACTGGATCAGAATAATAAAGTAAGTGACGCTCGACGAGAATATCTAAAAATAACAAATTTATAATTACAGACATCACGCGCGTCAATGGTCAAACTCACCATCATGATAAGCGAGTAGTCGAAGTGAAAAAGGCCGCACGAGGATTTCCCGGAAATCTGTTGGACTTGATTGCCGAAGGCCTCCAAAGTGTTCGTCGAACAAGTCTGGCGGTTCGTCATTTTGTAAATGAGACTGGCGAGAACTTCCGCTTCCGAATCGACGAGGTTGCATGTGAAGATGATACAAGCTTGAAACCAGAACGATCGACGGATAAGGATGACGATTTGGTTCGATAGCGAGTAACTTACATTGGAAGCAATTGTAGAAGACGCACCAGTAGATGCTCGAAACTGAGACGCTCATCGCTGTGTCTTGATAGAAGAAAACTTTGTATGAAGCGAAGGAGGTGAACAGCGTGAAGAGAAAAGTCGTTCCAAAGCAAAGCATCGTCTGAAAGCCAAACGCGATGTTAACCATTTGCACGGATCGCATTAAATCGTGATGAATCGACTTCACAAGGAGAATGGTTGATTCGCGTTGTGCCAGCGATGGCAAGTTTCCTTCTGTTAGTTTCGTCAAAAATGAGTCACTGAAATGGAAATCTCTTGAATATTCACAAACGTGAGTCACACAACTTCCTACCGTATAATCACGTTAATTAGTCTCAATCGAGTGTAGATGGCAATATGAAACATTGAAGACCAACCCATACTTGCTCCGAAGCTGATTGATAAGTAGCCGTAAACTATAAGTAAGCCAATTTTCGACGTGTAACCGAGAAAGACCGACATCCAAACGAGTCCGATGATGATGCACAAAATCGCAATGCAGGCGAATACGGCAAATAAAATGAAATGTCGAGCAAAGTTCGGAGTGATGTTTATTTTTTTGAACTTCGTCATAA
This sequence comes from Smittia sp. YW1114-2, assembly GCA_033064975.1. Taxonomy (NCBI): domain Eukaryota; kingdom Metazoa; phylum Arthropoda; class Insecta; order Diptera; family Chironomidae; genus Smittia; species Smittia sp. YW1114-2. The sequence continues at coordinate 6,012,522 of CP093833.1, forward strand.
CATTGTCGAGAAGTTTGATGATCTCCCAGATGCGATATCGATTGAAAAACACGATAAGAATCGAGAGAATCGTAACTAGCGAGCCGCTGACCATCGTCAGAACGACGCCAACCGCGAGAAGAATTGAGTACTGCGATAAGCGATCAAATCCGTAACTCAGAGAGAGGAAAAAGACGATAAATCCAATCGTTAGGTTGAAGCAGAGGCATGAAAAATCAAACACTGAAACTATTTGCCTGATCACATTAGTCGCCTTAAGCTTTAAACCAGTGGACGTACCATAAACTTTATCGTCTCGACACGAAAACGTCGCGAAGCCGAAAAGCTTTAAATATCTTCCGGTGGAAATTGCTGCGTTGCGAAGCGAATAATTTGACATGATGAAGTGAACTGAAAGTCTAACTATTAATTACAAAGAGTTGGGTTTTTTATCAGCTAATTCCATCGCGATAAAATCGCTGAGTTCTTTTGCTTCGAACATGTTTTTGCATCTCTGGCGCCATCTAAAGAGAAACGAACAAAGCTGAGCCATAAAATTCAAAAATTATAGCAACCGTTGAAATTTTTATAGCAAAATTTTGAGTGTCAACACGCGAGCTCGAAATAAGTTTGTAAAATAGATTTGTGCATCATCGTAAACATGTCAAGTGGCCTGAACAGTCTCCTAAAGCCGCTGCCTTTCGAGCTGGAGAAGAACATCACGGCTCATCAAGTCCAGGCTTTTAAAATCGCGACAAACAAATTGTAAGTTATTAGGCCAATGGATTGGCGTGATCTGAAATCAGGACCATCCAGATAATCGAAACTCTTGTTGTGTAGGCCAGAAAAATGTGCCAACCCCTTGAGCTGCTCTGCTGTGTGTCATGTTGATTACAAGGCTGATACCGTGGGAGTTTCATTTGTGAGCTATGTGCATCCCTGGGAGCTTCAGAAGCTGATCATCAAATACAATGAAAAAGATGTGAAAACCTACACGGGCAACTTCCAATCAGTGAAGGATGTTTTCGAGACCATTGGACTTGTCTTTGACATATCTGCTATGAATATCTCTTACTTCGACGGCTCGTCAAAGGAGTTTAAGTTCGAGATTCACTTCACAGCAAACTCAGAGTCCTTCAAAGTATTGTAAGTCCTGGTTCCTTCCCTCGCGTTTGTCCTCATGATCATTCTGCTGTCCACAGGTACAAGATGGAGCTCCCAGTCAACAAGAACCATAAATCTTTTGAGTTCGATTCCGAACTGCTTGACTTTTATCATCCCAGCGCTCTCATCTCGGATTTCTTCGCTAAGGATCTCATCGTTCCCGAAGACTGCGCCGACAAGCAATTGGTTTCCCTTGGCTCTCTATTCGGGGAGTATCGTAAAATCAAAGACTTGCGTACACGATTTGAAAGCCATGGATATTGCGTGATGTTTGAAACGATGCTGAGCATTGAAGACTTGACAGTCCGTAAAGCTCTCGACGATCTTTCAATGACTGATAAGACAGTCAACGCCACTCGACATCCATTCCACTTCGAGGTTGTCTTCGATGCTGACAAGAAGCTTTCGGAGAAGCTCGAGTTCAATCATCTCGTGCTGACGCCCATGGAAGATTACGTTCCTGGCAAACAGCTTTCTTCGATGGATCAAGACGGCTCGCGGATCTTCAATCGAATCATCAGGATCGACGGACGTCGAGTTGTGATCCAGAAGCCTCGACGCTTCCACATCTCAACCACAAAGTTGTATCACGTTCAACTTGTCGAGAACCGTATACCAATTCGTCTCGCTTTCGTTGCCTTAGAAAGGATTCGAGATTTGGGTCTGGAACCGTTTTTCATTTCCTTCGACGAGACAAAACTGAAATCGCCGCTTCCAAAACAAAAAAGACTCTTCAAGGTCAGAAGCATCAATCCGTCAATTGGAAGGAATGAGTCTCAAATGTCAGCTGTCACGCATATCCTGAGCCGCTCGAGCTTCCCAGCGCCGTACGTTGTCTTCGGTCCTCCAGGTAAACACCGAAACTTCTCTGCTTGATCGTCAACTCATTTTGTTCGTTCACAGGAACTGGCAAGACAAGCACTTTAGTCGAAGCGATCGCTCAGATCATCAAGATCAAGCCGCATGCAAAGATCCTCGTCACAGCGAACTCGAACACTGCGTGCGATGAAGTTGGTGAACGTTTGTTGAAATACATTCCGCGATATTTGCTGTATCGACTCTACTCGCCTTCATTCGATATCAGCTTCGGCAATCGCTACAAGCGCATTCACCCTCTGATGAAGCCAATCTCCAACATGAAGAACGATCGCAACGCTTTTCCATCTTACGAAGAATTCTACAGCTACAGTGTCGTCATCTCAACGCTTGTCAACTCTGGCCGGCTCATGACTGCGGGCATCAAGTCCAATCACTTCGACTACATCGTGATTGACGAATGCGCTAGCACAATCGAGCCATTCTCAATCATTCCAATTGTTATGTTGGGAGCTAGTGAAGGAAGAATCAACGCACAGATTGTCCTGGCTGGCGACCATAAGCAGCTGCAGGGCCTCGTTCACTCGTACTTTAACGAGAAGCATGGATACGGCATAAGCTTGATGGAACGCGTCATGGCGCTGGACAACTATAAATATCCCTTTGATGTCCGTTTTGTCACTCAGCTGACTGACAACTTCCGTTCACATCGAGCAATCCTTCATTTCTCCAACTACCGATTTTACAATTCAGTTTTGCAAGCGAAACAGAAGAAGGAGATTGCCGAGTTTGCTATTGGCTGGGAGCGTTTGCCTAACAAAAACTTCCCTTTGATCTTTCATTCGATCATGGGCTCAAGTGAACTTGATGGAACGAGCTTGTACAACACGGAAGAAATCCACGTCGTCACAACTTATGTCAATCGAATGCTTCAGGATGGAATCAATGGAACGAAGGTTGCAGCCTCTGACATTGGAATCATTTGTCCTTACGGAGCCCAGCGCCAACGTTTGGAGAATCAACTTAAGTTCATTGCCGACTTGGAAGTGGGAACTGTTGATTCCTTCCAGGGACGAGAGAAGCTCATCATTATCTTGTCGACGGTGCGATCTCAAACGCCAACAGTCGGTTTTCTTAAAAATGAGAAGCGTCTCAACGTCGCATTGACTCGCGCAAAGGCGCTGCTAATCGTTATTGGAAACGGCGAAACGCTACAGAAGAACAAGCTGTGGTATAAGTTCCTTAACTACTGTTTCCAGAATGGAGCAATGGTCGGCGAGAAGTTCATGTTGCGCTACCGCAAGGAAGGCACAGGTACTATCGGAGTTAGGAAGCCGCATCCGATGTTCCACGTCCCGAAGATTCCGCTTGAGATTCCAACGCCTAATAGCGATGATGAATGCTCAAACGTCATGTCTGATGAACATGATTCTTCCACGTCGGATGACGATACTGGCTCTGACGTCTCTTGGACGCACGAGGATCATCGCATGAAAGCTCGCACAGCGAAGCTCGGAAAATGGCAAGTCGAAGACCTTGTCGACAACTTTGATAGCGCTGATGTAGACAAGGACAGCTCAAATGAAGTTTACGATAGCACAAATGAAGCCAACAACAGCTCCGATGAATTTAATCAAAGCTGGTATGAGGACGACGCTTCTCAGACTGCTCAATTAGACAGCGAGCTTGGTGAGAGCTCAGTTCAAGTTCAACCTATGACAAGCGAAGGGAATCAGCCAGATCCGAACAATAACATTGATGACATTAGTAAAATCATCGAAGCGATTCGCTCATTTCATATTCTATGAGTAGATAAGCAGTACGATGAACTGGCAATGCCTGTCTATCATAGTCATTTGATATGTAATAATCTCAATTTCTTCCCGTGACATCAACGCTTCAAATCTGAAAGAAAACTCTTGCAAATATTGGCATTTAATTAATATTTTTATTCCTCATAATTCTTCAATAATGATAATATTTTTTTTCCATTTTCACATATTTTCCGTCATTTAAAATTAATACGAAATATTTTCTCTTCCTTTCGTCTTGACTTTGATTTAAGAAACAGATTTGCAATTCTAAGGGCGCTCGCGACTTCTTCCTTCGTTGCTTCATCGCCAATCTTCTTGAGATAATAAAATTGAATAAAATTGGTTTAATTAATGTGTTTTATGTTTTGCTTGATATGCGGGGGATATTTATGTTATTTACACACATCTCTCTCGACTGAACGTTGCAATCACTTGAGGCTCGCTCGCGAAAGGAATTTCTAAAGTGTCTACCGATGCTTAAGTCAAAGCCCGTCGTCTGGGGCCTCCGATTAAATAACAGCAACGTAGTTTTACAACTTTTCTCTCAATTTTATTTCAACTAAAAATAAAAACAACCTACAGATGAATGAAACATTAAAAACCTATAAAATGTTTGATCGCATGGACGCGAGCTTATCGAATAAATTAAAAATATTTCGTTAACATAATTTTCTTTATCAGTTTGAAAAGTTTTCCTCCTTCTCGTCGACTTCATTAAGCCATTCATATTGCAAACATTTTCACTGTACGATTTTCTCAAAGTTGGGGTCAGAATTAAATTCAATCGCTTTTTACACATCCTAACGCTAGTGGATTTCTTCATCTCAGCTTATCAGTAAGTTTAATTTAAAATGTTTTTTTCTTTGATATTTTTTAGCATAATTTTGCGAATTAATTTTTATAAATGAAACTTTTGGTATTTTTGGAATAATTTTTCTTCGTTCTGTTTATCGGTCTTTAACCGCTACGATCAACTACGAGGGATGTGTCTGTCTCCCACTCTTCTCACGTCCTTTCCCCGCCTAAATCATAAAGATTAGCGCAAGAAATTCTTTGTTTCCTGGACATTTATTCTAGCTAATGCGTTTAATTTTTGATGTTCATGGACGGTCGTCAGTTGAGTCGCTGGTTTCCTTCAGAGACACACAGGAAGGAACTTTCCCAGTGGCTGAACTCACGAATCGCATGACAAACTTTCTCTGTACAATCTTCGTTAGGACTAAAATTGAAAACTTTCTTCATGACTTTCTTTCGAGATTAAATGCAAGGATTTTGGTTCCTTTTGAGTTCCCAATTTTGATATCTTTCCTCCGTCATATATTTTACAACTTTTCGAGACTTTCTCCAGAGGAATAATCTCGCTAATAATTTAATTTAAGGGAAGAGACGATTCTAATGTTCTTTGATCATTGAACTCTTGGATCAAAGGTGCGACTTGACTGGCGATCAGCGCACAAACTTTTTTCAAGAAACAAGAACTGCTGATTAACTCGATATGCGTGTAATGTGTTTTCCTTTTAATCTACGCCTCTAAAATATTTTTCTTGCGTAAAATGCCCTTAAACTTAGCCCAGAACTTCTTTGTGATAAAAAACTTGTTCTCTCATCTCTTTACTTTTTGGTATGATTAGATCAAAGGGTCAACGACCTTATTGAGTGAACGACTTTATAAGATCAATGACCTAATCAGAGCAGCACAGAGCCAGTTGAAAATTAGCACTGGACCTTCAGGAAAATCGTTCATAAATTGATAAGATCATTGATCCTACAAAATCGACACCCCAAACGCCTTTGGATTAGACAGTCGCACGCCGAACTTAGCGACGCTCCCAATCTTTATCTGAGATCCCGGGAGCTTTCCTCGACACTTTACTGAGTAAAGTTGACTCTTAAGCTTTAATGGGAGTGTGTAAGACTAATGTTTTCACGTGTTATTTACAGGAAGGCTAAAAGCAGGAGAGTCCTTCGTCTAGATAAACATTACGTAAAACTTGATTTGACCACGCAAAATTAAATCTTGCAATGTGAACGAGACCATCTCAACCTCTTACTCTTAAGTACCGCTTAACTTATGCTTTTGATTATGAACTTTGTGAGTGAGTTTCGTATGTGCAGAAAAGAAATCTTTGAGTTCCTCGGACTGAGTTGAAGCGACTTTTTTCTGCGGTTTAATTGAGTAACAGTCTTCGTTTATGAAATAACAAAATGAAAACGGGTGAGGTGAATGAGAATCTTGGATTATTTTTATACTACAACATAGCGACTTCTGTACAAATTAAATGTCTTTTAACGATTCATTGCACATTTTACTTTTAATATTCCCACGCGCCGGCTTCGTCGATTTCCTTCTTCACTTTCACGTCGCCGCTGTCCGCCTTATCCATGTTTGGCTTCTTGATGAACGACTTCTTGATCTCATCGTCTTCGTTTCCGTCAGCGATGCTTAATCGCGTTTCGCCATCGTCATTTGAACGCTCGACGGTCTCATCTCCGCCGTCATCCGACTTGAAGTCCGACGACTGGTTCATCACGCAGACTCCATTTATGATGACTTCTTTATCATTGGCGATGCTCTTCTTAGCCTCGTCGCGCCAATCGCCGGGATTCACTGGAAGAGACGACAGGAATCAATCAGTTTGCATGTTCGACATCATCAGAAAGTCCATCAACTTACTTGTAATCAACGGATTGACCCATTGCGGAGCAGCTGGTTTTCGGCGTGATGTTCTGGAGATTGCTTGGGGTGGCGGCGACATATCTTTGCTTCGGTCGTTGTTGTTGTTGTGGCGAGAGTCCGAAAGCGACTCGTTATCATCGTCGTTGCCACCTTCGTTGTCAGAATTTTGATCCATGTCGTCGTAGTCATCATCATCGCGCTTCAACGAGAGGTCTAAGCCCATAATTTGTTCCTTGACAGCGTTGTTGAGCGCCGCGAGCTGTTCAGCGTCAGACCCGCTCAACAATCCACGTCCGATCAAAGCCGCGAGGTTAGGATTTGCAGCGAAATACGGGGGATAAGGTAGAGCCATGCCACCGAGTCCCATTCGTTCTTTTTGAATTTCCATTAACCGCTGGTTCAACAAGATTCTGAATTGAACTGGGTCGAAGGGTGCTCCCGACTGATTCTCGCGAGATGGAATTGGCTCGCTGGGCTGACCATGCGGCACTTGTTGCTTCAGGCGCATGCGATGATTGTGGAACCAGTTGGTGATTGTGCGTGTTGAGAGATTGAGTTCATTAGCCAGAAACTCAATCGTCTGAACATTCGGGTATGGGTCGAGTGCAAAAGCAAGTCGCAATGCTTCTTTCTGTTCTTCTGAGAACAGCACGCGTTGCTTCTTGTTCGGCGGAGCTGACTGCGAAGTGACTGAAGCGGGTCCTGGTGAGTTGGAGTGGTAGAACTCAGATGTATCGTTGCTGCTGGTGTCGGAGCTGTTATCATGAGCCCCAGTTCCTGTCGAGCGTCGACGCTTGATCGCCTCTCTCCGCTCGTTCTTCAAGAGCTGTAAACGCTCAACGTTGTTAGCATCGTTCAGCCAAAGTTGCATTCTGATGAATGGCTCACGGCCTTTGATTGACAGCATATGCCAAGGTTTTGGCTTCGACAACAACTCAGACACTGACCCTTGAGAGAGACCCAAGACAGCCTCTCCAAAAATCTTTTGACCGATGTTGTTGGCCAGCAAAGCTTCCTTGATCTTCGTAGTGATGACTTGCGTGTCGAGGTCTTGGGTCAACGCTGCCATCTCATAGACGGTTGGTGATATGTGTTGGCTCATGTTTCGCATGACATTGGCCGAAGAAGGTGGCTGTGGAGTATCGGAAAGCTGTGGCGAGTGGATCGGCATCATCTTCTTCTCGTTCTGCGACGGTTTCTGGTCTTTCGGCGGCAATTGGATTGCGTGTTGCGGCGGAAGTCCAGGTGGAGTCAAAAGCATTGGATGGGCGTCTCTCATCTGCATTTGTTGCTGGTGTTGTTGCTGCTGCTGTTGCTGTTGGGCAACGGCTTGAGACAAATGCGCCATTTGACTCATTTGCATATGAAGCAGCGCAGGGTCTTGAAGTTTTGCCATTTGCTCGCTAAGCAGCTTTGGCATCGGCGGCATTTGCTTTGACAATTGAGCGGGAATCTGAGGGTTAGAACTGTAGTTGCCAGTTCTCATTAGCTTATCCGGTGCGATCTTGTATTGACTGGCGACAAGTTTGTGAACAGCGTTGTCGTCCTCGAGGAACATTTTCATTCGGATGAATGGCTCGCGTCCCTTTTGTGTCAACATGTGCCACGGCTTTGGTCGAGCAAGAAGATCCGAGACGGATCCTTGCGACAATCCCAAGACTGATTCGCCGAACAAACGTTGGCTGATTGAATATTGCGATAGCGCTTCTTTGACGCGACGTACGATATCTTCCGTGTTGAGATTGTTGTACATGTCGAACTGCTGCTGGGTGATTGGTGGAAGAACAGCTTTTAGTGGACGTTGAGGTGACGAGTGATGAGTTGGAACGGGCGATTGCGACATCAACGAGTTGGTGATTGAAGCCATGCGTTGCAATGGACTGGCAGCCACTGAGAAGTCGTCAGTTGGAGTGACTGGCGGAAGGATTGAGTTGCTGATTGGGCTTGGAGCTGACGATGCAGTTGTGGTTGGTGTAGATGTTGGTTCCGGCTTTGGTTTGACCATGCTGAATGCGCTTCGCATCGACTCTTCAAGATCTTTGTTGGTTTCAGACTCGCTCTCCGACGACATTCCGTTTGACTTCTGTTTCGAATCTTTGGAAAGCGACAAGTCTTGGATCGATCCACCGTTCAAAGCTTGCTGGTGTTGCTGAAGGGCGAGGAGACTTGTAAGATTGTTAAAGTTCGGCATTCCAGCTCCGCTGTGCTGCTGAAGCTTGGAAAATTCTCGCTGGTACAACTCGAGAGCAGCTCGGATGTTCTCGTCAGCAAGTGGCGGAATTCCGGCGGCTCCGAAGAAATGCGGGAACAAAAGACTAAAAGAAGAACAACTATTGAAGTTTTTGAAGGCTTTTGAGTATGAATTTAAACTTACTTTGGGAATGAATCGCGCTGGCTACGCGCCATGATCTTGTGAAACTCTTCTTGGTAAATCTTCTGCAGCTTCTCCTCCGAAATGTCGTCGTTCTCGTACTTCTTCATGTTTCTTTTTGAAAACGGCGACGTGCAGTTGGGTGGAGACTTAGAGTCTTCAATGCTGTGGGAATCTTCATGCTGCTTCATCGACATGTGGTGGTTCTGCATGCTCTGCATTGGCTTCTGAATCATGCTCGAAGCCTCGGTCAAGATGTGATGGATGCGTTCGTCATTCAGATCGCCAGGCTCCGAGCGGCCGAACTGCGGCATTCCCGATTCTGGACCTGTGAAGTTGACGAAAATCCGTTATTGAGAAAACCACAAGACAGCCGATGAACGTCAAGCTTGACTCATCGGACGATATTAATTGACATGTTAGGCCCAGGCAAAAAAGCGTATTGAACCGTCACGAGTGTGGGACGACGAGTGACGAACCCAAAAAAAATCGACGAAGAGTCTTTCGGGCTTTGTATCATTAGCGGCAATTTGAATTATCGAAGAATGGTAAAAAATAAATGAAATAATGATCAACATCAGCGGTAAATGATGCGTGATGTTGATTGTTTTCGGTTCGGAGTGGAATCGAAAAACGAGAAAACGAATTATTTCGTAGATATCTGGCATTGAAGCCCATAACGATAAAAGATTCTTCAGGAATCATTAGTTTTTATGGAGATTTCTGCTTCTCTCGCTCTCGCCCTTCTCCGATTTAATTGTTCAATTGATCGTCTTTTCGGTAGGGAACAAGAAACGCCAAGTATCAATCAAATTATCTGAGAGATGCCGAGGGAATTTTTTCTTCATTAAATGGATCACGCGACATCCTCGGCACTCGATTGTGTCATATAGTGAGATTGGATTCGAACGTTGCGTGATTCGACCCGATGTCCATCACGATCCGCATTTCTTCGAAGATCTGTAATTCCATGTTCTATTGATGAATGAAGGCGAGATGCCGGCTCGGAGTTTTATGGATTAAATGCTGGATAAAGACACAAGTCCCTCGAGGCGCGCAGAGCGCTCTCCAACCTCTCAGTTTTCATCATCATTAATGTTTATGGAACACACAATTACACAATTGCTCTTCATTCCGCAGAAAGGAAAAAGCTGTAGCAGGTCTCTGTACCTCGGAGCATCTTTTACAATCATAGCTTCGATGAGGATTCATTCGGATGGCAAACAACTGCAGTTGTCTGACTTCACGTCTCAATCCATCGAATGCTCCAAGGAATTTAATTATGTCGACAAAGACGGGAGAGAAATGTTTTCGCAATTTTTAATTTAAAACAAATAAATCTGAGCTCAACCGGGGTTTCTTTGTTCATTTCATTAAATCTATTGGCGCGCGCGGGGGAGTTTGTCTGTTTGCACAAGCGGAGAAAAACCAAATTAATATTTCATACGTGAACCCCTCTGACTCCCCGCGAATCCCTTTGACGTTCGTTTAATTAGAATCCAATTAATTATCAGTCTAAGCCTTCACCTGCGTGAAATGATAGTTTCGAAATGTTCATCGAGTCAATTCTTTTACCATCTTCACGTAATTACATGTTTGAACGCTTTCCCACTTTCTCCCTGATCGGAACGATTCCCTCTCCACTCGCTCCGGTGTCTCTATTAAACTTTATGCCCTTTTCATTATCGTTCCCGATAATTACAATGTTCAGCAATTCATGTTTACCATCATCATTCGGCTCAACGGAGAACTTTTCCATGTGCTTTATTGAATTCATGGCATTTGATAGTTTCCATTCGGAGCTTCGCCGTTATGGGAAAATCAATTAATACCGCGCTCGCTCGCGAGCGGAGGCAAATAGGAAAAGAAATGTGTGAAACCCGCTCGAAGGACGATGAGAATGTGTTGTTGATTGGTCTGATTGTTTGTGTTTTTTAATAACACGCTTTGGCAAATAAGTAGGCTAAACGATAATTGATATTCGACGGGTGAGGGAAGTGAGAGGGTGAGAGGAAGAATTAAGAAGTCGTTCGCAATACGCTAAAGCTCTGAACTGCGATCGCTCGAGCGACCAAACGCCCCAAACTGAAAGCAAACTCCGGAAAGTTTTAATTCCGAATTTCGAAGAAAATTGAATTTACGGTCGAATTTCCTTGAACGATCGTCTTCGACTTAATGTCGTTATTCCCTAATTTGCACTTTGTGTCGCTACTCCCTCCAGCGCCGATATTTAAATTTTTCTTTTCACTTTTGCAGGAATAAAAATTACAATAATTGAATATTTCTAGGGACTCATTTTTATGGCCGCTACGAATACTTTCAATTCGGCTGCGTCTCGCGGGGTTGTAACACTTTCTGCATTCACCATCTTCACCTGCGACATCCCTAATTAACAATCGTCGGAATCCGCTCATGCAGTTCGAGGCGAGAGAAAAATATTGTAATTTATGCACCGCGAGGGAAGATGGGGAGTTTTAATCGATTTTGTATTAATAATCCAACTTTTTGCGCACCGAAGGAGAAAAAACGCGGCAAGGAAATTGTAAAGTAGAAATTATTATTTATAAAATATAATAAAATTAAATTTATGGTCCTTACATAAGCCCCCCGCGAAGCCCTCGCCCCTCTCTCGATAATGCGGTCGACAATAAATATCTTTTTCTTCTACTGCGCTCTTTACCTGCTTATTGCTGTGCTCGCGATATTTGCATGGCGTAAAATTACAGCAATCCGAATGAAAGGAACAATATTTAGCAATAAGCGATAAAATAGTAATTTTCCTTTATCCCCCTTCACGAGCCAAGATAAAGGAAAGCGAGGCGAGCTACGTTCCTTTTCAATTACAAACTCCTGTCTTCGGTTTCCCCCACCATCGTCAACGACAAAAAACCAATTTTCACTCGTTGCGATAATGTGATGCGAAGAAGGGAAGACAAAGCGACGAAGTGCATTTGATGGAACGAAATCAGAATTTGCATCAAGGCTCTGGCAATTTCAATAATTAAAATTGGTTCGTGCAAATGCATTTGGTGAACAATCAGCTAAGCTTCCTTTAGAGTGCCTTCGGGTGTAGACAGAAGAGTTTTGCACCGAGAGTTATTGAATGAGATGATAGAGCGGTGTGGTTGGAGGGAGGAGAAACGACGATTCTTTTCACTCGTTATTATTATTGCACACGATGATTCGCTAAGTGAATGTTGTTGCGTGTTTAAGGATCGAGGAAGATTTCTTCATTCGATTCGTCTGACAACAAACCCACTCAGCTGTCGCTTCTGATTGCTTATGACAACTTCCCGAGATTGAAAGTTGGTGGATTGTCAAGTCTAGCGAGGTCGCTAATGATTACTTTTCACATTTCTTCTGTCAAAGGTTTGTTGATTTCCTTCGTCAAAAACTCGAAGGAAGAACAAAACAAAAAGAAATAAATTTTTACGACTCGAACTCTGTATTTCAGTAAATTATTCGAAAATATTTGCTTCGACTAATTGAGAAAATATGGAAATTTTGTTCTCCTTCAACCCCTCTCGGCGATTGCCTCGCGCAAATCAATCCATTCGCTGCTTTATAGCTCTGCTGATTTACATTTAATGTTGCGTTAGCGACTTACATGCAATGCTTTTAATTAATCAATAATCGATAAAGCAATGGCACGTTCAATGCAATAAATTCACGTCAAAGTATTTTTTTAATTGTTCAAGCAAACATGAAAGCTGCGGGTGGCTCTACGAAGGGTTGCCGGTGAGGGGGCAATAATTAGGTCCCGAGACGTCTTTGGTAGTTTCGTCAACGAGCCAAGCGCATAAATTAGGAAACCCTCGAAATAAAAATCACGAGTCGAGAATAATTCCACGATTTTATTTCATAATTTGTTTATGATAACCGAACGGTCGATTCTTTACTTCTTACTTATTTTGCTGCCATGCTTCGTCGTCGAGCTCGTAAAAAGCTGTAACAATGTTGTTTCGTGTAACGTCGGAAAGGATTTCTGCGCTGAAAATCTTTTAACACGCCACAAGTCTTTCGTTCTCGGAATGCTTTATGATCTCGAGTCGGTGTTCTCGCTTAATGGTGTTCCGCAAATACTTTTTCCCGTCAGCCGACTTCATTTTCATAATGCGATTAATTTGCTTCGGACTTGAGAGAATGGCGAGGAAAAGAAAATCCGATTGGCAGCCGCTAGCGCTCGTCAATTATTTGCAATAAATCGATTTGTTAGCGAAATTAAAATCTCATTAGCTGAGTCTGCAGATGATCTGAGTTCGGCTTTTTCTTCTATCTACCGCTGTTGGAATTCACTCAACAGAGTGGCAGCGAAGAGGTGAAGGAATTTACTTGCGAGCATAAAATATGTTGAACATAAATTTCATGCTCAAGTTAAAAAGAGATAAAAATGTCTCGACGCTTCTTCTTCCTGCAGTCGACAGAGTCAAGAGTCATGAATTTGACCTCGAAGGAAAATAAGAAAAGCGTCAACAATTCCGAGTCGTGATCCGAAAGTGCTTTTCTTCTTGCTCCTCGATCGAGAGTTCTCTGAGGTTGGCAACAATTTGTAAAGATCTTCTCAACGCTGAAGCTTCAAATCGTCTCCAAGCAGTCAGATTGTCACTCAGCCATCGAATAGACAGCGAAGCGAAAAGATCCCTAAGCTAGAAACTAAATTTGAACGACACAAGACGCCACGATATCTGTGACAATTGAAAACGAACAAAGGCAATTACTATTTATCTCGCTTTAATTTCATTGGCGATGTGACAAGAAAACTCGAAACTTTTCTTTTTCGGCTGATTTCGCACGAGGCAAATTAAATTTCTTTCAGATGCCGTTAATTCTCAGCTTGTCAACGTGCGACTCGAGCTGAGACTCTTCTAAGCGTTTTGTCAAAAAAAGAAAGGCGTGTGATTTATCGATATTAAAGCTCGTAGCATGTTCGTGAAGAGCGTCAATAGGACGTTGGAAGGAAATTCGTTTGAGTCTTCAATCGTGTTCGATGGCTTACAACGAGCACGAATATGATTGTTGATAATTAATAAACAAAGACTCGCGTTCATCACGATGCATTGCCAAGGCGCGCGATTCGCTTGCACCGAGAAAAAGTTTTCCTTTGATTTTCCACCCTCGAAGCAATTCGAAAACATTCGACATCAATAAAAAGAATTTAGAAATGCTTCTGAAATGTTCATAATTTCACAGACAAATGGAAAATAATTAAAAAGAGTTCGGAGGGGGAGAGGAGAGAGGAAAAAGTTGTCTGCGATGGCAAAGATGTAAAAAGTTGTTGGAACGCGACTTGCTCCTCGCAACGCTCTTTTCATGAGTCGCTGTGTGTTTTCAATTATTAATTTTCATTCATTGAACTTGAAAATCGTTTGATAGCGAAATGAAACGCGGGAGGAAAAACTGCGGAAAAGGAATTTTCAATAGCGAATTTTAATTCAATAACTTTTTTATGTTCCGATACTTGAGCCGCCGTCAAACGTAATTTGCCAATTGGTTGCGAGCAAAAATGAGTTGAAAGAAGGCTGACATGTCTTCACGTTGCTCATCATTACCAACTGTAATTGAATTAACAAGCAGGGCATTTTCATCGGGACATTGCAAGAGTTACGTGACTTACTCGCGACTTGATAAAGATTTTTCTTGCTCCTCAATAAAAGATTTCTCTTGAACTTAATATTGTCTCGATTCTATTAAATCCCTCATCGCAATCTTGAGAGCTGCGGTGGAAAATCGGAACGCAGCTCAAAGGAATTCGTGGTGTAATTAGCGAGAAGTGCACACGAAAAGTGAATTTCGAGAGCAAAACTCGATTCCGCTGGAGTTGAAATCAGCGAGTGTGCCAACGAGCGACATTTTAATGTATTTTGACGGAAAAGCGTGTTTGATGATTTCACCCTCAGCTGCCTTTATTGATTCGACGTTGCTCGCGAGCTAATAAACAACCGAATAAAAAATAAACAAACTCACTAAGTAATGATGTTAATTAGTTTTCCTTCTTTTCCTAAGCTGTTTGTTTGCATTGAGTCGCGAGTGAATTAGTGAAGCACTCGAAGATTTGAATTAAAAGCGCGAAATAATTATCGAATTATTTTTTAACTATATAAATTTATATCGCAGGTTTCACCTCCGCGAAAATCTCTTCGCTACAAAAACATCTTTTCGGGGCGCAAATGTGAATAAATTTTAATTAATCTCGAATAAAATTTAATGAGATGCTCTCGTTGGAGATTTATGGCGGATTTGTGTTGGATTTCGATAAAGAAAAGAGTTTAGGGCGAATGTAGCAGTTGCGTGAGACATCGAGTGGCAGACGTCTGAAGCTTCGACACGAGCAAACTCTTTGGATTCCTCCGAAAACCTCGTGAAGTTTTAATCGCCTTACACATCAATATCGCTTTAAATCAAATTTATTTTTAGTTTTCCTCGAATTTTTCGAAGATATTTTGATATCATTTTTCACGCTATTTTCTTTACTTTATCGAGCAAGATGTTTTTCTAGCCGCGTTTGTTTGTTGCATTTGGACGAAGGAACATTTCTCGTCGCGACACGGCGCTCAAACCCAATAAATTTCGTTCAGAATTCTCAGTCGAGAGCAAACAAAACGCTTCGGTACCTAAACATGATACAAAAGCCATCATGAGAATATGTTGTAGTCTAATTTATTAATCTTCAGTTACAAAGCTGCGGGGTGATTTTCAATGTCTTAGAAAGATGTTCATCAATATTGGCTCACAGCCAAGGTGCGCGTTTTAGTTTGTAATAAAATTTTGTTGTCTTCAACATTCGATTTCATTCCTCGGAGGAAAAGTTTTTATTTCGAGAGGAAGCCAAGTTTCATAAACAGTCGATAACTTCACAACAATTTATGATCGTGTGATTGCGCTTAGAAACTCATAAAAATTGAGCCATTCCGTTGACTGAGAAAGGTTTAATTTGTTTATCGTACGACCAAAGTCACCTAGCAGGTTTGCAAGCGTTTAATTCCCCTAACGAGCTCAATGATTCAGAACATTCCGAACTATTTATATATGAACAGATTTGAGAGCCATGGAAAAGGTTGAGGTCGGTCGAAGAAATGTTCCTTCTCAAGTCTCGAACGATCGCTACGTAATGTTGATTTTGCGTGAGCTGAAATGTTAATGTCGCCTTTCTCTTTCTTCTCTCGTCCTGTCACTAGACCGTGATCTTTAAAGCATTCTGACTCGCTAAATGAATCTGACTTTCTACAAACAACATCGGGAAAGAGTTGTTGTTGAAATGTTTCTCGAACTTGCAGGCGAAACTTATTTATAGCGAAAATGTCGCGGAGTGAAATCGTTCGCTCTGAAACATTCAATGAGCATACATTTAATGAAAAGTAAAAAAGAAATAATTAATTAAAATTGTAACAAAGCAAAGGCTGAGATTTTCTCCGCGCATTTTATAACGCGAATCGCAAATGAGCGAAGTCGACAATGTTTCATGTGCAGGCTCGTCGTCATGAGTGTGAGTTGCACAAAGTTCGAGACGGAATTAATTGGCTTGATTTTGTCTCGTGATTTATTTTTTTACATGCTCCGACTTCACGAACGATTTAAGTGGCATGGACTTTGACTCTTACCACGACGAGAATTAAATTTGTCGTCTTAAAGAGTTTTCTCGAATGCCCGAGATCGGAAGTGCGTTAGAGAAAATTGCTCTGACCGTTTAACCTCCACCCGACATTTGGGCACCAACAGTTTTCCCGAAAATGTTAACGACTGGGATAGATTTTCACGACGAAGGGTGAAGTTATTATTCGATAAATATTTTTTGAGGTCATTGCTGGAAGTCGAAAGGGACAAAATGTCACCGGACCGAAATGACCAACAGAAAGTTTCTCTCCGCACTTGAAGAACACTTGTGTCCTTGTTTCCTTTCCATCCCTTTCTCCTGTTCGGGATCGAAAGAACTTAATTACAGTAAAATTTCAATGACTTTCGAACTGTAAAGGAATCAGAAGGACTCGAGTCCTTTATTTCTATTCTAAGCAGGGAAAAACTCCACCACTTGAATTGTAATTAAATCATTAAAGCCATTATGGCGAACGAGAGGAAAAGGGTAATTTTAACTTCGTATTGAGTCTTGATAATTAAGATCCTGTGGATGTGGATTGCATAAAAACCTTTGCGCAATGTGAATAGTCGCTGGCACTTTGTCATAAAACATTGTAATGTATTTATCGTTAATTAAAAAGACTTCTCGCTCCGACAGCGTCATTAAAACATGTCGATTGTGAAGCGACACTTCACAAAAGTGCGAGAGAGTCTCAAGCCCATTCATTTACTTTTCCGATTATCATGTTTCACGCATGGCGCAATGTTTTTTCGTTGATAACTTTTTGCGCAACGGATCTTCAATAGGTAGCGAGCGACTCGACTCCAGCTCCGCTGTTCCTCTTTTCTCATTGAAATCTTTTGATTGGATTGAAGCGTGGAAAGTGAATGAATTCTGGCTCGTGTGTGAATAGAAGGACAAAGCAACGAACGATGGATAATTGGAAAATTAATACAGCACGGAGAATTTTTCTTTTTCATTCGGGAGACAATTAAATGGATTACGGGCCGGTTTTTGAATCACGAAGCTTGCAAAGGTTTTCCTTGCCAATGTCAATGACATCATCTTCAAACAGCTCGCGATTCCTTTTTTATGTTTGATTATTTAATACAATTATTTCCTCCCACTTCGCTTGCTCCCCCTTTCCTCAATCGAAAAAAAGCTGTTCGCTCGCTTTTCCGATTCCTCGAGATAAACATTTTAAACAGAACTTTATTGCTTTTGGAACATTTGTTCTTTCGAGTTTTAGCTTCGACGGAGGAGAGTGAGGTGAATGGGATCGAAGCGTCTGCTTGCGATGTCGCTAGGCTTGCTTCTTGCCAAGCAGTTTTGACTCGAAAGCGTTACGTGGATTACGGAGACTCCGTAGTGCGCTTGAGGGTTGAGGAAGCGCGAACAAGGCTCTCGTCACTCCCTTAAACAAACAATTGTTCGTGAAAATTCAAATTTTTTCACAGCCAAAGAAAGAAAATTCAAACAAAAGGAAAGCGAAAACTAAAACTTTTTTCGGGAGCTTCATTTCCGCCCTTTTAATTATCATTGATATGCAAAAGGAGAAAGAATTGCACGAACAACAAAACAACGATCGGCGAATTTATTTTAAATTTTCTGAATTTATCGTTCCAAGTTTTATCTTGATAATTCCTTTCGCAATTTGTACTTGCAATCGATAACTCAAGGCACACAAATTGCATTAAAGCCGTAATTTGATAAATAAAGTCATTTGGCCGATGATTGAATCGATAGCGCTCGCTGTGCATCGACATCAGTCACGAACTCTGCTGTAGGAAAACGGCAATCAAGCAAGGTTAGAGCCACTGCCGATGGAAAAGGTGACAATCCAACCGAGAGACGGTTAGAGACGAAAGCTATCAGTGGATTTGTTCATAATTCATCAGAATTTTCACTCGTCACCGAGCACAAACAACGGAAAATCGGATTTCCGCTCAATTCCATCTCTCGCCCAAGTTTTTGTCCCAGTGAAAATTTTCTCCTTTCGAGCGTAAATCTTTGTTACAATCGGAATATTCCAATAATTATTGCCGTTTCGAGGCAAACGGATCGTTCGGGTGGAAGAGGGCGAAGGTAATTTCGATGGCACATTTGACAAACTTTTATGACGACGACTCGAAGCGACATTCTCGGGGTTGGATTTTGAGGAAAACAATAATTTGTCATCATGCCTTTTTGATTTCCCATTCAGTCTTTGTGTTGCCATCGTTTGAGCGACAATTTGAAGCTCTTTCGCTCCATCGACAACCCTTCGAACTATTCCAATAAATCATTCCGTGGGCAAAAGTTTTCCTCTCGCTCCTGTTGCTCTCGACTCAATCACATTTCCTTTATTCATAAGCTGCACAGCTCGACAGCAATTCAACAGTCTCGCTGCTCCTTTTGAAACTTTTTGCAATTTTTAATATTCGATTGTTTGCCTTTCAAAGGTAGAAACCGTTTGTGGATTATCCGCTGCTAAAGAATCTGAAGGATCCATCGAGCCGCTTTATTGGATTTTGGTTCAAAGAGATGCAACAAACAATTATCCAATTGATTGCAAATCAAACGTCGAATTAATAACTCGAACGGCGACATAAAAAATTCTGCAGCGTAAAAAACGCTCGGCAGGAAGAGAAACATTTATGCAAATCTAATGGAGTGCGGTGGATGATCTGAATGCATTGATTGTGCAGCATACGGCGGTTTGATGTTTCCCAGCCCCCGACTCGAACACATCAACCATCATTCATGTTTGTGGCCTTTCATCGGCAAGGATGTGCCGCAGTGAGTGTAAATATTCGAACGATCTCTCATTGCATTTTCCCATTCACAATTTTTTACGACTTCTGCTCTCGCTCCCCCGACAAAAGTTTTTTTTACGATAGATTTTATGGCATTTTAAAATGCAACAACAACTCGCTTCGATGGAATCTCTCAATCTAGTTTTTGTGTTCGAGAGAGTTCACGTTGCAATAAAATTTCCTGATTTCTGCCACTTTTTTACGTTCAATACGATTTTTTGCGTTTTGGGGCTTCGCCGTGAATGCGATTTGCAATCAACAACGTCATAAAAGCATCCGAAAGCGGATTCACAGCGGAATTATTGGAATTTAATTGCTTTTGATATTGTTGAATGCACATGTCGGTGGTGTTTTTTGTGTAATTGCTGCTGTCGTCGCATCTACACGATGAGAGAATTTGAGGTTTAGGTCGAACGACACGGTTGACATTTGATCTTAAACCTCAAACCCCTCGATGACACTCGACAGTCTGCAGTTGATTAGCAAGGACAATGGAGATGGATGACTCACCTTTTTTGGGGATCAATGATTTCAACAGGAGGACAGCTTGGTCGTCGCAGGCCCAGGCGTGCATTTTGCGATAACTGTCGCGACCTTTCTCCGTCAGCTTGTCCCATGGCTTTGGCTTCGACAACAACTCCGAGACAGTGCCTTGTGACAATCCCAGTACGTATTTGGCGAACAGGCGTTGACCGATGTTATGAACAGACAACAGCTCGCGGACGCGACGTGAAATGTGAAGGGTATCGAGATTTTGATTCGCGTACTTATCCATGTTGTAGCGAAGCATTTCCTGGAGACGCGCTTCCATTGGGTCACCTTTAGGTATGAGTGAATCTCCCAAGCGTCCTATCATTGCACCGGGAGGTAGATTAAGGTCTTCAGCGAATTTAAAATGATTATTACCTCGTTCACCAAACGGATTGAACTGTAATGGATTGAACGGACCCGACCCATTATGCATCAAAGGATGATTGTCCTCTGACGGACTCTTCGAAATCGGTGGCAATGACATTGACAACGGAGTAGTGACGCCGCCGCGATGATTGTTCATCATATTATCCTCGGAGCGAGTGTCTTGAAGCACTGGCGTGCTTGCCGTCGACGAACGATCGTGGTGACTGTTCTTATCGACGTCCTGACCAGACTGTAAATGATGGTGGTTTTGTGTTTGCGCTAAGCAATCTGTGAAATTGGGAAAGTGATTAATCATTCGGTTCTGCATCGACGTGGTCAATTTCGAGAGGTTCGATGGTGCGTTGGAAGCTGTTGAGCTGATTGGTGATGGTGGTGGTAAATCAATAAAAGAAGAGTGTCGCCAATTATTAACAATTTCCTCGCCCAACATCGAGCTGAACTGCTCGACGTTCTGCAATGGCGGTGGCAAGACCGACGACGGCGTTGACGCTGGACGTGATTCGCTTTGGTTCAGCTTGTTGTTATTACTGTTATTATTCAATTTATTACTGATATTCTTGAGTTGTTGGATTGGCGTGAGGATATCGTGAAAGCTATTATTATATTTATTATTGTTATTATTATTAACGGATGACACTGCCGATCCTGCGAAACAGATACACAAGGTTTGATGTATAAGGATGAGACATAAAATTCTTCTGTTTGCTGTGACAGCTACAAGCATGAAACATTTAAATGAGAGAGTAATAGAAGCAGCTTTCAGGATTTCCACGCGATGACAGTTACGTAAATAAAACAATCGGTATCAATGGACGGCCGCTGTCTTCCCATGGAAAGACTTCGTCGCGAGAAAGTTTCAGTTTCTTCGCCCAGCTGAAATCTTTGTGCGTTCATGTTTAATTTGCATTAAGTCTTGCACCGGATTTCGAGCGAAAGAAAAAGTTCCATGGCAAAACAATTAAAAGCTTTTTTCCCGAACTTTAGTGAAAAGCGAATCGTTGTCTTTCAAACTCTTCGGGGGGAGAGGCGTCGCCTCCCCCGAAAAATTGAAAAGGAATATTAAAGTGAAAAGTGTAGTTAATGCTCATTGGATGGGAAATTAAAAATAATTGGCGACTGAAAATGCACTTAACTTAATTAAAAAGATAAGTTTGATGGAATGCAAAGGAGATGAAGAGCGGGAAATGAAAGTAGAAAAGTGAACTTACCATCAGAGTTTGATGACTTCAGTGCTTCGGTTTGTGCAGCAAATGCCTTTGTACGTTCTAATAAAAGTTCTTGGAATTGTTTCGAATCAGTCGTTGTTGTCGATAAATCAACAGATCTTAAAATACTGCAAGAGAAGGAAAGTGAGAAGAGTTGGGTAAACAAAAAGTCTTCTTTGAAGGATTCAATGATTGTGTTTCAATACAAAAGGCATTTCTGCATCTCTGTCGGTGTCGGGTTGTGCAATAAAAAGCATCCCGAGATCCATTAAGATTCTAGAGCACTTTATTGCCGTATTGTAAAAGAAACATTTCGACTCTGCTGCGAGATTGTTGCGGAACCCTCAAGGAGATCCGTTTGACTTTGTATTCAGCCTCGAAGCCCGAGGCTAAATATTTACCAGAGAGCCATAAATGCGATTCGGTTGTAAACATCAAAGTCAAAATGTGTTAATTTCTCGTCCTTACCTATTTTCTTTTTTCATATCATCAAAATCGCTTTTGCCTATTCTATTCTCTAAACGTATAATGTGTTGTCTCTTCGCATCCAAGCTATCCTCCAGCCGCTGTATTTGTACGTTGTGGGACTCTTGGAGGGCCTGGACTGCAGTACGTAGTCGAGCGATTTCTTCGATGAGGAGCGATATCTGCAAAAGGAAAACACAATTTGTTTAAAATCTCAAATTACTTGTCGGCACGGAGCAACATAAATTAACAAATATTTCTCAAGAAAACTTCGAAGTTTGCGGGGAATGAGCTCAAGACGCTTCCAATCTTCATCTTCAACCCTTTTGTGAGAAACCAAACAACCATAAAAAACAATTCGATTCTGGATTTTGATTCATTAATTTTCATTTGTTTGCTGGCGGCAAATATTAGGAGATTTTAATGTTTTCTCTCCGATTTTGGCATAAATTTTCATCGAACGTTGAAGGCAACGAGTGATGGCGGGTGGAGGCAAAAAGCGAGACTCCCATCGAACAGAAATTTCATGTCTTTTAAATAAATAAAATGAAAACAATAAATCAAAATCTTTTCAAGGTTCTTCGATCGAGAGAGGAATGAGCTTGAGAAAGGGGAGACGTTGTTCATCAATTACAGAAAACTTCGATATCTCGGCCGGATCTGCTTCGAATAATAAATGTTAAAATTCAATCGAGCTCTGTACTAAAAATTTAATTTGAAGAAGACAAAAATCAACCCTTCTCCCCTCCGATATGACAATTCGGAAGCTCTCGAGCAAGACGATGAGATGAGCAACAGAAAAACTCTACTTTTTGGCACTCAATCAAGATATGAAATTGTGGGGAATGGTTAAAGGAGCATCCGACAGGGATTCTCGATCAGAAAAGGGAGCTTCTCACTCCTCATTTTCAACCTAAAAGCTCGTATTGAAAATCAGAATCTTTTATTATTCATTTTTGGAATTATTTCTGTTGCTAGATAGTGCCGAAAAAGGTGGGCGAGACGAGGCAGAGATGAGTCTGAGCATTCTGAATTTAATAAATTTTATCAGAAAACTGAAGCAGAGTGAGAAAATATTTATAAATTTTTCATCCATAATTTTGTTTTTCGAGAGAAACTTTTTTCGAAAAATTTTCTATTGAATCGAGTGCGAGTGGATGGAGGATTGAGACGATAGAAAATGGCTTTTGACTTTGATTAAAATACGTTTTGATTAGATTTTTTGTGGAGATTCTTCTTCCATCTAAATATTTGTATTTGGGATTCAATTTTGCTTCAGATGAAAAATCGTTTCGACGTTATACGAGAGATTTTTAAGGCTTCGTGAGTTTCATTGAATTGAAGTTTAATTAAACTTTCTTCTCAATGGAAACTTTCAGTTGAAATGTGAAAATTATACGTTCGTCGTCTTGTACCGCCAACTGATGTCACCGACCGAGAAAAAGCCATGAATTTCAATTATTGTATAATCCAGAGTTGAGGCTAAAAGCTAGTTTGGCAATCAGCATAAGGCAGAATGGAAAAAGTGAGAAAAACACGAAAATCACATGTGGATGACAGATGAAACGACTAGTCTCGATTACAACGAGTGAGGGACGCTGCTGCATGAACGTTGAGAAGAGCAGTCGATAGCACTCGCGTGTGTCCAGTGTCTATTGTTTCGGGTAATCTTGCCATTGAAAGCGAAAATTAATATTTATAGTGAAGCACGATGGAGAAAGACAAAACGTGTTGATTCCATGCCATCGCATCAGACCGAATATAGAAAACTCATTTATTAATATTTATTGACGTCATCTGCTTCCTGTCGCTTGCGGAGAGAAAATCGAACTGAAATCGTCATGCAGCATGTTGTAAATCCGATCTCACACTCACGTCGGATCTCATCCGAAACTTTCCCTTCGACTACGTTTGGATGACGAAATCAGGAATAAATTTTTTAATCCAATTTCCATGAATAAAATCTCGTGATAGTTTTTCTCTAGATCTGATTCGTGAGTGAGAACTTTCTCTGTAGCTGCTGATGAATTTACATGTCCGGGAAACGACAGACGCAGAGTCGGAATAATTTAATATTCTTCCTTCAGAAGCTAACGAGTAGAGAAAGAAGTTCCTCTAAAAATCGAAAATTTCATCATTCATAATTCAAATCCATAAATTTTCCTCATTTACATAAAAGGATGAAGCATGATCAGTGATGCCCGAAAAGAAATCGCCTCTCGCTTTGATAAAAAGTATTTCCGAAAAAGGTTTTCACTTGATTTTTACGAATGTGTGGAGCGACCCCAAACGTTCGAATGGAATCAGGCAAAAAATTTATATATAATTTCATCCTTTTTTATTAACGAATTCTATTATCTTTGTGGGGCTTTGTGTTTGGTTATTAATTTGATTTCACGTTCGTTGAGTCCTTTCCTCCGGTCCCACATCATCATCAACTTCTTCGTCGAAGACAAAAAGCGAAAGAGCGGCGATATTTTATTTATCTGCGGTATTTGGCTGTCAAACATATAAATAAATGAAAAATTCCCGACGTTATGGAAAGGTCTCGTGTATTGGCTGATGGAGATACGTTTCTGCAACGCAGGCAAAAAACGAGAACTTTCCGGAGAAATGGTCACATTTTTATTATCTCAAGCCGTATCCATGCTCATTCTAATAATTTTACGCTCGCTTTTTTGTGTGTGCCATCCGAAATTAATATTTTACAGCGGCAAATCGGGGAGTACGAGGCGGCGGCCACGAAGTCCGTCTTCTCGAGAGAAATATTATAATATTTTTTTGTCATTCGTCTGAGTTCGTCGGACTCACTCGTAGCCATGCCACTCGCTTTTTATGATGAATAAATTTATGTTTTGTAGATTAAAGAAATGGTGAACACGACGGACATGTGCTGGAGTGTGAGGAAGGGTCGGTTGTAAAAAATGTTGCCCGATCATTATTGGAAATCCTAAATGCAAATTTATGTAACGGCAAACAGCAAACCCTTTTGCGACTGTCCAAGGCGAGTGGAAAAATTATCAAAATTAAGGACGAGAAAGGGCCCTCAGTCCATATCGATGTGATTAATTGAGATACGGACATAGAAATGAAAACAAAGGACATGAAATTTCCAATTTATATCCGAATATGACTCGTTCCTCTCTCGCCTGAATGACACAAAATAAAAAGTCCTCATTGTGATGGATGGAAAAATTTGTGTTTATTTCACATGTGAGACATTTCAGACATTAATACTCGTTAAGGTGGTTGGGCGGAGGCTGATTAGCTCGATAGGGTCCACTGGGTTCTCATCTTTTGAGATTACCAGATGACTTTCATGCAGAGGCTGACCCAAATTCAACACTAGAATCTTCCTCGATGGAAGCAAAGCGTCAATGTTTCTAGGTTCGATAACTACGTTTGATTTATAGCGCGCTGATGTTCCATTTGAAAAAAAATCGTAATTGGAAACACATTTGTTGAGGCAGTGAGTTATTTAATGTGCTGTCAAGCAAGAATTTTACTCTTCCGTCTGATCAGAATTGAACAAATTTGAAGCAAAGGGTTGATGCTCGTGATTCCACAATTTAAAAATCAATAATTGAAGAGTCTTTGTGCTGAAAACTCATTGAACATGTTCAATAATCACGGCAAATATTGAAATGAGTTTTCAGATAGAACAAAGCGAAAGCGAATCGACTTTGTAACATTCAACATCATGTCGAGATGTCTGATTCTTTACCACGGAAACTCGTCGACGACACACTCAGCCAGCCAGCTGGCTTTAATTGATTAATTTTGTCTTATTATTTTTAATGAGTTTCTGTCGAATTCTTCTCCGCTCATGATTTACTCGAATCAAAAGGATTATTTGATTTTTTGAGCAAATATTTGCATAATTTCTGAATTTTTCTTCCGATTAACGAAAAGTTTTTCCAGCGCTTAGTGAATGGAAGAAACTTATTGTCGGGGAAAATGATTTTCCGCCTCAATCGAATCGGGTAAACGGAATGGAATGTGTGCAAACATGGTTGTGGGGGAATCGCGCAGCTCGCAGTTGAAGCCGCAACAAATTCATAAATTTAGCCGAGAAAAATTATTTTCCTGCGTGTTTCTGACGTCGTCGAACTTCCATAATTATTTTAAAGCAAATAAATTTGAATATTTTTCAATGAGCAAGCTCGGTTTGTGCCAAAAGCCGAGACGACATAAAACAATATTTCGATCATTATTGTAATCAACAGAGCAATTGTTTCAACATCAGGACTTCTCCTTCTCTCCAGAAAAAGACAAACTTTTTCAATTTCTCAACTCCTCGCTATCTTGTTCATGTATCGTTGTGCACACCCCATCTGAGCACCCTAATTAAAGGATTAAAAATGTAAAATATGGCAGATCGTTCCTTTCCGATAGACACAGAGAGCAACGGGAAGACAAAGAATATCGTATTAATCTTCAATCCAAATGTCATTGATTTTTGATATTTTCTCTCTGACTCGCTCCCCTCCTTCGCCACTTTACCCGGGCTGAAATACTGTCTACGACAACGGCAATGACAGCAACTCATTTCAAACATTTTAAAAGCCGGAGAAAATTTTCTCGATTTTTAATTTTTCCCCCTTCGATAAGTTTTTGATGTGTTTCATAGAAAAGTTACATGAAAGTGACTGATTTCGGTGGAAGTTATCGACAAAATTACAGAAGACGGGCTGGAGAAGCTCGAGACTGTTAGTTCAATGATAAAATACAATGCAAACGATTTTTAAAATCAACCCTTTCGACTTTTCATCCCCTGTTTCCGAAAACTGTGAAATTTCATCGGAAAAATCGTCGTCTTGTTTGAATATTTATCTGCCAAAGTAGGGAAAACTACAGCCGAGCGGCTTCTCTCCTCTCATTAGTCTTAACCCAAGCCGAAAATTCTATTTAGATAATTTCTGTTTCTAATTTTTCGAAGGAGTTTTAATGTGTTTTGCGTTCGTCGACGAGGAGTGCAGATTAATTCTAATGTATTGAATTTGAATCAACCAATCTATAAATTAGAGCGGAGGGATTGAAGGAGTCGAGCGGTGTTTTGTTTTTAAGTAAAGGAACGAAAGGGGGAGACTGATAATTACACATAATGTTGCCATTGCTTTATCCTCTTTTCCACTTCATACTTTCGAAGGAATTAAAATCGATTCTTGTTTTTTCGCGTACGTAATGGCATTTTTAACGAGAAAGACTTAGTCTCCATCTCACCCCCTTCGCACACATCAGATGGAAAGCAGCGCAACAGCAACTTTATAAATTTTGTGTGCCTCACTTTAGCAGAAATCATATTGACAGATGATATGATGAACAAACACGTAGACAGAGATAAATGTTCTTCACTCTCGTCTCCTCCCCTCGCTCCTTCAAACCTACTTACACTTGCCATGGCATTGAGCGCAAAAAGAAGCATTGAGGAATATACGTGCGAGAGGAGATATTTTTAAAATTTAACCCTTTCATTTAGCTCATCAGAAAAAAGCTACTTAATTCATGCAAAAAGTCTCAAACACAGAGAGAAAAGTTTATGTATTCGAATATTTCAAACATCATAAAAAGACGAGAGAAAAATGAAATATTATTTTATGTTATTGAATATGGAATTATGTTTGTGATATGCTGGGGAGTTTTGCTTTTTATTCGAGAGTGAGGTTGATTGTTTTTACACAAGGCGCGCATGGTGGTAGGAGGCAAAGGAGTCGAATGGAAGCAGATGTGGGGGTTGGTGAGGGTAATGAATGGGTTGAAGGCATGTTCTTCCTGATCGCTTTATGTTGGCAGATATGATATGACAAACATGCTCGTCACGTCAAACGACGACATGTGAGATGGCGGTGGGTGGCAGAAAACGGTTTTTAAGAAAACATAAACACAGTAAAAATTAATATTCAGCTGGAAAAAGTTCTGCTTCATCAATTTTTAGCCTCAAGGCGCTACTCACACCACGAATGAAACGAAAACCCTTTTAAGACTCAACCTCATGTGATTTTTCGTGAATGTTTTATGAGAATGATAATTGGAAATTTTTGAAAATTCATCAAAGAAACAAAGCCTCACACTCGCTCTCCACCCTCGCAGATTGTAATGACTGTAGATATTTACCCATTTTTCAATGGGAAGCTAAATTGGTCTTTTGAGACCCGGGGAGATAGAGCGATGATGAAGAACTTTTGCTGTGTGTGAAGCATATGGAAATATGATTACACGACACAATCTCATCTCTGATACTCAAAAGTAGAATATGCTCACTCCAGATTTCCAGTTAAACGGATTAAAAAATTCCCTTTTCTCGGGGAGCACAAAAATTTAAAATTCAAATGGAAAATTTAATATTTGCATATCAATTACGATGGAAAACATCTACGCGAATGTTTGCCAAAGGAACTGTGCCATTGAAGCGAAAGAAAAGTTTTCCTCTTTTCAAAATTAAGCAACGAATGCAAGCACTCCATATTAAATCAATACGTTCGCATTTTGTCGTAACAAAAGATTTTCTTGCGTGCGAGTGCATCATATTGCAACTTGCTTATTGCATTTCCTTAGAAAAGTCATAAATTTCCCTGATAAATGACAATAAAGCAGTTTAAATTATAATATTTTGCGAGTGAACCGTCGACTTTAACTCATATGCAGCGGTGAAAAGTTTCTTTCCGTCTCGATACTCGCGGTTGTTTGTATAAACTGGAGGCGAAGGAAAAGTTTTCCCAATAACGTATAGCTCGCTTGCTTATAATTCAATAAGACGTCAATT
The DNA here is from genome assembly GCA_033064975.1 of Smittia sp. YW1114-2. NCBI lineage: Eukaryota > Metazoa > Arthropoda > Insecta > Diptera > Chironomidae > Smittia > Smittia sp. YW1114-2. The sequence goes on from CP093833.1 coordinate 6,041,062, forward strand.
GAAAATATTGCATGTTGAGTGCAGTTGGTGACATTTCATGGAAAGGGGAAGAAAATAAAACTGCCTTCAAGAAGTTTTACGCAATTGCACTGCACGTCGCTCCACTTTAAAGCCTTCAACAAAGCCATAAATTTAATTTTGAAGGTCTGGTTGCATGTCTCGCTGAATATCTTCCGGAAATAGCGAAAATATTCAAATGAAAAATCGAACGTAATCGAATGGAAAGACTTGAACGATGAAGGCGGAGAGCGAGAACTTCCAAAATTTATAATTCGGCACAGATTTTTGATAGAATTCTAATTAATCGAAAAATAAAACTTTATGACTGGAGCTTCCGATCTGTATTGGGAATAATATTTAAATAGCTGTGGAGTTGCCGAAAAATAGCGAGAAGCCTTCACCGGAAATTGGAAAATTCTCGGCCGAGAAAAATTTATTTTGTTTGCAGTTTTCTGATAGTTCACGATATTGTGCAATCGTTGTGTTGCAGTTTGAAGTCTCGAACATGGAAAACATCGTTCTTGTGAAACACAGGAGACATGCTTGACAGTTTGACAAAAAATTGAAACGGAATAAAAAGCTGGTAGTTTGTAATGCACGGATCTGAATAGAAAAACAATATTTCAAATCTCGCTCAAGGTTGCCGACGAGTGATTGAACGCGAGAGAAATAGAAAGTTTGATTGCATTGTTCAATCGCTCGAAAGTTCTGAGAACGATTTACGGGCTTACACGGGCAAGTTTTATGGGTCAAATGACTGTTCAATGTTCATGAAATTACCTTTATCATTGGCGCCGCAATTTAATTACTTGAATTGTAACTAAACAAAACAATGACAATCAACGGCGTTACCAATAAAGTGTCTGTTGCAATGAAAAGTTTCACAAACATCGCCGTAAATCCAACTCAAAACCGAATCACAAGGCGAGCAAATGAGAAACACATTCGCCGTCATATGATTTACGTTTACTTCGCTTCTACTGTTTACAGCAATAAACCGAAATCTTTTATTTGCTCGAAGAATTCTCTCGAATTTCGAGAGACACAAATTCTTCTGGTTGAAATGAATTTGACTAACAAATCATAAATTAGAATTTTGGTATCTCATTAACAAGTTGACTACTTTATCGTTCACACAATTGCCTGTTTAACTCGTCGCAGCGCTCTTATCAGTCAGTCAACGACGGATATATTCGAACACATTCTTTCAACAGATAGCTATTGTGTTTGTCCAACCAATATAAAAAGTGATTGCACACAAGAAATCACGCTGATAAGCGCGAGCTGTAAACTTTTTATCGCGTCTCTCATTTTATATTTTCGTTCGCCGTTGACGCCGCGAAGCTGAAATTAGGAACGTTTAATTAGTCTCAGCTCGGAATTGATTTACAATTTGTTTATCATTTGATTAAGTTATCGCTCCTCGCAGACGAGAGCTACAGCATCACATGACGAGCTCTGGATTGTGAATATCGAAGCGTAATTCCCTCGAAAACGCCTAATCAATCATTTGTATTCGCATTAAACGAGTTTCATTAGATTTAAGTGCTTCGAAGTGGAGCTCCGCTTCACCTGATAAGAAAGGCACAACTTTACACTTTACGACTCCCCAGCGCTCGCTGTTGTTACTCATCGAATATCGATTATTCAAATAGATTGTCTTTCGCCGCTTTCGGCATTAAATTTTATGACAAACTTTTATTTGCAAGGCGACAACGCTCGGAAAAGAACAGCGAATGTTAATCACGTTTTTCCGAATAATTAGAATTTCGTGTGCTTTAAAACGTCGAAGAAAAGAAAGTTGTTTGGATTAGAGCTCATTATTCAATGGCAAACAAGAAGATTGCTCTTGATTTTGAGTCCTCCTTTTCGTGTAATTGATTTTAATTCAATTTGCGAGCTAAAGACTCAAAGCAAGCTTTCAAGAATAAATAGAAAGCAGTTAATGTAGCGAGTGATTGGATGATTTTCCGTTTTCCAACTCTCCTCGTTAGTCTTGTCGCGACTGGTGCAAGGAACATTTGGGTCAGCGATTGATTTATTCACCGCGAAGTTTTTATTTTCCGATCATGAACTCTGTTTTTATCTAATTGAATAATTAAAGGCACTTTATTCACGGCATCTAAATTGACGTTTTGCTTTCACGAGGGTTCGAGGGACTTTTTATTTTATTTCAACAAATTCTTCCCTATTGGGGTCGCGGAAAATCTCATTTAAAATGCAATGTATCGAGAGCGTGACAGAATTTCCATTTTTATCTGTCGGGAGACGAATTAATTCCAGTTCGTTTCTTATTAATTGATGGATATCAGAATCAGCGAATAAGATTGAGAGTTTTTTAATTGCTTCGGATTACAGAGCTGTTCGAGCTGAAGAACATTTCAATTTTCTCTCGGGCTCAACATGCGGGGAACGGAAATCTAGCGGGGAGAGTGAAATTGATTGAGAAAACACTGATAGAATGTTTCTGCAGTCCAAGCACGACTGTGACAGAAGCCACTGAGCATTTCTCGACCGTGCTTTGTGCAATCAATTTCCAAGTGTCGAATTATCTTTTCGTCAATTAATGGAGCTTGGCGGCCGATTGTATCACTTTACTGTCTTCAATTCCCCTTCTCGCTTTCGAACGGAAACGATTCTTCCTTTTGGTTTTGCGATTTTTTCGTCTCGCTCGTCCGTTCGATAATTAAATCAAAATACACTTCAATTATAAATTAAACGAAGATTTAGTCTCGATTTTATGGCTTCCAATCTCATCGTTTCCATCCGCTTTCTCCCCCAAGAAACAATTTTTATAATTCCTTTTACGTCTCATCAACTTTATTTGACGATCAAAATAACTTCTTTCTTATTACAGCGTCTTGCATTTCGGGAGGATTTTTTTGCTGGCGGTTAAAGAGTCTGTGACTAATTAAATTCAGAACTCATCTTCGAGTAAATGTTGTGAGTTTGCCTCTCTGGTGTTGGAGCTAAATATTTATGCACGTCCCAATCCCAAAAATGCAAAGAAAAGTTCAAAGAAATCAAAACATTCGGCGGAGTTGCGATGCAATTCGTTGCAACATGTGCTCGAATTTATTTTTATCAATCCGCTGCATTTCGCAGAAAGCCCGCATGGATATGATTTAGATTATGCGTGATGAAGTTCTTTCTTCTTCGTGTTCAATTAAAAATACTCAAGCGAACCTCAGTCACATCTCATCTCTCGTACGAAATTAATTAATTCTGCTTATTTTTGAAGATATGCAGAGTCACACAAAAAAAGTTTAATTTATGAGTTCGACTTGAATTCAAATGGTATCAAAATGCATCTCAGTGCATGTCGGTGAAGAAGAGGAAGAGACGTTCCATATGCCATCGAGATCACTTCTTTCAAATTTTTGCGAAATGTTATTCATTCTTTGAAATTTGAAAGCATAATTTATTGCATCCGCTTTTGTTTTGAGAGTATTGAAACATTTTTTGTGCGCCGCTTATGCGACGATGAGTGTTCCGCTACATGTAATCGATTAAGAGATGATTCTGAGAAAGTTGGCCGGGGGAGGAAGTTCGGAAGCTTCTGTGAAAGTGTGAAAAATCGATGTCAAAATTTCTCGTCTTCATAATTAATTCGACACCCTTTCACTGATACTTTAGGCCAAGAAGAGCGTTGCTGAGAAAAGGGATCGGAAAACTATTATGTTCACTTCATTAACACAACTTAGGCTCAATCTTGAGGAAGAAGTGATGTTCAATGATGTACAACATCATGATTTTAAAATCAAGTGGGTTGAGGACGCTCCATTGGCCTTGTTTTTACCGAGAAACTGTCGCAAAATCTTCGAGAAAGTTTCGGCAGTAGTTTAAATTGAATCTGAATAAACAAGAACAACAACAACTGCTCGAGACATACAAACATTATCGAGACGACACAGAGAGGAAAACACATAAATCTCAATATTAAATCGTCGTTCATAACAGCACGGTTCACTCGAATCGAAATGAGGAAACAATCAATTTAGAATTTATTTATGAAGAAGTTTTCGAGATCGAGTTTGCCTGGTTGCTGCTGCTGTGCTGAGGCAAAGATTCGAACTCTTCAATTATAAAGCACCATTGGCAAATCCCTAGTCGAAAGTTTTACATGCTTCCGAGTCGAGCTCTCGTCGTTCTCACTGAGGCGTGATAAAGACGAAGTTGAGAAGCAGAGTTGTTTATGGAGAAACTATAGATAGTCAAAAGACATGCGACAGATACCCGAAAATAAATCTGAATGTTTATGGAGAATAAATAGAGAAATTCTATCGTCGTAGAATAGTTATTAATAAAATTCAATCTCAAGATGAAGTGAGACACGGAAAATAAATGAAATTTCTATTAAAACCTGTCCCTCTCTTTCCTTCTATGCGATCCAGCCGAAGGAGCAATTTCATTTGCTTCGTCATATAAATCACTTTTGATTCTACACGTGGAATTATCTTCAACCGTTACCAAGGAAAGTGTCAGAGACGTGTGAGATGGCGAAGGTGGGGGAGAATGACGGCTTATAGTGTGATTAGATGATAAATCGATCATAATTCATTACAGCAAGTCTGGTGTAAATAAATTGATGTCTAAACGAATAGTTTGCTTCCTATTAATATTAAGTGCTTTCGTTGCTACGGCAAAGGATTCGAATGGAGATGGGGACTAGGGCAGAGGTAAATTCATTTAAATTAAGTGATTCGGATGTAAATCTCGATGTCAAATGAGATGATTTTCTCTGGGAAAATGTCATTAAGAAATTAAATCACCTTTTTGATTGTTAACCCTAGAGGCGAAGTGACTTGGATTCGTCCTTCGTTCTCTTATCGATAGATCTATTGGAACTAGATTTAAATTCATTGGAGTGGGAAATGGATCAAAGTGTCTGCTGATTAATGTTTTCGAAAACCTTTTGAGTCTAATTTAACATTCATTCCACTTGTTTCAAAGATTAGACGAGGGAATCCTCCTGTCAAAGTTTTTACTTCATTTATTTTTGCTGTTTGGGGTATCAGCGATCAACGCAAATCACAACTCGAATATTACAAGTTGTGAATTAATCATTTCCTCCCGACTACGAGCGTCAGATACTGGAGTAAAAATAATCATCAAAAATTTATTCGTTCGAAATTTAACCTTTGGGGCAAATATTGATAATTAGAAATAAAGCAGATTAATCTGTGTGTGCGATGGGGGGCCAGGCAGGCACTCAAGGCCTGATGATTTTCTCATCAGAGAACTTTTCTCAAGTGATATTGAGAATTTGTCGAGTGCGGGGGAGGCAAATAATCGATTTCTGTTGTCTTGAGAAAATATTCACCAGAGAATTGTGATCGAAGTGCTCGCTTACCTGTAAATAAAGGAAAAAGAACGTTAGCAATATTCTTAAGTGGAGGAGAAATTTCCACCTGTTTTGTTATTTCAGTGAACCCTCTCTCGGAAGCAAGAACGTAAAAACTTTCCCACATGCCAGAACGGAACGATGACAAGCGAAGAGCGACAATAAAACAGTCGTTGCAATCATAATTTTTATATAATGATCGGTCGATCCAAAACGAACAACAATTTCTTTGTTGCTAGAGTTTAATATTTTTCGCTCTCTGTCTGAATTCATTGAGTCGAGACGAACGGTGAATCAATTTGTTAATTATACGTACAGTATGTAGATGCGACCTGACTTTGTTTGGTGTTGCCCGATTGCAATCATTCACTCGAACGTTCAATGATTGCCGGCTTAAGGGTTATTGAGACTTAATTTGCCATTGCGCAAACATTCGAGCTTGAGTGGGAGCGATGGCATTAAAGCCAGTGGAATTTAGTCATCTTCAAATCATCCGTTACGGTTTGTCAAACTGCTTAATGAGTTAATAGCAATTTCTCGATTCCGAACAATCGTAACACAACAAAACCACTCGAAGCGGAGGGAAAAAATAATATTTCGCTACCGAGTGCGTCGACAGTTTATTTTTCGTCAGATATAATGAACCAGAAAGCAAGAGCACACAGCACAATGGTAACCTATTTACGGTTCAATAGTTTCACGGATCATGCGATCGTCATCCCGTGTGTGTTCAAGTATTTTCTCTACCTGTTTCACTGTTTTCGCTGTGTAATGCGGTTGCTGATGATGTATGAAGGGTGGCACTTGTTCGCTGCTATTCTTCAATTCAATTTACTTCTTTTTAACGTCAAGTCTAACATGTGACTGGGTGCCGCACGAGAGCGAATGAACCGATCGCCGACAATCGCAAACTAATATTGAAAGCGAATTTGAACGAAAATGCTCTTCGAGCGAAATTGATTATATGGACGGCTTATCTCTTCGGTTGATTGGGATGGGAGTCTTTAAATAAATTTTATGTTCCAAGATTGCCGTTGATTGGGTCTGAGCATCGATTGAACTTGACTCAAATTTGCTGATCCCTTAGCTCGAAAATCATTCGATTAATCTGAATAAATTCGCGCAAACCGAAATCGTTCTCAATGGGTAACCTTGAAAAGCGTTTGCGTCGGATCTTCATGTCGATTGATAATTCTCATCAAGAGTCAAATTCAATACGTAATCTTCGCATTTATGATTTATTTTTCTCAGCGCAAAGCGAAAAATACCAGTCGATTATCAATTTAGTAAATTTTAATTGGAGCCATTATCGGTTTGGTTCTGTTTACTTATTTTTCATTTGTCATTGCCGAGCTAGAAACGACAGAGGTCCAGCAAACATTGACATCTTCTTCAAACACTCCCCAAATTTCACAACTTGCTGTGTGCCGCACAATGACTCGACACACGAAGATAGAAAATTTATTAAGAGACTCCCGCGTTTATTATCCCCGATCGATCTGATGCTGGTATTGTTTGACGGTTGTTTCTTCGCTACGCTTCGTAACCAAATTGAATTTTAATTAGAAGGCAAACAGAATTGACGAAACGCTCTCACATGCGAGAGATATTGAATTAACAAGTTTTTTCGTCGCGAACGAAATTGATTAATTGGATTACGTTCTATCGGGAATATTTATTGGAGTTTGATGAGGAAATTTATTAAATTATTCATTTCGATCCGTCTATTCATGTCGATCAACGTTTTAAATTTCCGTCGAAGGTCTTGCCCGCTAACAACGACGGCCGTTAACTGCTTTCAACGCGTCACTTCCAAGAATAATCGATGCGGGCACTCAATATTCGGGAGGAAATAAAGTTGTTTCTCTTCTTGCTTTAATTGTTATTGAAAATTTAAATTTTTATTACGATTGTTAAATTGCTTCATCATGAGAAATGTGCGCGCGGGCTCTTTGTGTTCGGCTTGTAGTGATGGCTTAAACAGTCCCTTGAGAACGTTGAATGATTCCAACAGATTGAAAGTGCCATTCAAAGCTGCATTTCGCTGCAACTTACAGTTGCTGCAATCAACAATGAGAGAAAACGGCAGCAGAGCGACATTTATCATCTGATTGAATGGGAGGTTTTCACGGAGATTATTTTTTGTGTCGTGAGCAAGAAGAAAAACTGCGGGAAATTTTACATCCATGGCACACATGACTAGCTCGGCAATCTCTCTTGAACGACAATTTCTCCCATGCGAGCTTCATTCTTGCTTTTAAATATCGTTTTGTATTTATGCTCACTAAAGCATATAATGGCAACGAAATTTATGTCCCATCTTCGTAATAATTGTAAATCGAAATCGTTGCAGGAGAAGAAAAAGTTTTGGCAACAATAGACCGAGTGATGTTTGCACGAGACTCGAGCTTCTTTTGTGTGTCGACAGACTACTGAGGAAAATTTGTCTTCAGTGCTTCGAAAGATTTCATGGGACTAAAGCTTCGTTACTTCGCTCAAAGAGTTGCTCGCGTTCAACACTTGCAAATTAACAAAACATTGAAGTGAGCCCCGAGTTGTCGTCACGCAAATTGATTGCCCTGTAGCGAGACATTTGTTTGAAACAAAGTATTTTTAAAATTGCAAATTCGATCGAGATATCTTATCGGAAATCGAAAATATTTTCTGTTGTTCCCCTCTTGTTTCATATGCTAATTTGAAAGGCTTATTTTTCTGCAGTTGTCGATACATTTGGCGCAATCAGTCGGCAAGAATCTGACTATTACAACAATTTAAATGCAATTTTCCTTTTACTTGAAGAGAGAGAAAATTATTTGGAAAATAAACTCGAGTAACCCCAAAAAAATTGTTAGAAAAATCGTAAATTTATCGCTTCGAAAAAGCAAACGAACGTTATCACAAAATATTTATCAAGAAATCTATTGATTTTATACTTTTCGTGTGTTTCGCAAAAGTTTTCTCGCTCGCAAGAGAGAAAAAGTTTTGCAACCCTCACCAATTTGCATTGCATAAGTGAACAAATAAATATGTTTAATGCTTCGCTGTAATTTTTTCGGGCGTTCATTGTTTTCTTACTTTTTTTATTGCCTCGAAAAAAAAACTTATCATTTTAACGAAATCTATTAAATTTCTTCCTCTTCTTCTTCATCGCCCCTGGAGTTATATTTTCGGGAGTTTCATGTGAAAACAGCATACGAAAATTGGAGTTGCATGTTTCTCTTTCGTTTGTAATTTTGTGTTGCTTTTTCAGTATTTTCCACCGGCTGGGGCATTGTCTGCTTGTGATAAGTTTGTTACCCGAAATGATTTATTGTTTGTGCAATAATTTTGCAGTTCTTTTTCGGTTGCAAATTATTGTTTCTTGTTTAATCGACTTTCGGGGGTAATTTTCAAGTTTTAATTGCGTTTTTTGTTGCAACACTTCCTATTCGCCGATCGGAAGCTTTCGCGTTGATTTATTTCGAACTGATAGTGTGGCTTGGAGTCAAAGAAGGGTTGATAGTCGACTAGTTCATTTCTTTTTGGTTCATTACCAGCTCAATTGACCTCATCATTAGATTCTGATATCATCCCCACGGCAAAGTCACATGCAGTCGACTAAAAATATCTTCTATTATAGATTTATGTTGCATATCAGCAAGGAGAGAAATATAAATTTCAGTAACAAGAACGCGCGGTGAGTCGTGGTCATAAATTATTTCCAAATGGATTCAAAGATTTCTTTCGATCTCTTCTCGATGTCGCGTTACGAAAAGCGATTTTTCTTTCAATCTTTTTCGAGGAAGAGCGCCGACACAAAGCTAAAAATATCGCGATCACCGAATTTTCCAATGACTTTTTAAATGATTTTTCACTTTGCTATCGAAATAAATTAAATGAAAAATCTTTAATGCTATTATCGTCGTCAATCGTAGGCAGATAAATTTTCCACTCTACCCGCGCGCCACTCGGCCGACCTAAAAATGTCTTCCACCGAACAGACAGAAATCGTCGCGCTTCGTCATTAAATCGAACATTTATTTCCGACGAAAAGTCAACGAAGAAAAAGCCATAAAAATTAATTACTCGATTCTCGAGACAAATTTTTCATCTCCGTCGCGGGTGAAAACGAGCGTGAAATTCGATAGTTTCCAATGCGCAATATAAATCCACCAATAAAGGCGACAGCGAATGCACTTTAATCGGCGGCAAAAGATCATGAGAGATCGCTTCGCCGTAATCTTGTTGTCGACATGCAACATCTCGATTTCTTGGAAATCCGTCTCGCGACCCTTTCGCTTGAATCCAGGCGGGAGCGACGCTAATTGATGCGCAAAGTCAGCACCAGTTGGAAATGAAATGGAGCGCATTTGAAGAATTTAATTAAGCTCGCTTTCGCCCGATTGACGTCCGTCCATTGATACTTTCTTGAATTGTCGTCGTGTGAGTTAAAGGCGAACGATTTATCTCCGACAAACATCATAATCTGCAACATGTGCTCTCGGCTCATTTGAGACGCGAGCAAAAACACAAAGCCGTTTGCCTGTTTGGTGACTAAGTGCGTGGAGGAACAGACGTTGCGCCATAAATCAAACGATCGAAGGGGCAATTCATGAGAATCGTACGCGCCGAAGTAAATTAAAATCCGTCCAATTGGTCCCAAGCGCATTAAAGATTCATTTCTCAATAAATGTCTGATGATTTTTCTCTGTCCTTCTGTTTGTTCGCCGCTTTGTCCTCCCTCGCCCAGACGGAAGCGAGTCGCAATAATTAAGAAATTCATGACGAGAAATCACCTTGTTGATTCTTTTTCCTTCGCTTCAGTCATCGGGAATAATTCTAGGGCGTCATTAACAAATATTTTTCCTCTTTCCTTTCATCGAGACATAAAAAATGACATAAACGGGAAAAATTCGATCACACGCTCCCTCAACGTAGCCAGAGACGAAAGAATTCCTCGACCCCAATTTACATAAAGTCGCTGGGGTTCGGAAAGAGAGAAGCGTTTCAATGTCTTTATGTCAAGGAATCAATCGTCTTTGTGTATCACTCCACCGGAAAGAATAACAAACTTTACCGATGGAAGTATCAACAAGCGGGAGGGAAACATCTGTAGACTTGATTTCATGAATTTTGTATAAAAAATTGTCTGGAAAGGCTACGATTGGCTTGGAGGGGAGACAGAAGGGAAGCTTAAGCCTGTTTGCTTATTCAGATCAGGTCGAACAACAGCAAATTTTCACACCGATTACATTTCAATCGACCATTATAAATTGCTCCTTTCAACGATTTTTTCTTGCCTCGCCTTCGATCTCCTTCCAGATGGAAAATTGAGGAAAAACTTTCTTCCTCAAATTCTGAGAAATCCTCAGACATTGCCCACTCTCCTAAATTGAATCCAAAGGAGTTTCTGGTCTACAAGATAAATTGTTTTCCCACTCAAGGAGGGATTTTCTCAGATTTCCATGTCGGAGAACTTCTCGACACGTCGCTTGGTCCCGACGAGTGGAAATTAATACATCTTACGAATAACAAAGCAGGTGAATAATTTATGGAAATTCTTAAATGTTCCATCGCCTCTTACCTCCTTATCCTTTAATGCTAATTCCTCAGCCATTGTTCTGGTGCTTACGCTATTGTTATTTACATTACTGGATTTCACGCTACATCGATCGCCATTATCACGTGCATCTTCGTCATCGTCATCATCGTCGTGCTGGTTGTTCTTCTCTTTGTCACTCGTCGGAGTCGATCGGTTGCTCGAGCAGTGATTGTTAATGTCTTTGACATCATCGTCGTCCTCAATCATCTCGTTAACGTCGCTGATTTTCTTGTCCATGTTCTCGTCATCCAAGTGACAGCTCTTGATGCTGTTGTTGTTCAGCAATTTGTTGCTGGTGCTGTGATTATCGTTGTTGTCTGATAAGAGCGACAGAGGAGTCGTGGAGGGCGATGGGGGTGATGTGCCGTTCTGCGTGATTGTGGTCGTCGACGCTGAGTTTGATAATGTGGTGTTTGTTTGTGTTTTAGATGTTGTGGTTGATGTCAATTGTTCCTTTAATGTATTGACTTCCTTCTCAGCCAAAGTTGCTCTCTGCAAGAAGAAGAATAAAATGTTGAGCATAAATAACTGTGTCGTTCAATTTCTCATCGCAATGCATATTATTACAAACTAATAAAATTGCAGCGAGTAATTAGCGTTCGGTTAGTCGCTTTTGGCTTCGTTTCAAGAAAAACAATCAAAGACATTTTCATTTTCGAAGCGAGTGAAATTAAGCCTGTCGACACAAGATGAAAATGCTTTTGTTATTAGAGCCGGTGTGACTCAAACTCGCTCGTGTCAATAAATGAGATCATGGGATGTTTAGCCAAGGTATTTGTTCAAGCTTAATCATTGCGAAAGTCAGCCCTGAATTAAAGCGATTCAATCAACTTGTTGATGAATGTGAGACAGAAGCTTTAAGGCTTGACAAGCCAGCGAATTGAGGTTGAATGTCTCCGTAATCTTTAAGTGATCAACATGATTTCTGAATATTTCCCACTTTAATAAATTGAGCAGCATTTGTCGAACAATACAGGCGGAACAATGTGAACTTGTTTCATGCTGCAAACCTAATTTTTATTAGATTTTCGCAAGCATCGCGAAGAATGTCGTCGATTTATCCGTCTCGACAGTCGTTAAACTGTTTATGCATCGAGACAGCGATCTATTCTTCCAACCATTTGCTTTTGAATTGTCAACGTGAGTGAGATGAGCTCGCGCCACTTGAGAGAGAAAATTTGAAGCCTCTGGCAATCCGCATCCCATTTAATCTCGGCTAATAATAAGTGAAAATGAGTGAAAACGTTTTAATTGCTAGTTTAAAAGCGCATTTTCATAATTACAGAATCCGAGAGCAAAGAAATATATTTTTGGCACATAATTAATATTTTCATAATAACTTTTCCCCCTTCTCTATTTGCGAGAGATTGTAAATTGTTTCAACACCTAATGCATGTTGTTGAGATATTAAAACTTATGTTCGTACAAGATAAATCTTGTAAAATGCTCCGTCACAAAAGCTCATCGTCCCGTGGTGAAGTATCGCTAGCCATCCGACTGTGACTCGAGCAGACAATTTGTGTAGATTTTCTGCAGGTGAAATGCTCCATCAATTCAGTTGCTAAGCCATTGAATTGAGTCAGGCAAATTGCAGCTCATTAAACTGCAATAAAAATCATGTCAATGTGCAATTATTTGTGATTTTCCCCGATCACAATGGAGCGTTTCACATGTCTGCTTCTTCAATTGAACTCCGAGGCTAAGACAGCCGCACTACGCTCGCCATTTCCAACTCATTTCATTATTGTCGGTTGTCGCAATCAATTCTCAAATTGAGGAAATATTCAATAAGCCATTATGATTCGCTATCGCAAGCATTACGATCGGGAACTGTCTGATGAGCGTATCCGCTACGTATTGGAATAATTCCACGTTCCAGTGTATGTGTTCGCCAGTTGGCAATGCCCCGTCAACCGATTCAATTGATTCTACGCAAAATGACTGATCGTTATCGCGTAATATGCAATCGCATTCAGTTCTCTCCCCGCGCCACTGACTGTCTCACAAAATGGATTCTTATCGCCACAGCAATTTACTCAATAAATAATGAAAAAGCGGAATACTTGAACTGCTCTTCTCCTCTCGACTCGCATAATTAAATCTATCGTCAAACTGTGGACTGGAACATCATCAATGCCGGATAATCGGTGCATTGGCCGCGTCCCTCACTTCCACTCTGCGCCATAATTTTCATTCAATTGAACACAAGTTTGTATTTTTATTATTTCACAATTTATTTTTCAGTATCGCAAGAGCAAATTGATAAAAAAGATTGTTTTTGTTTGTCGAACGGATTTCCTTTCAATTTTTTTTCATTTCATATTTCTCTCGATTATCGCAAGCAAGCTCGAGCTGTAAAAGTACTCAAAATAATTATGGTGACGACGCTTTATCTCTGCTTTGATAATTATTGAGCTCCGCACATATGCTGCCGATGAGAAGTTATCCGAAGGATGTTGATTGTCGTCGAGCCGAATTGAAAACTTTGCGATAAAGAAATTCGTGGAATTTCAATTTTCTAATCAAGCTTCAAGCTGCAAATGGGAATCTCAGCACATGCTCGACGTTGACGTCGAGGCAATTTCCGAACTTTTCGATTCATCTCCAAACAATTTAAATATGTTTGTTGTTGAGACGATGGAGGATTTAATAATTTTTGTTTTAAATTTGATGAATTTGCGGGAATTTTCGTGGAATTTCAAGAGTCGAGCGAGCGGAAGACAAGAGAATCTTATCGAGGGGGAGCGATAATTACAATATTTACCCATTAATATTTATGAATAAAGCGCTCTCATATGCATAATCGAGAGAAACACCTAAAGTTATTCTAAAAAATTTGCTTCACTCGCATCTGGCGCATGTAAAAATGATGATTGAAAATCCAAGTTAATTCCAAATCATGCTGATTCCCCGCTCCACCCACGCCCGCATCAATTTGTAAATGAACCTCGAGTGATTATGATGTTTTCCTCCTTGCCGTTTTCTCAACTTAAAAATTCATCGTTAATTGATTTTAATTATTTAAATTCGTTAATGAGTAAATTTCGTTTTTTATTCATCGCTTGCCGTAGATTTCCGGCTTTTGCTATTAAATTTTAATTTGAATTTCTTTTGAATAAACGCAGCGATGGATCAGACGCAAGCTAAGCTGGTTTTGCCATCGCCTCTTTGTGTGATCGTTGAATGATTTTCTAAATTGCGAAATTATTAATGGATTCTTTGTGATCAAAACTAGTAACTCGCGATTTCCCCGGAATTGAATATTCGATAGTTCTGTTTGAGAAATCGTCTGTTAAGATCTTTTCAAGTTATTTTTATGATTTATCATCATCAGTGATGGTAAATTATGAGCGTCGTCGAAAGAGCCGACTGAAGTGAGAAGGAGAGCGTCTTAAGACCAGAAGCTAAATGAATATTTTCGAGGTTCAATAAATTATTTATGCTTAAACTCTCAGGGACTTTGCGACGTGCGAGTAAAGACGGCAAACAGTCAATCAATCGGGCCACTGTCGCCCCTGCCATGCAGCACAATTCCCAAATCTCTTCTATCTGAGACTTTTCAATCAACTCACACAAAGCGAGATCTTATTTGAATATTATTGAAAAGGTGTATGGCATAATGAAGAATTAAAGGAAAAAATAAGATTTCGTTTCCATTGTAATGACATTTACGTCTTTAATACACGCGATATTTCTTCGACGATTAAAATTTCCATGTTTGTTGTTTCTCCTCGATTGAATTCACTCGACATGTGTTTGAAGCTTGCGTATTGAGATAAAGAACTCAACTCGAACGGTTATTGCATGTTAAGCGAGTTGATCGAATGAAATTGATTGAGCTTAGCGACTCGCGTCAGTTTGTGACTCATAGCAGACCGTTGCAAAACACTTTTACAGCAATGCAATGAGAAGCGACATGCGAAATGCTCATCAGATGATAACACATGGCGTTATTGTTCCACCAGAAGTTATCATTTCCGAGTCGCTTTCCACTCCACCTTCCAACCTCATTCGAGAATCTATCATTAGCGTTTTTCCCACAGACAGAGACCGCGTTTATCGCAAGAAAATCTCTTCGTTGCCAAGCCTTTATTTATTCAAATTTCAATATGAATAAGAATAATAAATATCGCTTCCCAATCTCTTTCCGAGGCGCAATGACGAAAAGCGAGTGACGAGCTTGTAACAATCGATGCTACTGTGCTTCGAATTTCTTGAATCATAACGACGGAGACAAAGTCTTGATGGTTGATTTCCATAACAAACGACACCCGGAAATTGAGATATTAAAGAAATAAATCACACATCTTCCAAAGCCATCAAAAGCCGTTTGATTTGTAGTTGAAGATGTGGACGAGTAACAGTTCAAGCCACAGCTGATGGAAGAATTCTCATGAATGGAGATCTGAATTCCATTTATCATTTTATTGTCTGCCTGCTTCCACGTTCGACGCGCGGAATGGAGTGAAGAGAAAAGTTATGAAATAAACATCTCGAACAATGCCACGAGAGAAGAGATTTATGTCTAATTCTAATTAGATTCTTAGATTCTATTAGCTTGAAATTGAATTTCCAGCGGCGGAAGAATCGTAAAAGTCTTTTGTAAAAAATGCGATCGCTCGACAGCAAAAAAAAACAAGCAAAAGTTTCGTTTGTTGTTTTAGCGTTATTTTATCTGCGTGGGAAACTGCACAGTGATTTCTCGGTGTCGATTTCCGCTTTGGGGAAAAACGCCGAAAAATAAAACAGAAAATCATTGAACGGAAAAGTTGAACAATGAGAAGGGCTGGTGGAATTAAATTATAACAAAACCTCCATCCACCTTTTCCAGCTGATAAAAGAAAAGCGCGCTGTGGACACAGCCAAGGGGAAACGTTCGAAAGATTAAGAAATCGTCAATTCATTGCATTCCGAGTCGTTGAGGCTGAAGCCAATCGACTAAGCTTCCTTCGCTTCTCCGTCAAAATTAATTCCCCATAGCAATAAAATGCAACGTGGGTCGAGGTAGCGTCAATAAACTCGTCAAATTCATACAATGTGAGAATGATAGGCGACGCTCAGCAGAGATTTCAGTCCAACAGAAGCAATGAAACAATTAAATTTGATCTCAAGATAATCAAAGTCGATTCCACCGCACTTCAACTGATCTGAAACAAATTCGTCCGGTCAATAAATTTTGATGCTTCCACTCGTAAAAGATCTTCGAGAGCTGGTCGTTATAAAACCAAATTGGGTTGCGAGTTTCGCAGTCCAGTCTCATCGAACTCGCTTATTATCCACACGTAATTGGAAAGATATAACTCTCGACGTTCGCCTTAATTGATTTGCTATCGAAAATCCGCGTCCTCTTTCCAGCGCCGACATTTTATCTTCTGCGCTAGATTGCTTCTCGATAACTTTTTATTGGCCTTTAGCTGATTCATGCGGTAAGCGTTTTAACAAATAAGCGGGCAATAAAAATTAATTGATTTTTTATTAAACTATAATCCGCAGCTACAAATTCCAGTTTAACTAAAAATCGTTAATTCACTTCAATAAAACATCAATAAATTGATGATTTTAAGTGGTGCCAAGCCCTGAGATCAAGTGTGCAATTGAAGTAAGAAGCTATCTCATCGTGATGAAACCATAATTGAAGTTTTCAGCTGGGGCAAGTTTGAAGACTTGAAAGTTTCGCTTCCGAACTGGCCTCTCAAAATAGTTCTAGAACAAAGTTTGCGCGCTTAAAAAGAAGCTTCTCAAGTTGAATTCAAGTCGTGGAAGTTCGAGCCGCAGTCAAGAAGCTCAAACCAAAAGCCGTTAAAGTCGGTTCTCTCCCTTGAGAGTTTAATTAAATTTCACGATGAAAAGTGAAGAAATTTATAGCTTCAATATCTCATTAGTCGCTATCATCATCGACCCGGCTCGAACGATCTCTTTTCCCTCTTTTACTACTTTTTCCCATCGATAAACCCTTTCTTCTTTTTCGATATTGCCCATCTTTGCGCAAAGTATAGAAAACCATCAAAAATATAAAATTTAATGTGGGTTCCCTTCTCGATATTGCCTCCGCTTCCTTTCACTCGTCGTCTTCTTCTCATCGCTCTGAAGATATCAATTCTGTTAATTAAAACTTCTAATTAGTATTATCATTTTACATGCTGGAAAATCAATGGGATCTTGTTAATCATATTCCCTCCGCCTCGACATTCTCGTTTGATTTCAAAAGCATAATAAAAATGATTTCTGGGTCTTTGGAGCCGCAAATATGGGCTCATGCAAATCTCTTTCCATCGGGAAAATTAAACCTTTTCTTTCTATTCTTCGCTGCTCTTCGCCGATGAACTCGAAGATTTTTTTTTGTTTTTATCCTTTCATGATGATTCAACAAACTCATCAAGATAAAAAGATTTTCCGTCGAACAAAAGAATCAACGAAAAGCGATTTTCCTTCGGCGGGAGAGAAAAACCAAAAGAACCTGAATGGAAAAGGATTAAAATGTAAAAATTGTCTCATTAAATGGAAGATTCATTAGTTAAACTTTGCGGGGGCTGGTTTCGTATTTGTGTTTGTGCGTGTCTGCAGCTTTTTACTTAATTAACAGATGAAAATTGTTTTCCTTCCAGCTCGAGACGAGTAGGAAAGAAACAAAATGTAGAATCCTTTTTTTTTATATTTTCGCCTCATTAAGTTTTATTACAGATTGATTTTTCGTATTTCACCAGAAAGCGAAAAAGGAAACACAAAAGTTAAGAATTGCTCTGGGATAAATGTAAATTGGAACTGATTAGATCCTTCCAAAAAGTCATCAAAGGCAAAGGGACGCTTCTTGAATAAGTTTCTGTTTTAATTAAAGCTGTAAAATCATCAAACGTGTTGCATATCGGTTGAAAGTTTCGAAGTCGGTTAAATTGTTAAGGGAAAACTTGATAGTTAAGGAACGATCGGGACCTTCGAGTTGATTGGAGACATGAAAAGATGTGCTAGTTAGTTGCTTCGAACTTTGATAGTTAACGGAACAAGTTAATCAAAAACTGTGTTACACGACTTTTGAATGCTCCCCGATTCTAAACTTCAAAAAGCTGCGTGCAATAACATCGAAATGATTATGTTCTTTGAGAAATTATATTGACAAGATTTTTGACAGCTTAGGAACGGGAAGAATTCCATCTCTTCCTCCCTCGATTCAATATAATACCACGACGTTTGGCTCATTTTTCATTCGACTTTAGAAGACACTCAAGCGAGAGTGGAAAATATTCAAAATTTATGAATGAGAGACGAAAAGTGCCGTAAATAAAGCGGCATCGCAAGAAAATATGAACAATAAAAATTTATTATTAAAAAATAAATGTCAAATTTATGATTATTCCTTTGGATGGAAATAGATGCGACCGGGGGTGGATGGCGGATTAGATGTTTAACAGTTAATATTTATGATTTTCGCTTTTCGTAAATGTGGTTTTATTGATGTTGGAATCCGATGATGTCGAAGGAAAACTATTTCTGTCACAAAGAAAATTCCGACCGAGTTCGCCCGCTTCTCTTAGTTCGCAAAACAATCGATACCACGACGACGAGTGTTTCCGAAAGCGTTTTTCATTGTGCTGAAAGTTACCAAAGCTACAAAGAGGCCACTCGAATCGTCATACGGGGGAGAATAAAGAAATCGTTGGCGAGGAGGGCGAACAATTCATTTTTTCAGTCGAGAGTCCGGACATTTCTCCGCATAGATTTCTACGCATAATCATAAGGGTATTTGCTTAGCAATCATTGTTCAAGAGAACAAGCGAATGTGTGAGTTTGTGCAAAGACTGGAGGAGAATCGCTAATTAGCAATCAAAGGGTTTTTCGAGGAACGATGATAAAAAATCTACATACGTAAACTCGAATTTCTCCCTCTTACTTACAGTCGACACATATCGCTGGTTAAGAAGGGGCCGCTTTTAATCGACTCCCGGGAGGAAAAATTATAATGATGTTGCCGAAAAACTCTTGCAACTCTTTTACGTTGTGAAAATGTATGAGGCATGAAATTTTCCCTCAAACTATTCGGCGATGAAGATGAAAGCGAGTGTGAGTACGGCACATTCGAGCGAGATATGATGTGGGTTGCTTACACAAATCGAGGACGGCAAAAGGGGGATAATTAAGGATCGAATGTTTTAAAACTTTTTACTCTCGACTGCGGTCGATTTCGCTATGGCGACCTCCCATATGCGCCAGGCTTCGTCTCGACTCGAGGTTTTCTCGTACGGACATTTTACAGTTAGCTCGTCGGATGCGGCGCTTTGTGAGAAGTTGAGATGAATAATTGAGTTGGATGACTTTTGAGCGAGATGGGGAACTTCATCTGTGGTGTGAGCTCATCAAGGCGAGTCAGTCGCTTTGCATCGACAGAATGTTGGAAATCTCGCTCAAACTTTTGCCATCAATTTGCAAAATAATAAATTATTATTTCTTTATGTAAATCTCTCTACGTTACTCGGAAAAATCACTTCCACGCCACTTTCTATCTAAATGGTAATGCAAGGCTGATATCGACTAAGTCTCTTCGACTCGAGCAACGATAAACTTTGGAAAAATTGTTATTTTTGTTGTGTAATAAAATTTTAATAATCATTTGAGTTTTTCTGAGAGAGCCCTCGCCATAGCAACACGAGAGGACCTCGAGTGTTTATCAGAAGCGAAAGGGAAAAAGGAAGGAATTGGAAAAGGATGAAAGGATTAACCTTCGGGTGATTTTCCTACGATTATTGCCTTTTTCGCAGAAACAATGGTCTTCCTTCTCTCCCCGATGCTATTTTAATTATTTAAATACAGCTCTCGGATGATTTTTCTCTGCCAAAGCGGCAAAGAAATCAAACGACAAAAATCAACCCCAGTTGTGTACACACACGCTGCAGATACACTCGCACACTCACTCTCGAGCTGCAAGAAAGATTCATGCATATTAATGAAGGAGATGGAAAAAAGCGAAGCCCATTAAGCATCGCAACCCCTTTTTAAACCGAATTTGCATATCGACGAAGCTGAGACATCGTTCGAAGACATGCAAGCGAAAAATAACAATAAACTCCGATCAATTCGTTCGGCGTCTCGCAAGACGAAGAAGATATACAACGACAATGTGTTTATTTTTAATGCTCAAGAGCATTCGCTGTTATTTAGAGAATGTTGTACGCCTCGACTGATTGTTCTGCCGTGTGGCGGAAGATTCCAATGGGGTTGACGTCTCTTTTATTGCCGCATTTCTTCACCCAACCTCTTCTCCCTTCGCATGCATATTGAACAAATAATATGCAAACATCTTCACATGCCTCATAAATTCCTCGCGAATCCTTATTATTAACGTACGCTAAGCGCTTTCGCTCGCGAGCTTCGCCTCCCTTTTCCTTATCAATATTTAATAGATATCAAAGAGAATTTATTTCTCCCGTGTGCTTTACGACCTAAATGATCAATTGCTGCTTTTATTGAGACTTTTTCCTCGGAGCGAGAAAATTACAATGAAAATTCCGAAGTCTTCCTTTTGTTCTTGTAAACAGCTTTAAGCCTTAAATTTTCGCTGAATCTTTAATGTTGTTGTTTGATGTTCACGGCCGAGAATTAAAGCATAAAAACTTTGTGGTGGTGAAGAATGATTTTCGCGACTTTTCACATTAAAAGCAGAATAGATCGCGAGGCTCGTTCTTGTTGGGTTATCAACACATGCACAGCCAGCGAATAAAAACGAAACGACCGCAATTAGTTTGCCTTGCAACGTTCAGTAGGGCAGTACGGGAAAGGGCATTCATTATGCATAAGCTGCATTGAAAGCCGACCGGCCGCTTTTGTTGATGTTAAAAATGCAGAAAAAGCGATGAATGCACCTCAAGCGTCCCCTTCATGAACGGACGTTTAATCGCTTCACGTTTGGGGGAGGTTGGTGGTTATCTGTATAATGCGGGGGAGGAAATGCGTGAACGTTCACAAGGCGCTTATGACACTCTCTCGCAATTGACTTTCCGACGCGGGGTTAATTGAGTTTAACAGCTCACAGCTCAACGCTTTAAGGACAACACAAAGTTTGCCTCGTCATAAATTTCCGAAATGACAAAGAAGTTAAGCATTTTGTAGTTCGAATGAAAGTTTTGTTCTGCCATAATTAATTAAATTACATTTCGAAAAATGTGAAAATTCAATTAAACGTTGAAAATGTAAAGCAGGAGCAAAATCTTTTCTTGGCACCGGCCATAAACAAATGATGATTTTCACTTAAAATGTTGTGCCGACCGAACAAGAAATAATCAAAGGAGAATAAAATTTATGAACTTTAAAGATTTCTTTTCGTTTCGTCGCACTGAGAAATTCTCGCGATTCAATAAATTAAAAGTTGTCGCTAAATTAAAGAGCGCTCCGATTGCAGCCAATTCTATAAAAATTCCTTCACGACACAACGAAAACTCGCGAGACAAACAAATTGTGAGCACAAAGAAATGCCACGTTAGCGAAAAATCGAAATAATTAATTGCGAACGAGTATCATAATAGATAAAACACATGTTAATTAAAGAGAACTCGATGCAAGCGCGTGTGTTCCTTGTGGGGATAAACCGAAAGTTCCGTCAGACTCTGGAAACTCTTTGAATGAAGCTAGAAACATTTTGATGTGTCATTAGTGTCAATCATTCCGACAATTCTCAGTTTAATGGCAACAGATGAGTTGATGTTTCATCTATGTTTGCGGATGATTTAGAATTAATGTTTCGACATTTCTTCTTAAAGATCGCCGCGGCGCGCTTTCACTGTGATCTCACCGAGCGCGAACATCGTCGAATCGTGCGCTCGCATGACTAATTAGTGCGAGTTTCTATCGGTTTTGTCAAACGAAGTGACTAAATTGTGACCAAGTTTTAGTTTAAATTTAAGGTCGATGAGTAATTGCATTGAAATCTCACGAGAATTATTTATTGATGTTTGCTATAACATTGTACAACCAAGCTGTTGATTTACTTTTATGTGATTCACAACGATTACCACGAGCGAGTGACCTAATAAACTTCAGCTTTAACTGCTCAGCATTGCAGATACTTTTGAAACTGAGGTGATAAGATAATATTGTCGACGCGGGGAAGATTTTTACGAGGCCGCGGGATTTGGAACATCAGAAATCAGGGATCACTATGGATTACACCATCATCATGTCGCTGTTGTTTTCCATTAACCGATGATCGGCATGGGGTTGGCTCAATAGCATCGTCGATATGGAAACGTAGAGATTTACCCATTTTTCAATTTTTCACTCGTAACTCAAATTTTCTTGCGTCTCGGGGTATCATAAAAAATATTTATGATTTCTCCTCTCGCTTAAAACGCGCGCGGGGTTGATTTAAAATTAATCAATTCATCTGAGTTTTTTATGAATATTTTTTCGTTTGTTGCTTTTGGCGTGGGTGGGGGAAGAGACGTCGAAATGCTGTTGATGCGGTGTAATATGTGGCTCAGAGAGGTTCGGATCAAGGTGGATGAATAATGAATATCGATATTAATTTTTTTTCATCTCTTCGACATCATAAATTACAGTTAGAAATTGCGGGGGAGAGTATCTAACGTTCAATATTCCGCTGCCTATAAATGGGTTTTCATTATTCCATCTCCCAGCTTGTTAACCAGCACCACGAGGAAGGCGAAGCTGTTTCGATGAAGCACGAGGATGGCTCAACACAAAAATTACTTTTCCACGCGCGGTATCGCTTCATGAATGAAAATTCTTCTTCTCGCCACTCTTTGAGCGAGTGAAAATTTACATTTTTATGAATCGGTCTTTTGTTATCCCTCCGTCATTGAATATTGTCAAAAAAAGAAACGAATGAGACAATTGAATTGGTTTTCTTAAATTTCATTGAAAGGAAATTTTAGCAACGAACCCAGGTGAGAAGAAAGAGTTGAGATGAGGCGTGAAGCGATGATATTGAGATCAGCCAGCTTCGACTCACTGGGACTGTAATATTTCTCGTCTTTCATGCCTTGACTCAAATTATACTGCAAACAAATACCGCGAGCAGATCTGTTTCCTCCAAAAGTCGCGCAAAGGAAATGGAAAAGGCGCACAAAAGAAATTCAATAAACAATTTTCCTTAATAAACATTGAATTTTGGGCAAGAATATCTGTGGATCACACAATGAAGCCTACTCTCTCTGTGTTTCGTGGTTGATGCGAGATGACGAATAGTCGTTTGTTGTAATTCGTCTTGCGACAGAGAAATGTTGGCCTCGCCAAATCGGATTCTGTTGTGCCTTAGAGACAATTGAATTGTCGTCTCGTTCGAGGTATTAGAAACATAACGAAGAGCCGCTCGCATGATGCGGAGGTGTCTGATTGATTAGCTTAAGAGCATTCTTTATTGAATTTGCTCCAGCCTCGTTTGGAGAGAGGAAATGACAATAAAAGAACTCGCAACGTGTAGGAACGCAGCGAGTCTGGCTTATTAATTGTCATTGTTCGTGAGGTTCATCAAGGACTTCTCCAGCGTGCTGATACGAAAGCGAGCCATAAATTTCATAAATCGAAATTGCTCTTGAAAGTCGTGCGCGCTTTGCGTCTGGCTGCTGCTGCTGCCGTTGATTTCATTCGCACACATCCAGAACCATATTCGCGTTTGACATTTTTGATAAATTTATCACATTAAAAACATATTAATATCAGCAACGAGAATGTAAAAAATAGAGTTTTTCGTCGCGGCAAAGCGAAATAAATCCATTTGTTACTTACTTCTTCTCGCTTTCAAGTAAACTCGATCTGAGAGAGAGTGGGTTGCGATATGATTACCGAGAACAGAGGACGATTTCTTGAGTCGCATTGAGTCTCAACGAAACGTCATTTATCACTGCTTATGAGTGATTTCACGTGGAAATCTGTGGTTGATTGGGGTCTTTCGTGAATAATGTCAAGCCAAGGATTTCATAATGTTTAGAAAAGAATCAGCAAACTAAAAATTTGTTGCAACAAATGAATTTTTTTCAACATTCATCCCATTTATGATCGACCCATCGAACATTTGCCAGACGTCAGCGTCTGATAATTCAAATATCCGTTCACTTTCACATCAATTTTGATTTCTGAAAGGGCCTCACACTCATCGACGAGGAGAAAGCATATCGACTAATTTGAGTGTCACGCAATATTTCGATACGTTATCAATCACTGTAGACGAGTTCCTTCCTGTTTATTCTTACACATCAGCCAGAAAGTACAGTCGAAACGGCAAGTCGGGTGGTTAGTGATTTGCATGCCACGATTAATACATTCATCAAATACAATGATTTCTCCATTCCGCTTTCAATTGAATTTCTGATATTACAGTTTTTCTAGCAGCGAAATAATGAATAAAGTGTGTAGAGCTTGGTATCGAATAAAAAATAATATGGAAATACAATTAAGACACGCCATTATTTTAATTATGCTTTTTTTCTGCTTGTTGTTGGCGGCGGAACACAATGAGCTTCTGAAATGCTTCTATTTTAATGGCTTTTAATTATACTTTATTGATTTGTGTGCTTCGCATTTCAAACATTTTTCTCTTCGAGTTTTGACTCGCAAAAGTATTGTGAACTCATTCCCGGCACAAAGTTGGGAAAAAACTACAACAAAAATTCATTATAATTTAATTTTAATTTGCATTTCAAATGTCATTCGTGTGTCAAATTGACAAATGAAATTAAAACAAAAGGAAAACTGTCAAAGATATCGCATTTTAATGGTAATGACAGATATTTCTGTCCCTGTGATGCTGCTCGCTGTTTCTGCGGTTTCATCGGCTCCGATGGAGACAATGAAGCTTCAACATCTGTCCGAGTCGCTCCCTCTCTCATCGCCCTGCTGATTAATTCAATTTTTCCCTGCTGCGGTTACGAAGCACGAAAAATCACCAAAGGGCAGCGGAAACCTTCAAGCCGCTAATCCGCAATCGATAATTCACCCGAACTAAACTTTTATTAATCATCAAAATTCACGACTCCATAAATATAAATTATCATTTTTCTGTCATTGTCATGCAGAACACACGAAGAACTTTTATTTTGGCGATAGTCTAGGTGCGCCCTGATAATTACATTATTTTGTAATGAAAGCCGCTCGTTCGAATGTGTTTCGCTTCGGCCGTAGAGCTCATTGACGTATTTACAATCGAAACTGATCGTCCCCGCTGGTTTGCTCGTGATGATGAGACGGAAAACGGCTGATGTGACTTTCTCGATTAATCAAACCCGCGCGCGCGAGTGAGTTGCCCACCTCGACTTTAATTTGAATAATTGATTTACCGCTAACCAATTTTAATTACGCAGCGCGTTGTCTCGCGACTCTTCCAAGCCCCGTAAAGCTGAATCGATACAATTCTGTCATAAATTTCACTAACGAAACGGAGAGAATTATGAATGAAAGTTCGTAGTGAAGATTTACTCGCACAAATTTCCATTAATCACAATGAAAATCGTATTTTTCAATGGGAAAGTCTGAAGCTCTCCGATTCATTAAAGAATAATTTTTTTTCCCTTCGCTGCTCTTCTTCTGTATTTAGTGCCATAAGAACTGTTCTGTTGAGTCCACCGCCCACGCATGCTGTTCCGCTTTCGAAAGAATCGCGCCAGACAACAATGTCTCATTCTTCTGATTTGCAATAATTTTCTCTTCACGAGCTGTTATTGATACTTGCTGTTGGTTTCATCCACGGATGTGCAATAAATAAAGTTTGGATCGACGAAAGCAGTCGGTGCGAGGAGCGGAAAGTTTCGGGACAAGCGGAATTTTTCATTAGGCGAAGATTTCTTCTCAAACAAACTTTCATCACCTCGCAAACTTTTCGTGCACGTCGAGAAATAATTTCGTTTTAAAGTCTCCGACTTCTTGCTTCATCAGGGAGGTAACTCAATTCTATTTTTTGTTTGCGAAGAAAGGCAAATGAGAATAAAAATTTGATTTCGTGTCATTTTGCCTTTCATCCAAACGAGATCGCATTAAAAATTCTAATTCTTTCATTTCATTGCGATGCAAAAGTTCACCTAGATGCTCGCACATGCGACGCCTTTGTTCATTAGTTCTGATTGCGAGAGACAGAAGACGTTGACAAGGATTTGAGGCTAATCAACTGTCCGATTCAGAAGCTTAGAAACGAAGCCAAATGTTCAAGATGCACGACATGAATGTCTTACCTAGAACGAGAAGAAAAAGAGAAAAATTCGTTAGCATTGGAAAATCTTAAAGTTCGACTTCAAAACGTCCTTCAACGTCGAGATATTCTGTTTAATTTTCATGATCAAGCCTCAGTCTGCCCTAATTAAGCAATTCCGAAGCTGCAAAGTGAAGAAAAAGGTCTCAATATGATTTAAGATTGTTTATGATGACGGGAATTTTCCGAAATTTTATATTTTTCTCGTGTATAAACAAATTAAAAGACGAGACTAAACAAGAAGAAGACTTGCGTCTTGAGTTTAAACTTTAAAGCTATAAAAAGGCTCGGGCAGCAGCCAGAGCACAAAACATTATCCTATTAAATTGAGGAACCATAAATAAACAATTATGTTGATGCGAGTGCTCCTTCCTTCGACGGCGGAGGAAAAGGATGAAATATCCTTACACAACATCTAACAGTCGTCGTAGTTGGCGGGAGGGAAGACGAGACGGCTTCAACGATTTTTCCTTTCGCCTTTCACTCGCTGATGTTGTTTTGTAAACAAAACATTATCTTTTTCAAAGAAATGCAAAGCTGTGCGGTAAATTAGACCGGTTGGTCCCAGTGAGAAGTCGACAGCTCTCACGCATTTTTCTCGCAAGTCTGCTTTCTGTTTATTCCACGAGGAAAAAGAAAAACGCACGCAAAGCAATTTTCGCTCGGTATTAAGAAATGGTTAATGTTCTCGAAACAAAACTCGCATTAAAGTCGCTTCGAAGAAAAGAACGAAAGCATAAAAATCGATTTTCCTTTTCTTCCAACGTTTCTGCATTCATTTTCTGCATCTGCACGAAAGAGTTCATTCGATGCATCGAAGAGTTCAGCCTTCAATCACAAATCGAGACCGAGCATGATCGTGAGGCATCGAGCGCTCTGACCAACTGCACATAATCGTACATAGCATGAACACATAGAAATTATTTTTTATTGCTACTGCGCTATCGGAGAATGAAAATCGGTAGAAATCGAACGCTAAATGACTGGTCCAAACACATCGAAAAGCCGAAGAGAGAATGAAGCGAACGAAGCGGAGTGAAAAAAGGCGTCAACCAATCGAAAATTTCCGATAATTTTTTTCCCAATCGGAACGGTTCTGGCAAAATCAGTCAAACCCCGCATGCGATGAATATTGGTAATGCAAGCTTTAGAGCTAGCTAGGATAGAGAAAAGCGAAGGTTCTCTCGAGAAAGAAAAGAAACGGAAGAAAATGCGGCGATAGCTGTGAGAGTATTGATCGAAAACTTCTCCAACACACCAGCAATAAAGCCAGAGAAAAAAGACTCAATATGGGAAAAAGGAATAAAATAGAAAGTTTGTGACGAGAGAAAAGCGATTTTCCTCTCTCTCGCAATTCGCAAGGAAAAGCTCAACAGCAGCGACGAAGGAAGAGAATTTTGCCGAAGCGCTTTTCTTTCGTATGCGATTTGCCAATACACATGCACTCGGGCGAGCGCTCTTGATTTATCGAGTTGCATGCTCAATGCTGCCGCCGTTTGTATTTCGGCGAAAGGGCACTTCGAGTGGTGGATTGAGTGATTTCATCGAAACGCTGGCGCGAACGAAAAGAAAAAACATCGAACGCAAAGTTTATATTGAGGCGTTGCCTTTTTTCTTTATCTCTCTATATATTTTATTATTATTTTATACAATTTTTCTCTGCTCGTTGGGTTTTTTTTTTCGGGGAGCCAATGTGTACATTATTGTTATTTTTATTTCTGCTTTCCCTCGTCCCCACTCGCTCACTCACAGCGACGCTCAGGTCCACCAGAATAAATATCGATATCTTATTATATCTCTTCTTTTTTTCGAGTGAATGATATGAGGGAGAGGAGATGATCGAACAACGAGCGATTAACCGAAGACGTTTCATTCTTTTCTTTTCGCAATTTTTTTCTTCCTCCGTCTCTCGCTTGTGTAAGAAAATTTCAATAAGTTTTTATTGTGTTGTGCTCTGGTGTGATTGTATTTCTCTGGGCTCCCTGCAATATTTCTTTCTTTCTTGCCAATTTCGGGTGAGAATTTGTACATGGAGAAAACGATCCGTAAGACAGCTTATTGAAGAGTGTGAAGCAACGAGCTTTTGCTGTACATAAAGCAGAATCACACCTATTTTTTCGATTTCCCCATTTTCTTTTGGTGCTCGTTGTAAGCGTCTGACCTTTCCGGAGTGTTCAGAGAACTTCAATTGCACTTGATGGTTTTCAGTAAGCAAAGCTTTCGCTGGCTTGTCTGGGAAAACACATAAAAGCGAAGTTTTATTTACAGTGAGTTGATAATAAAAAGTAAAATATTGGAAACGACGAGCTGAGTTTTATTGCGGACTGAAATTAGTTTGCCATGTACGACTACACGAAACATTAGTTCATTTTTTATCACGTTCAATACACAGTCAAGAAGGGCAATGGAAACAGGAATTTGCTATACATTCACGAGCTTTTTATTGCAACCGAACGGGCGGATTGAGGGGTGTAAAAAAAGAATAAAAAGAAGAATGAAGCGGAGATTGGAAAAAAAATTATCTGATAATATTGCGCATACACGAAGGATCCAGGAACACATAAAATAGATCCGAACATACACGGATGCTGCTGATAAAACCGTACGGAATTCGTCTGTTCATTGCGACGTTGAGCTTTTCGAAAGCACATGAACTCGAAGTACATAAATCGTTGATAAAGTGAATACCGACTGTTGGGCGATTGCGTGACTCCATCGCGAAGCACTTCAAACGTTCTAGACTCGGTTAATCTAAGAGATTCGTCGTCGCTTTACATGGATGAAAGTTATGGATTTTTCTCTTTAATGTATTGAGAAAATTTATTGCAACACAAGACTGTCATTACCCCCATCGTTGCTCGTAGCGTTATCTGAACTTTTTCTTATTCATTCAATGTTGACTCTCTGAAGACAAGCCAAGCCAGAAAGCTCTCTTCTCCCCAGATGTACATTATGGAAAATTTTCAATTAAGTTTCGTCGAAGCGATGAGAAGAAGAAAATTCCTTCATTTTGCTTTCGCTTTTGCCATGAATTGAATACATAAGAAGTTTCCCATAAATCCTTCAAGATTGGCAGAGACGAACGGAGCGCTTTTCCCTTCTCCCACTCACACACTCGAACCATCCAATATTTGTGCTTTCTTATCACTCACATATTGATTTTTCTTAGCTTTTCCCAATCGGCCCCGTTTCTCTTTCTCTCTTTCGTTGTCCTCCCACTCAAACTCCTCTGGTGTACGCCACAGCACATAACATTCTGCAGGGTGGAAGAAAAAATTTCATGCTCCAACAACAGCGGAGCTC
Source organism: Smittia sp. YW1114-2 (assembly GCA_033064975.1). Classification (NCBI taxonomy): domain Eukaryota; kingdom Metazoa; phylum Arthropoda; class Insecta; order Diptera; family Chironomidae; genus Smittia; species Smittia sp. YW1114-2. Next base: position 6,070,474 of record CP093833.1, read on the forward strand.
CAGCTGAACGACATCGTATACAAAATAAATATATATCGTGTATTGAGAAGAGGAAAAAATGGAAAAATACACTTTGGAAATTTATATGTCTGTTCACTGATACGTCGTTTCTGATAAGACGACATGCTCCACCCTCATTGATTTTTCTTGCTTCTTTTTCAGTCAGATTGCTCCAATATTGTGTATTGCTTCGCTTTGCTTTGGGGGGCGATTAGAGCGACAAGCTGAGGAAGATTCTTATCGAAATTGTTATGGATTTTTTGCTGTTGTGGCGAAGCTTTAAGTTCTGGACTAATTTTCGAAGCTTTAATATTTGCATAATTATTTTCCTTTGTTTTTCAATGATCGCGAATACGCCAGGAGAAGGGGAAACGTCTCGTTTTCGAGCGAATCCAGTTTGAAGAGCCAAGTTTTCTTTCATCAAATCCTTTTTTCTGGCTTTGGCTGTTTGCTGACGAGCGATTTTGTTGAATATGCAGACGCTGGCTGGTTTATTTATTCAATTAAGAATGTCAAAAATAAATAAATTAGGAAGCTTCAGCAGAACGAAAGTTTCGACGAATGGAAAAATTTTCATGCTCCTCACCATCGAGACCATCGATTTTTCTTGCTTCAAGTTTTTAATTTAATTTCAAATTTAAAATGCCGCATGAATCTGTGTCTGTCTATCAAGAGTTGAAGCTTTAAACAGCAAAAAGTGATTTTCCAAACACTTTTTTTTGAAAGTTTCCTCACAAAAGAAGCGCCAAACGAGAGATGATTCAATTAACGCATTTAGCAACTCAATTAAATTTTACGAGCTCCGATAATTTCTCTGGCAGGGCGAAGTGCCGTAACCGAGTTAGTTACGGAAGCTTCAAGCACCTACAGTTCGATGGACTTCCAAATCTTGAAACGAATTTAATTACAATCAATCAAAGTTAGTTTTGATAATTCCATCGATTCATCTTTGATCATTTAAAAGTTGAAAGCGTCAGGTTCTGCAAAACAGCAACTGAAAGAAGTCTCGAGTGTCTCTTGGCTTCTTCCACTTGCTTTCTCTCAGCGAAAGCCTTCTCACCCTCTTACCCGAAATTATTTCACAGAAGCAGCAAAAATTAACACACAACTTTATTAACACAACGAGGAGCTTGAGACTGAGAGCAGAAAGCAGCCGTTTTCCTCTCAAACGCAACAACAAACGTTGTGGGACTCACACAGCCAGCAAAATCCTTTTTTCAACTTAAAGTTTTAACAGTTTCGTCTTCTGCTTTTCCGATCCCTTATCATATGGCTGTGCCGACCTCCCTGCAGACAAACAACTTTTACTATTTTATAATTGCTTCTGCTCTCCCTCTTTCGTCTTGTTTACATGAAAAACAATTTTTTTTGTCTTGTGGTCTCGTGATGAGTTCAGAGAAAAACTATGATGAAGTGGACGATCCAAGTGTTTCTTGAATTTACTTTGGTTTCGGTTGTAACAAGGGTCAAGGTTAAGCTGTGATTTACTACTGCAAACACTTTTGCTTCTGATCGTATCCATGAATGGGGGAGACTCGAAGCAAGGAAGTGTAAGCGACTGAACGTCTTCAAGAAACAATAACCCCGAAAAGCTTTGCGTGTGTGTGCGTTTGTTTGTGCCACATTTATCCAAAGTGTGGGATCATGGAACGACGCTTGTTGTCGATTTCCTTTTTGCACAGAACGCAGAGCTCTTCTTCTTCCACTTATCTCGTTGAACCCACTTTAAGTGGATTCCCCAGGGGTTTCAAGTTTAAGAAAACGTTTTTAGAAATGTTTTGTCACTCACGACCTAATTTTTCGGAGAATCGTCGAGAAGATTGAGCGGCTAGAGACGTAGCGACGTGAGGCAATCGAAAGAATTGACGGATTTGAACAATCTCAATTAAATCGATGCCGAACTGCTTCTCTTACGTTCCACAGACCGAGCAGCAGCCAATTGAATACGCTTGTGCTCCCATGCTGAGCCATCACGTGTTCATATCGCTTGTTTGCCATGCTTATATCGATCATCATGTCGCATATTGTTTTTTTACGCACATAAAATTCCCCCCGACTCTCACTCGCTTCGCTTTTTAAACTCCTCGGGGTCGAACGAAAATATTTCTCGATATTTCTTTTATGAATCATGTAAATCTATTTTCATTTCTCTCTTTGATTCCTGACAGTGGCGTGAAAATTCTCCGTCGACAGCGTGAAAGCGTAATCTATGGAAATCCATCCGCCGACTACGCGACTGCCTATTGATTTATCGCTCATAACTTGCCTCGATGTATCGCCATCATAAAAGTTCTCTATTAACTAAAATCACTAAAAGGCTTTTTGAAGACGCGAGCGCATTTTCTCCGAAAAGTGTTTTCGCTTTCTGAATGAAAACTTGTGGAAAATTCGAATTTTATCGCTCCGGGGGCTTTAAGTTCCTCTAATTTGACACTTTTTATTGATTCTCTCGAAGTTTTTAAGGAAATAAATTTGAAAATGTTTCTCGCGCGTCTTTCCGGGATCGTTTTCATCTCGCTTAGCGCTTCAGAGATATTTTAATTAATTTATTAAAAGATTTTAAATTTAGAATGCGACTTGAAATGGTAAATTGATTTTATGCCTTTTCCCTTGGCAGATGACAATATTTTCAGTGTTGTCCGATTGATCATCTGCTTGTCGCTGCTTTGTATCACTTTCTGCAACATTTCGATGACGCAAATCCGCCGATCGGATGGCACATGGCCAGAAAATCGCGAAGCTGGAGCGGGAATATCTTTGGTTCCGACATTTTTCTCTTTCCTCGATTTAACATGCTAAGCGATCGTCAGCGAGGCTTTCATTAGATCCGAGAATGCAATTAAAGCCATGCGAGAGAACTTCTTAACGTTGAAGACGATCGACAGCGCCAACGAACTTCGAGAACACAACAAAAAGTCGCTCGTATTAATTCCAATCACGCGATGTTTGGTTACTTTATTGTGCTGTAAGTTTTCGTTCGCTTCATTTCGACATGTGTATTCATGCTTTGGTTTTTATGGTGAGAGAGGCCTTTAAAGACGGTTCGAGTTTTGATATTGATTTGGGTTCGAGTTGCTTTAAGATTCCTTTTGTGTGCCACAAACAATCAGATTTACACCGGGGTTGGCATCATTTAAATGAATTCCATGGTTGATGAGATTTCCAGCGACCTGAGTTGACTCAACTCGATTGAGTAAGGCGAAGGCAATTAATTACCAATAGCTACGTGAATTTATGGCTCATCTTCTAAGCTCATGATCATGTAACACAATTATTTTGTTCGCCGAGCATCAAGTGCAACGACGATGGGAAGCTCTTCGCATAACAAGTCGCAATTAAATCTTCGCTCGATACATAAAACCCATAAAGATTGAAGCCGAAGATTTAGTGCGATGGGAAAAAATGTATCAGTCGAACAATGCCCATCAGAAAATTACACGAAAAGTATCAAAGCCACTTTTCTTCTGCCGCTCATCATTTCCAAAACGTCGAGCAGTGATCGAAATGTCTGTGCAAGTGTGCGTTAATGTTTGAGAACTAGAGAAGCGTCAACGAAACGAAACCACCAGGAAGTGATTAATTTAAAATCATTAAGTTTTTCCATCGGATCCCTCGGCTCTTTTTCGGCTTAGTTGCTCGCTCGCATCGGCGCGCTTTTTCACATGAAAAACAATATCGACATGTAGATTAATAAGCAATCAGAAGCTGATGGAAAAGGTCAATGAATTCTGTGATGTGAGAAGATTTTTTCTATTGACAAAAGACATTCGAGCCATTGTGAAGCTGTCCTCCTACGGATAGCTGCTTGCTCTCGTTTGCTTCCCCCTCTCGTTAGCTTTCCATTGAGAATCCCACAGTTTATTATGATACTCGCAATTAATTTTGAATCAATAAATCGAGATCAGATCACTGCCATCGACAATCAAATCTCGTTCACAGTCAAGCGGAAACTTGGAACTGCCGAAACAACAGTAAATTTACTCATAAAGATGTTTTAGTTTATTGAATTTAATCAATTGATGAGACGATGAGCATCGGCACACAAAAAGAACTCAATCAACAATGAGTTAAACTTTATTGAAATTGAATTGAAATTGATATTTGGGCAAGCGATGAGTTCAACTAGTTGTGAAGAGAGACGCTCAATCCCCATTCAAATCGAGGATGAGCTGCTGTGTTAGCTTAATACCCGTATCGTTTTCACTCACTTTCGAAGTTTCATCAATTTTGTTCGGCTGACCAGATTTCAACTTGTCTGGGAGAGGTCCAGTCATCGACTTCCTGGTCACTTAGACTTGTAACAAATAGTGGAGATGATTTTGCACCAGCAATTTCATTCCATTAGTCAACCTACCCGATCAGACTAGAGGAAACTTTTTCTCTGTGAGTCAATTAGAGAATTAATTTTGTCTGTTTGACTAGATAAAGTTTTTCATCTGCTGGGAGACAATGAACCTGCTTGCTTGCTCTATTGAACATCAAACATCTTTCATCATCAAATTCGGATTATCCTGATAATGGCAATTAGTGAAAATTCAGTTCAGAGTGGGTGTCCGATGACCTCACAGCAACTTCATCCATTTCACCTTCACAAGTTCCACTCGACAGTTAAAAGTTATCAAACAAATAAGCTCCACTAAAACTGCTCAGGCTCTCTCGTAAACTCAACTCATAAACGATAATGTATTATTAATCAATTTATGATACATCATCTCTTTCATCATCACCATAAAACACACAATATTAATTCCCGTTTTATGGCTTTTCATGCGTTGTTCATCCCGCAACCAAAAGAACATCACAAACAAAAAAGAAAATCCGACTGGGAGACCCAAAATCCTCTGTCTTCAACAGGGAATCTATAAAAATGTCATCAATTATTATTAATAATATTGCCAAATGCGATCTCGAGCCCCGCAAAAAATAAGAACGAGATGATTGCGAAGCGAAATAAACTTCTCAAGTCTCGTAAGCATCAGGGATTCGGGTTTGAATTGCTCTAGATTCTACTGTTGCCTTGATAATCTCCGTTTGAAGAGATTTAAGACTCTCGATTGGCTTTGATTGGATTCGATTAAAAGACGAGACGATTGTGAGGTCGAGCTGTGGTGACATCAATACATTAAAGGCCTAATCATCGCATCATTGGAAAATTGCCGTACGATAAACAAACTGTAATCAATGCGAAGCGTCTCGCAGCATCAACAGCGAATCAACAGAATAATTTCAGTGAAAAATGTGTTTCTATCATAAATTATCGGTTCCAGTTGTAGAGGGGATGGAGAGAGACGGAGAGTGACATCATATCCGGCCCGGGAGCGAGTGAACGAGAGAATCATCAATTTAGAATCTGCTTCATGATGTTTTTGTAATACGAAATAATATTAATAAATTGAATATAATTTGGTTGAGGAGGCTTTGGAGCAATGCCGAGCGAGAGCGGCAGATGAGGCGAGCATTATTGACAGATTGTTTAACGCAATGTGGTGATGTTTGGTTTGCTCTGCTCCAGGGCCAACGAGTCGTTCGATTTATCCCCCTCGAAGAAGAAACTTTCCTTTACAACTCGACAATTGCTAGCGATGAAAAACGAGCGTTTGATTGATAAAAACATTTTGCGCATCGATTTTCTTTGTAACCGCAGAATCCACAATGTTGTGTCGTTCTCCATCTCCCATTTCAGTGCCAACAGACTTTAAACATGTTCGGACAGTTTTGAAAGCATAAAGAAATCGACTCGTCAGAGTGAGAGCCAAACTTTACCACATGTTGTCTTTCACATTTCACGATTGCATTTTTTTTATAGGAAGACGAAGAAGAAGCCTCAGTGGTTCGGGGAATCTGGACGAAAGAAGGAGAAACAGAATATTCTGAGAGTTATGTTTATGCTCGATGGATAAAAGGACTTTTTTCTCATGGCTTTTGAGTGATATATGGAAACTATACATGTGCACGCTCGTGTCGCTTCTAACAGCGTTTGAGGACGGCTCGATCCGCCACTGTAACTTATCCGATGTGACTCTTTGCGTGCCCAGTCTTTATGCTCATGGATTATAGATTATGAAACTCTACAATCTCTCGCTTTTTTTTGAGGGACCATCCAAGCACAGAGAGTGAAAAAATGTTATGCTTCTTTCACATCCGTTTTTAAATGTTCGACTTTTTTCAGCAGTTCTTTCACTGTCTGAATATATTTTTTGTTGATCCCTGAGCATTTCTCGTGATGTGCACTGACGGAGTTTGCTTTTTTCGATCGAGCGAGCGCAGAGATTCTTTGATGATGAGCCAGCGTCTGCGAATTCGATTGGGCTTCAAAGAAAATCCTTTCATTGGTCTTCTTGCTCGCTACTTCGAAATTCAATTAAACTTTGGATTTGCGCAAAACTGGAAATTCGATATTTTAAGCCATTCATGGATGTTCTGCATGAGAGTTTTGTGTTATTTCTGGTAGCGATCAATAGCTTAGAGAATTCCTTTCAAGTCGTCTCGCCCGAACGTCAAAGTCCCGGGCATGAAATTCAATCATCGACGGCTGTGAAACTTTAAATTTCTCGCAAGAAAAACATTCCGATTTGCTGAAAGTTTGACGGTCAAGTGGCAGCCACAATTTCAAAGAGAGAATCGAAGCCGTGTCGCAACCGAAAAATTCCCATTTCCAAGTCCAATTAAATTTCAAATTTATCTGCCATAAAATCTCAGCAACGACGATTTTCTATTTCGAGTCGAAGCGAAAGATAATCGCATCAGTTTCATTGATCCGTGAAGCTTCAACCCACTCAGTCTTCTTTGTCTTCGATTTCCACGGGGAGAAAATCGCTTCAAGAACAATCAATGGCGAAAATTACGCAGGCAGCTTCATTTAACTTCGAGACGATAAATTCTAATGACAAAATAAACCGAAGAAGAATAAATCTTCGATTCCAATTTCATTGTAATTTTCGCCGAGTTCAACGTGTCTTGTCTGATTCCCCATTGCGTGATACCTTCGCCTCGTCAGCGGCAACTCTAATTCGATCTTAAATGATACTCATTGTCTTCTTGCCACCGTCTTAGTCCAAACATCCGAATCAAAAACAAATTTCCTCTTTGTGTGCGAGTTGAACTCTTCGCAACCGCGACCAGTGTGCGTCATCTTGCCACAAGAGAATTTCATTGTTTCATGGGAATTTAAATAAAAATTTCGGAAATCTCAAATTTCGTCTCCGTTGTATGACACGACAACAGTAAGTCGAAGAAGCCGCAGAGAATAAAAAGTATTAATAGTTTTTTAAATGACAAGCACTGTCCATTTCACATGAATTGAGGCGAGTGAGAACCGTTAAACAAATTGATTAGGTTTTAAACTTTTATATCCGAGGTAGCGGGACACGCGGTGACGAGTTCGATGGGAAATTGCGAGGGGAAAGAAGTCGAATGTCGACAGAACTCGAACTCACACAGCAACGCGCTCGTCACACTCTTGGTGGGATAATTAACTGTCTAAAGTGATCAGCCAGCGTTTTAATATTTTCGATCTTCGGTCGGTGAGCTGCAGAAGGAATCTTCTTGTGCCGAAAATAACTTTACACATCAGTTAAGAATCGGAATGTTGTGCTTTCGATACATCTCGATATTTTTGTGTTTCTCGCGTCTCCGACACTTCCATTTATTAATTGAACACGCGCTTAATTGAAGTGAGTCAGAGGGAAACTGAAACTGTTCTAAATTTAAACATCGGAAAACAAATGACATCGGCAAGAGAGTGAAAACTTTCCGTTTCAATATTTATTAATTATATTTCTAATAACTCATCGCGTTTGGATCATAAAGTTTCTTGAACCGATCGTCTCGGGGTTCTATTTCTGTCCGTCAAAGTGAATCACCACGAAGATCAACGATTTATTGAACTGCACTCTCAGTTCCTGTCACCAAGAAATGTTCTTTTAAGCCCATTGCCAAGATTCTTTCGAGAAAAAAATGCATATTTATTTTTCACAGATTGATTCTGACCTGCAAAATGCACATGCAGAAAAAAAGTGAAAAAGAATTGAGCCAGCTGGGTAATTTGTAGGTAATTTCTAGGTTTCTTTCAAGTCCGTTGCGGCCCAAGTGATTCCACAAATCGTTCGAGTCACGTGGATACAAAGCAAAGGTAGCGTCTAGTTCGCGATGGAATATTAATTCATTTCGCGCGCTCGATCGCAATGCTCGTTTTTCTCGCCGCTTCTCCGAGTGTGTATTTTGAAATATCTAAATTGACCGCAACACATGTTCGGGGCCAGCCGATGACTCGACACACAACTTTACATTCTAATTAATATCACTCGCTCGATGCTTGTATGTGTTTCGCTATGATACTTTGCTTGATGAGCCATTTAAACATCCAACATTGTTGTTGAATTGAGTGAGAGAGTCGCCGAGAGTCGTCGGGAAAAGTTGGACTTTTCTCGTTTATGTTTTCATGTTTGCTGCCTGCCTGCCTGACTGCAACTGCCGGTTTCATCAGACGAGTTTATGATGGAAGCAAAGAATTAGATGCACGCAATGTCGTTTTTAGATCATTAGAGTTTGTCTGTTGATTCCATCATCGATTGCTTATAACATTATTTGATAGACTCTGAAGCTTCTCTGCTGATCTGACTCGTCTCACGCCATTTCGCAAGCAAGACGTGTTTTCACAACTCAATAGATGTGCACGCGGGGATGTGGAAGGCATTAAAAATTAGGGAATTATTGTTCTGGCGATGCCTTGTCAAATTGAATTTTTTGTGCCCGAATTAGTTTTTTCGTTAATAATAATTTATTGAATCTCATTTTTCGTGTGTGCGAGAGCTTCTTCATCGCCCATATAGAAAAAACCACCCTTTCTGCCCGTACAGCCGTGACTATTGTGTGCTCATCGAGCAGCAAAAAAGGCGATCAACAATCATTTTCCATATCTCTCGGCACACATTTCCTAGAGTTTGACGAGTCTTGCCCGATTAAATATGCAAATCAAATTATAGAATTCAATTTTTGATGAAAAGAGAGCGGGCTGTCCACCCCAAAGAAAACGTACAAAAGTAATAAACTACAAAACCCTTTTTTGCATGAAACATCATTAAACTCATTTTCCTCTGGCTTGATGAGAGAAGCGAAGCCGGGCGATGAAAACCGGTTTCCAGTAATACCAAATCAAACTTATTTAAAGATGGCTTACATATTTTATCCGAATAAATATTGTTCGAAGGGAAAAGAAGTGATCGAAATTTCCCTTGGCGATGGCCCAGTTGGATAGTTGTGAGATCGTTGAGATTGACGTTTAATCAGACAAACTTCGTTCTCGAAAGGTTTTAAAATGTCTCGCAATTATTTCGATGGGTTTGGAACTACTGAAATATCAAAGATTCAACAACAAAGACAGGAAGCACATAGATTTTCCCAGCAGTTTGCCGACTGGGAGAATCATAGATCAAATCAAACGGGAAAAAATATGGACGCGCACTAACGAAACCATTAATAATTAATACAATCATCTGCCTTATTTTCTTAGAGATTACTAGCGTCAATCGCTCCAGCCCTCTGCGAATACCATCAACAACAGTTTTCCTTTTGATTTTCCATCCCGATGAGCGCAAACGAGAAGAAGTTTACCCAAAAATGTATTTGAGAGCGTGCAAAAGTCAGGGTGAGCTCGACTTCATTTCCCTGCTTTTAAACGTTTCCCATCTGATTATTGAACTTCACAGATAAGACTCAAAATGATGCCTCGGTATAAAAACTGAAATCGGGGATGAAAGACACCAATGGACGGGACGAAATCGTGTTTTGCCTTTACAACGTGATATGGGTGATGTTTTCAATTAGTTCTACAGTGGATGAGATAGAAATCAGAGATTAGAGAGCCATCGTTGTTGCAAAAAATCTTTCGAGGGTTGGGAAAATGGAAGTTGAGTGAATGAGGGGTTAATTGAGGTTTGCCCACTCTTCTCGTCTCTCGCAGCGACGACACTCGAAAATTGATGAACTGAAATCAAGCATTGACATGAGAAATTTCACGAGACTCTGGAATTTCCGAGCAAACACCGGAACAGGCGAAAACGGCAACAACAAATCCCCGCCAATTAAGCTATTTCTCACTAATTAATCTTTCGTCAAAATATTTCCTCGTGCTTTTCGCGCACTCTGCCACGTTTTACTCCTGTCTTTCAGCAAGCGCTCAGTTTAGGATTTAATTGTTTTTAAATGTTCACGTTTACGTTTGAGCGCGCCTAGGTGAACATACCGCAAAATATCGCTTTAAAACAAGAACCGGGGGGTTGGAAAAAATCTCTCGCTCGCTCATTCTTTCGACGAATTTTTCCCGACCGCTTTGACTTTATTTTAGAAAATCTGTGTTCCGCTTTTGACACAGTTTGAGCTCTCCGCTAAATGGATTTTGTTTTTCGGTTTGTTTTTCATTCAAAAGTGCATGCAGATAATTGGGTAATTAAAGGCAATTGTCATTTTGACTCCGGCGAAACTCCCGTTGATTCCTTTTCTGAGTCTGTCGGATATAATTAGGTTTGTTTTAACAGCGCTTCGGTCAGGGGGCGCCAGGCACTTAGCGTTGCTGTTCTGTGTGCAAATAAACGAATGACGAGAAGCACCTGAACTTATGCGATCAACCACGCGAGCTACGTTCAACGTTTGGAGTCTAATTTTAGACAAACTATTCAGGTAAAGAAAATATAAGACAAGCACTGACCTACAATTTATTTCGTGCTATTTAATTAAAGGAATATGCTCACTGAAATGAATCAGATTCTGGAAAATTCGAAGAGTTTTCTTGATTAAAGTAGTTTTCCTTTACTTTCAGTTGTCGAGGTCATCACATGCATTTAATTTTTTCAGCGTTCTTTTCCAACCTCCGCGGCATCGCTTCTCTCTCGCCGTCTTTCCGTTCGCAAATGTTTTTGCCGTCGCAGTTTAATGGCGATTTTTGTTGTCTGATACCTTCTCGCTCAGAACAGCTCGGTTCGCCTTTAACCACAGCGAAATTCTTTCGCCAAGATGGTGAATTTAAAAATATTGATTTTCTTCTCTCGCAGCCTCTTGGTGGAAATGAACTCTAATGGCTGTTGCGAATTGGGAAACTCTCTCGAGCAATGTCTGAGTTGCTGTGAAAAAAGTCTCGGTTGCTTTATTTAATTGTATCTAATTATGATCCTTTTCAAGCTCGCCAAACATTTCTATCTACAGTTCATTTCCATTCCCATTTCTGTCGTTTTGCAACTCTGCTCTTTACATTTAAATTGAAAAATCTAAATGCTTTTAAATTAATATTCGAGCATAGTTCATGAGCATTAAAAGGTAAAAATTACCTTTTGAGTTTAGTGAAAATAAAATAGTGAAATAGATTCGCTCTGCAAATGCAGCGAAATTTCAAAACGGCGATGAAGCGTTTTTCCGAGTCGTTCGTGAGCATTTAATGCATTACAACATAATTATTAATTATGAAAAGATGCGAGATGAAAAAAGTGAGCTGCATGCTGTTTGAGCAGACTTGAAGTTAAAGCGAATTGAAACATTTTCCCATGAAATCATCTCGAGGTGAGTGGAATGCTTCGCCTTTGAAACGTTTCTTTGCATATCGATTTTGCGTGAGAACTAGAAGAGTTCCATAATCTGCCGATCGTCGTTTGATCGCTTGTTAGGAAGAGCTTCCAATTTACTGTCTAAATAAACGTCTCTTGTTTATTTTCAACGTTCAAATGTTTTTCAACTGCTTCATGTCTCAATCCATTCAAATATGAATCATGATTGCTCCGTAAATAAACATTCGTCCAAATATTATTATAACTTCTTGCAGCAATACTCGCCTCGCGTCGTTTTTCTTGCCCAAGAACTGCAGTATTTGCATATCGGGAGCGTAAACACGGAACGAGAAATAAAAAAGCTTGAGGTTGGCAAAGACACAAAACCTGTTTTATTGATTGAAAGATTCTAAAGCGGCAATTATTGTCAATCTCTTCAGAGAGTTATGCAAACGCGGCACTTCTCGGCTGTAGGAAGTTTAATTGCCGGGTGTCGGGTTTTCTCTGTCAGTTAAGCTCAAGGTTAACTCGACCATTTTATTGAGCAGCGACTCGTCTTCGTATCGTGCGATGGCCGATGCTTAAAAGCGCATTAAAGAACAATTGACCGAGGCAACAGTTGCATCATAAATCCGCGCATTGTGCAAGAAGCAAATTTTTCCAATCACCAACTCTGCGGTATGAACTCACGGCTCTTCGTTAAAACGCAACGCAAAAATCTTCTAGCCGCAATTAAAACAAATGTTTGCCATGTAAAACAAATCCCCCTGCCGACCAGTTCGCTTGATAAATGATTCAGTTCAGCGCGTTATGATTGCACAATGAATTTTTTCCTGCTCTGCTATTTTGCTCAGAAATTTTTCGATTAGAAATCAATTGTGGAAAAATGCCGGTGGAGGCGAAATTCACAAAAAATGTTTCAATGGAAAGTGAAAACTTTGATTGATTTTCTCGGCGGTTGTTGATTTATTAAACGTGAAAATGCATAATTCGGCCTCCCTCTACGCTCGACAATACATAGAAGTCTTCTCGCGAACGTGGGTTAATGCCATTGCCGAAATAAAACAACAAATTGTATATAAACGCGGGCGAAAAGTCCAAAAAAACATGAAAACACCGAAAAGCGTGGAGCTGAGGGAAAAAATATTTCCCACATTTAAAACAACACACACGGAAAATTTAATTTCCCTTTAGTGGCTCTGATTTTTTTTCGACTTTGTGCACTTGCTGTCGTCACAATGGATAACTTGAATGCGTGAAACGAGAACACAACCGCACCAGAACATTTTTTCCGGGCGAGAGAAGTAACAAAATGTGTTCCAGTGAAAACAATTTCGAACGTCGATAATACGATTTTGATTGTTTCGTCTTCCCTCCCCGAGACGGAATCGTCAGAAGACGGCAACGAAATTGATAGGTCTTTAAGAATTCTTTTCGTTGGGCTCTCTTTGATTTTTCTGGATATTTATTAGATGGAATTGGAAGGAAGGAACGCGAACCCCGAAAATTGATGTATTAAATTCAATGCTTGGTGGATTTTTGAGACTAACGAGATTTTGATTATTTATTAATGACGACAGAGTAGAATATTCTTGCTCTGATCATTTCTTAAAAACAAAAGAAAGACACTTCGAGCTTCCATTCGGGCAAGAAATATTTCCGATAGCTTCGGAGCGAAGAAGAAAAGTCAATAATAATTACAACTGAGACTCTTCTCGAGGATCAATTAGACTTCTCTTCACGTCTCAACCCGTCTCGAAATGCTATTTTTAATCACTTTCTTTAATCTCGCAACGGAGACGGTTGAAAACTCTTGAAAGGCACTTTCGTGGAACTCATCACTTGAAATAATTTTCGATCTCTTTAAAACTACATATTTTTACTGTTAAGCCCTGAGTGGAGAGTTGAAAGGCCTTTTCTATCTTCTCAAATTAACACTTTCTTGTATCATAATCTCAAACAGATGAAGACGAAGCCCCGGCGTTTAGTAGTGAAATTTACAATTATCGAAGATAATTCAAGAAATTATTCAAATTAATTTACTCAGATTTATTTTTTTTTCTCATAGGAGACTCAACAGCACTGAGTTTGATGGAACGCCGACACTTGAAACGGTGTCAAATTTAGTGTAAAAATATTTTTTTAGCAACACCGCAAGTTTTTTATTCCTTTGAAGCTTAACTGAACCCGCACAACGATCGAATAACAAACAGTGATCACTAACCTGTTGCCAAAATTGTGCCAATAAATAAATGCGCTCTTTCTTGAATAACCAATCCATAGACTGCACAGCTGGAAGGCTATCCATATCATCAGCTGCCCCAGTGCTTTGTGGTGGCAATGTGGGCTGCATTCCACGAAAATCGTTCATAAGGAATGGCTATCGTCGTCGATTGACTTTTCTTCGGCTCTTCTATGTCACCAGCAGCGAAGAAAATCTAAACCAATTTCACTAAATGGGTTGTCTCAGTCATCACTTTCTGGTACAAAGTCATTTGACATTTTCATAACTTTTTCTCTTCAAAAATTATTTTTTCTACTGTGACCTTTATCACTTCTTCTTTTTATTTCTCTTCGTTCGAACTCACAAATCCACCAGAATTTTCATCTATTTATTTTTTATGGAAAACATGTGTAAGGATCTTCTTACTGTGTGACTTGGTCGATAGAAATTATGAGCATTCACCGAGCTTCGGCTGTCTTGTTGCCACACTCAAAAAATCAACAAAACAAAACAAAAATAATGTTGAGCTATTTTTAAGTTTTTATCACTTCTGGCTCTTCACAGACGATCTTGTTTCGTTCGGCAAAATTAAATTGTTGTTGACAGAAATTTAAGGAAAACCAATCGAAAATATCACCGATCGAAATTAATTCAGGAAAATCACAAAAATTTCGAGTTAATGTTGAAGTCGATGTCTTCACGAAATCAATTTAATTGATTGTTCAGTTCAGCCAACAGTTTATGGTTTGTAGTATTTTTAAGTTTTTTAAAATCCACTTTATTCACTCAACTTTCCTCTGGTAAATTGTCACTAGGAAAACTTTATTTTCTCGTCTCGAGCGCAAATTAAAAATCGTGTCTTTCACTCACGAGAATGAATTCTATTCTGGTTAATCGCCTCTTCCCGAAAGGTCGATGTGTGTCTCGTAATGACTTTTCCGCGAGAGAGCGACGACAAAACACAGAAATTTTTGGAGAAAATAATTTTAATAATTCGCTTCTTGCTGCTTTTGTGTCTTCTAAAATTATTTCAGATCAATATTATTGTTGTGTGGTACAAAAAGAATTTTTGTGTTGCGCGATTACAAAAAATACGACGAACGATGTTTCCTGCTTTAAAAGATTTAAAAGACTAAATGGGCAAAGAAAAATATTCAATCGACTGCGATAGTGTTTGAACGATATTTTTTCTGTTCGGTTTTCTTTCTGCTTCTTCTTCTTCTTTCTTCTTTTTTCACGTTGAGGCGCTTTTTGCTGGGATGTGTTCGATTTTGTGTTTATGTTTTTCCATACCACCGACTGCGCCTGAGTGTTGGTGTGGAAGGTAAGAGAGCGCTCCGATGTAAGTCATACAACGATTTACGAGTTTAGACGATTCCCGTACAGAGTTTATGTTTATGCACTTCGCGTGGCGACGTAGCGCGTGTATATCTGGCTCGTTAGTGTGGAGCGAGAGAGACACTGGAGAGCTCGTTGTGTAACTGAACTCGTCTAAACTGCATTTTCGCCTTGTACGTACACGGCTAGCTCGCAAGACTCGCCGATACACGAGAAAAAGTTTGTGAAGAGACACATGCTTATCGGGGGCCGCTGAGAGAGAAAAACTGAAAATATTGATACACCGAATTGTTCACAGATCACAAATACATTTATTATTTCGACGGGTCGATTGGAACGCCCCGAAAAAAATACAATCAAATGATTGATATTAAAGAAAGAAGAAATATCCGAACAAAACGGCAATTTTTTTCTATATGCAATATGAAAAAAACTTGAAGATATTTGGTGATATATTTGTAGCTTTTCCCGTAGATGGATGCTTTGACGAAGAGCTAAGAGGGAGATCGAGCAGTCGGAGCCCCAACAAGACAAATGTGCACTCAATCCATCTTCGAGAAACGTTGATGCTCTATATATAAAAATAAAAATCTTCCTGTGCTGATTTCACTTCGATTCTTCCGCCGTTTTCTTCGCTTCGCGAAGCTCCATTCGAAGTTTTCGGAGCCTTCGACAAGAGGGAGGCGAGCGAGAGAAAAAATTAATAAGAACTTTTATCCATCACGATTCTTCTTTTCCTTCGCCGTTTCATTTTTTCTTTTTGGGGAAATGTAAAAATGAGATTAACCTTTATGGTTGTATTTTTTACCATTTATAATGCGCAGTCACAGAGAAAAAGAAAATTTTTCGTGTATTAATCAAAGGCCCTGAAAAAAAGAAGAAACGACTTGAACTGGTGTTCTTGCGAGATGGATTTGATATGATGTGTATAATTGTGGGCATCAGGCGGGATATTGATAGCTGTGGTGAAGATTTCCTCAAAGCTTCTATCAGGTAATTATCGAGGAATTTGTTCCCAAGCTTGGAAGAATTCCTTGAGTTCACAACAGTCAAACTTTTTTCCTTTGCCGCTCATCTCGATGCGAGATTAATATTGCAAGTTTAATCAACTTTTCCTTTGTTGGCGAGGATATTTTAGAGAGAGGGAAAGTGTCGACGCACTGCGCAAGCGTCGCGTGTATTTTGTGTAGCGACGTCGCCCCCACCAGTCGCACTTTTCCGATTTCTACTGAAAGCATTGAATATTGAGTGGAAGCGAGGTCGTTTTTTCTCCCCACCACACGGAAATTTGCAGGAAATTTTTCTACGTTAGGAAACGACGGCGATGCAATGCTAAGGAATTGTAATTCCCATCGAGCATTTATCAGACCAAATCGATGTATGCCGAGGAATGAAGAAATATTGACGAGGGGGAATCGAAGACTAATGATTTTTTGCAGCGTAATTTATGGCCTTGCAATTCATACACATTTCACTTTCCAATGTGACGATGTCAATAAAATACTAATGGACAGTGGTTAGAGAGGTCAAAGACCGTCGCTTCTTGTCACGCCACTCAACATCATTCTCCTCTCCTTATTTTCCGAGCTCACGCTTCGAGATGAATCATTTGATGTTTTTCTATCACATTGCCCATTCCACTTTTACTACACCAGACGTTTTGTTTTTACTTTTTATATTTCTCGTCTCTTGCTCTTCCTCATCTCCCTCTCTCCTTGCAGTGTGTGTCTCCGTTAGACTGCTCACATCATCATTCACATCTTCTTCCGATTCCTAATTAATTCGGTTCATATGAGTGAAAAAAAATCGTCAGCTCTGCTCGAGTTTGAGGAAGACGCGGCAGCGACGATGAGACACAGTGTTTAATATTATTACGCTTGGATTCTTGATTCCAGGAGAGAATGTGAGCGCTTACAGTTGTGACATCCGCTGGGAATGCTGTGCCATTAAAGCAGCCTCTCGATATCGAATTTTCTGAATAAGAATAAAAAATTAAAATTAGAATGGAACAAAACGACGAAGATGATAAAGATGCGACGAAATCATTTTCTATTTTTGTTATTAACCCTTTTGATGCCTGGATAAATAATTCTTTGTCGTTTGATGGTGTGTGCAACATCCTTTCCTTTCCTTTTTTTGCCTCCCAACCGAAAGATAAAAACTGAATTGATTTTAATTATTTCGAAGGAAGACGAAGAGAGGAGACTTTGATCTCATCAGTCTGTTTACGATTTTTATCATAAAATATTAAAAATCTCCTGAAGGGTTGCAAGCTGTTCATTCATGTCAACTTTCGATGGATTAGGACGAAAAGTTTTGAATATTCCGCGAAACCTTCAAGAAAAGTCATAACTCTAACTCAAAGCATTTAGCGTTTTTAATTGAGTTTTATTTTTAAACTCAAAACAGCTGGAGAGAGCAGAAAATCGGAAAAATAATTTTCACCTCTCGTAATAAATGATGTCAAGTTCAGCTCCGACTGGGTTTGAACTAATAACTTACATCGCATCAACCGAGGAATCTGGAATAGAATCTCTAAAGCTGAACATAAAAATAGATTTGAATGGAAATATTTACAAACTAAACCAGTTTTGCTATGCTCTGGTCAGCCCAATCAAATGTCAGACAATGATAGATTTCCTACAAAGAAAAATGCAATAAGTTTCCACTTCAACCCTCTTAATCTCCACTGCAATCGCTTCAATCGGAACTCTAGACGAAGGCTGCAATCTCCTTGAAGAAATTCAATAACCTTCGCCCATGAGAAGCTATCGGATGATTTGCATAACGCTCACAGCCATCGCCGTAAATGCGTCGCCTTTCATTGTGTTGATCATCAATTTGCATATCACGAATCACCTTGAGTAGTTTCACTTTTAATATAGAATCCTTTCTCATATCGAAAGGGATAACAAACGAAATCAATTGTTGTGAAGGGAAGAAGGGAGTCAGATTTGAGACTACGGTCGACTTATGCAAATGCAGTTCAATCCGGCCGAAAGAGTTCGGGAAGGAAGAAAAATTAATTTATTGCCGTGAGATTTTCTCGTCGTGTATCGGATCGGATGTTAAGGAGCGTCCTGCATCACAAAGGTATATTTAAGTATTTTTTCCTTCACTTCGTGATTAATAAAGAAAAGACAGAATGATGACGATGATGTATGGTTGAGGTGAACAATAGAATAAATGGTATCGAATGCAAATAGAAACGAAATTAATATGTGGAAAATTATGCAAAGGTATCACGACTCGAATCCTCTACCGATGATTCCCCAATTTATTCACGTTTTCATCCCATGGGCGATAAATTGAATTTCGGTTCGTTTCCACTCCGGAAACAAAGCGAAAATCCGAGAGATCGAGAGCAGTGAACAATACGAAGCGAAAAAACGAAAACAGGACAAATTAATCAATTAGAATCACTGGTTGATGTGAGAGAGAGGAGCGCATGGGAAAATTTTGTAGATCGAACGTTTTGAAGAAGCGTACATACAACTGCTTCATTTCCAATTGCTGAATATTCAAATGAAACTTCGAACAACTCAACAAAGTGTCGCAGTATCAAATCGCCGCAAAATTAAATGACGAGAAGTGCCGCCTGCAACCAGTTGCACAAGCTGTTTAGTTTTAATCACTCCAGTTCTAATGTTATGCAAAAATCACTCGAAAGCTCTTCAACCTCGTCATCACAATCATCCCCGTCATTTGAGCTGACAATAGCCGAGAGGAGAGATTTGCATAATTAAGGTGCAATTTCCTCTGCCGCTTGCAAAACTCCGATGCAGCAAATAATCGAACCCTCAGAATTGATCAATAATCGGGAAACCCTTCCTCTTAGGATCATTATCATATTTTTGCGTACACGTACTCAAAGTTTGCTATTGTTGTGATGCGATGAAAGAAGTAATCTATAAATGATACCATAATGGCACTCACTTAAGTGTCAATACATTTTCACCATGAATAGTGTGCAACTGAAACATGCTCTGCAGAAAATAGAGCAAGGGATTGCGTTCGCTTTCTCGATGAACAATGGACGAGGCCCTTGGCTCCTAACCCCCATGCAGTGTGCAATTATTTTGCTTCCTATTTCGAGGGTAGCCGAATCGAAATGTGCAACTTCCCCGTCCCAATGCAGGTAGAAAATATTCACGTGGACGTCCTGTTGCGTTTCACACTTTTTGGCAATGCATAAAAATGCACTTGACTGTCTTGCCTTTTCAAGGCCATGGTCACAATTCAGGCTACACGGGAATGGCAAAAGCAAATAAAACTCAACCTGTTGGCTTGCAAAACGATGATGACAAAAAAATTACAAATGACAGTTTGATTAATTAAAATACTAGAACGAAAATTTGTGCAACAGCAGAGAATTGAATTTGTTTATGAAGCAGCAAGCGAATGATTATAAACAATTAGCAAACTACAAAAAACCGAGCGAGAATTGGGTCATCGGCAGTAAAACATTTCGTCGCTACGAACAACGGAGGAAAATGTTGTGTTGCCGAATAAAAACTTTACGGAAGAGACTCGTAAAGTGGACAAAAAAGTGCTGAGGCCATGGAAAAGAACGCTTTGCTGAGGTTTGTCGAAATACTTATTGAGAACTTGAGTGGTCTGAACGGATATCAATTACCTGAAAATACGTTTTTAGATGCGACTTTTGTTGAAAGTTTGACAAACAAATTCCATTTGTTAAAAGACGAGAGTTGCGAACAATATTCAATAATGGCGACAGTATGCTGAAGCTTATAAAATGTCTTGGAAGCTTCAAGAATTCATGCTAACTTCTAGAGCTTCATCGCGTAACTCTCGAGCCACAAATCACTGAAAAGAAAACCTCGCCATTCTCAAAGTTCATACAGAATCTGCGCACAAACTCTTCCGAATGTTTCACGAGAGCCTTAAGTATTTTCTGTTACGGACGGAATCGTATTTACGGAGTTCTCGTGAAATTGATGAAATGATTTGTCGTTTAATGAGGAAATGAAAAATTTATGTGATTGAAGTATTATTTTCGCTGTCCGTTCGGTATTTGGGCCACAGTCGTTTATCGCTAGAGTGCGTCAACAATTCCCTTTAATCAAATCAAATCAAATTAGTATCTTCGACTCATCTCGCTCTGCGTCTAGATTGAGTGAATCGTCTCCGTCTGATATTTCATCAGCCAGCGCTTTTCATTCGAATTTGTTTGTGTTAAATCGACTGTGTTTGAATAAATATGGCTCAACGATCATCTTCGTAAACTTTCCCACACGGCCGCTTGCTGACTCGCATTGCCGTCAAGTGATAAAATTGCAAACCGCTGATAACTCAAGCTACAAAGTATTGAATTCTGATCAAAATGGAATTTGCCGTTCAGCGAAAATCCACGCGAAAGTTCAGCAATCTCGAGAGCGTCGCGACAACAGATTCGGTGTCAGCCACTGAGTGCTACTTTTCTCCGCTTAGATTTTGTTTGAATGTCAACCTCGGATTTCTACAATTGTTTGAGATACAACGGCTCTCGGCTCTTACGGTTTTGTCTTTCAATCCGCGCATTGCGATTGAAGATCGCTTAGTTTCATTTTATCCATTCTGCATTTTCCTGGTGTCATTGACTGCTATCATGCGATTCATTCACACTCGCAAATAAATCGCAATAATCGCTTAATTTGCAGCAATCAAATGACAATTTTACTTTCTTTATCAAAAGTGTCTGTTGCGGAATAGAATTAAATGAAACCTGAAGCGTCAAATCGGTTGAGGCAGCAGCAGCAAACAATCGAGGCGACAAATATCGGAGAAGTAAATTTTCTATTCGGTGTAACACGATCCGTTTCTCGATGTTTTTTCATAAACACATTTCTTGTAATCTGGTGCGGTATGGAAAATGTTTTCTTGACAAACAGGAAAGGTTTTTTGCCGCTCGTCTTGCGAGACGAAACCGAAAGGGGTTGAGTAAGGTCTGCCGACCTAGTGTGAAGCCAGCAGAAGGACTGAAGACACTTACACAATCGAATGAATCGGAAATTAAAAGTATTTTCAAACTTGATTGCAACAATACTTAATGTGATTTCTGCTTTTTATACCGATGCCAACACATTAAGGAGAACTATCGGGATCTGATTTGCATGTACTCTTGAGAAGAAGAAGGAGAGAGCTCTTCGATGCAGGACGACGATGCAAGGGAGACGAGGAATTATTTAAATTACAATTTCAAAGTTCCAAGACTTGTTCGGGGCTGGAAAGACGGAAAATATTGAAAATGTGTGCATAATTCGAATATTATGCAAATCTATCGGCTCCTGGATGGAAAACGAGAGAACCAAAACACGATATTGTAAAATTGTTAGATTATAGCAGATGTATGATTTAGATTTATTGCTTTCTGTGTCTGAGGAATGCTTCACAGTCAGCTGAGTTGGGCAAGGAGGCGAAGGGAAGCTCGAAATCAATTGCGAAGATTTATTGCTGATGAATGAAACAACATTCGACGGGATCAAGACTGACTGTTGGCGTTGTTAAAAAGATTTCGCTCAATCAGCAGAAGATGTTTCGACGCTTCTCCTAACAAGCAATTTCTTCGTTTCCACTCAAACGCTTGCAAATTAATGTCTCGACTTGTAACTCGCAGAAAAGTGCTCTAATAGATTTTATTGACGTGGCATAGATAGAAATTACCGAGCACAAGCGTTTTTTCCGTGCTCTGAAAATCATTCCATTGTTCAAGATATTTAAACTCTCGAAAGGCAACAGCAGCTTGAATTATGTAAAATAATTTTCTCACAATTTCAATAATCTTTTTCTCCTCCGAATAAGAAATGTACGTACGATTATTTGTCATTAAAGTGAAGATTGTTAATTATTTATCTATAATATTTTTTCCATTGTTAATCATTTTTCTTCCAGCTGGAGGCATTGGCGGGTTAAGTCACGCGAAGACTTGATGACAATTTTCGACAGATTCGCCTTCTCCATTACCCGCAAACATTTCCCCATTGTAGTGCGAGTACTTCAACTGGCTTTCGAGAGAACTAAGCAGATTTAATGATACACTTTTTTGCTGTCATAAATGTCGAAATTATACGCTCATTGGAAATCACAATGAATTTTTCCTATAAAAACGAAAAGCGAGCGAGAGAAAATAAATGCGTTGACATGATTTTTTTCTCATGAGAATGCTTTCAAGGCTTTTGGTTTCGAAATTTTAATGCAATTGATGGGAAAATTGAAATGGAACGCTGAAATAATTCATGAGTGGCGAGAGGCGGGAAAAAACTTCCATGACTTTACGACAAATCTCGATAAATCTCAATGACGGCTGATCTGCTCGGAAGCTCGTGGCTAGAGAGCTGAGGCGTCTTCTGTATGTGTGCTTAGCCGCCGCCAATTCTCGCGATGTGTGCACATTTCCTCGTAAATTATGATCATTCATCAGATGAGTTATGCTCTCAGATGCATGTTGAATCCTCGATGGCACGCCGCGCCTGATATTTTCATTAAAGTTTTTTGTATCAAGCCGCTAATAATGAAATGAAAACAAGACAGCGGAGGAAAAAGATCTCAAAGTATCATCGAAAAGACGCAAAAAAGAATAATTTTTTGTGCGATGGAGGCAACGATGGAGCACGTACCAAACTGTATTTCAAATATATCATACGCAAATACATGACGCTCGTAAAATATAAAAAAATCATCCATTGAATTTTACATTTTCCTCGCTTGCCGCTTTCCACTCAGACTTTTTATGGCTTTTTTTTTCGCACACAAGACCTGCTTCCATGTCCCGAGATTGCAACGTTGGAGATTGAAGCAGATTCTAATTTAAACAAAACATCCTTGTTTAGTTCGCGAGCGCTGTCATCTCAGAAATCGAGCGCACATCTCTGAAGAGATCAAAAAATTATCATACGTGAGTCATTTGTGAGCTTCATTTATCATTCATCTAACGAAACTCGTCACCAGATTCCCATAATAATGGAAATTTGCTGAAAAAATAAACTACCTTAAGATCGAATCCACAAGATAGCGGCGAAGTTGAGACCGTGCACAATGATTTTCTCACAGGTTGACAAGACGATCTTGAGCTGTTTCATTAGTCGCCTTATAAGACGTCTTAACGCCTGGTCAGCCTTTCGTCTTCAATCTGACATTTACTTTGTTCTTCTTAGTCTATCGACGATTCCACCATCGAAAACGTGCCACATAAGTAATTAACCTTAAATTTATTCGAGCGTGGACATTAAAATCTTGCGCCACAAAATTTATTAGCAATTATTCGTTGTCGAGTTGACTAACGTGAGTCATCAATACGAGGTGAACACTCTGTGTGACTAGATTTTCAAATCCATCTTCCAGTGGAGACGACGCATCAAGGGTGAGTGTAACTCGTCTTAACCCTCAGCAGTTGGAAACACATGCTCGAATCGCCAAGCACAATTCACTTCGTTTCTTTCATGTCATTCAACATTCAATGTTTTTCGAGTCTAGCAGTAACTCGATAGCCCAGAAAAGGTGAATTAATCTATAATTTATGCATAAAAGATGGAAATAAAAGAAGTAACAAGACGTCGAAACAAACCTATCACCTTTAAAAAACAGTTTCGGCTCGTAATTGTGAGTCGCAAGAAAGAGAATCCATTGTCGAAGCCGGAGTGGAAATAAAAAGACACCTTTACGGTCTGAAAAGCCCGAATACTCAATTACCGATTCTAACAAATGAATTCAAATTTTTCACTTTAAATTGCTCAAACTTATCCAAATTAATAATGCAAATTAAGAATTCACTGTGACTTTGACTTATGAGTCCAATTTTCCTCATAAGAGGTTCGATCAAGATTGTGGAAATAAGCTTAAGGGAGTCGATCGTGGCTCGTTAAGCCAAACGTTATAAAACGAACGTAGAAAGATAAATCGAACGTTCCCCAACGAATAAGCTTCAAAGTTTAAAGCTGCTTGTTTAGAATCCTCTTCAACCATGAAACTCAATGATACTTTTCGTAGAAGTTACAAATCAGCAATTTGAATTCGAGGCTTCTTCGTCAAAAAAGAATTTTCTCATGAAGTTCTTCAGATCGCCCGACAAAAAATATATACGATCGCATGCAAGCGACTTCTTCTTATCTTTCGTGCTTCTGTTCGACTCCGGAATCATTCAATTGAGACCACATTTTGTCGAAGCAGGAATTTTAATTAGTAAACTTTAAACTCAGACGCTTGGGCTGCTTCTGTTTGATGTTCACCCGGACACTTTTCAACTCGAACTCATTATCGACCCCCGAAAATGAGTTTTGCTTTTACGACATAAATTTTCAACTTGCGTACTCCTCTCGGCCATGTCAATTATTTTATTGCCACTAATTTAATCGAAAAGACAAAGAGCAATTAATTGTGTTCTTGAGAAATTTTTATTAACACGCAATGATCTTAGCTTCTAAATAGTTCTATGAAAGGAAAGGAAAATCTTTTACTTGCAGATCATATCGAATTTCGTTCTGCGTATACTGACGGGCTTTTTCACGCTTATTTACGTCGTCTGTACTCTCCATAGAATTGCATTGATCCCATGTGTGAAAAAGTCTTCCTGCCCACAGGTTTCGCCAAAAACCTCACGTAAACTGAACCTTTAGAATTAGGAGCCAGTGGAGGAATATATTTGTCACTGATTGATAAGTTCGCCATTTGTAAAGTGAAACCCTGTCAAGTTTAAAGTTATGCGAAATTATTTCACTGAATAACAAAATCATTACTGCTGGAACTGGAAAGTGATGAACAACATTGATCGAGTCGAACCACTTTTCCATGATGGCTCTAATGACGAAACTCCCGGTGCCGTTGTTGTCAATTATTCTGGCCGCATCTATCGTTGTTTGAAAGAAGGTTCTACTGTAACTCTTATCATTTTGATCGCGAGGCATCAGAATCTTTGCGAAAGCTTTGATGTTTTGAATTGTAGCGGTAAAATGCAATGTCATGTTCATAGTGCTGCTGTGAACCCAGTCATTCCCAAAGCTGAAATTGCAAGTAAGGTGACGCTGTTGATGATTACTATCGAGTTCTGGAAAAGCGAGAGGTTGCACGTAACACGTTCTTTACTGAAGTTTTTACTTACGATTGAAGTAGCAAAAGCGACGAAGAGAAGAACCAACTTTTCCATCACTCGTACTCCCGTGAAATGAAACGAAATTTTCGAAAATTTATCCATAGTTATCGTAAATAAGCGGAATTTTTTAAACAGCAAAGCGTTGAAACTAATTGACAAACTGAATAATTTGAAAAATAATTTCGACGGTGGAAGGAAGAACGTTTCAAAAAGCAAATTTCCCATTAGAAAAATCCCTAAAAATATTTCGAAAATTTCAATTTATATCGTTTGCTTCTTCATCGTAAAACTGCATTTTGATCTCATGGTGTATCATAAACATTTTGTAGCGAAGCTCTCGAAAAGAAAGAAGAAGTTATGGGAAACAATTTGTGTCAAGAAATTTAATATCAAAAGTTTTTCTCGGCTTCAAGCAGCGTGGCTACGACTGTCATGCAGTGTAATAGTTCAAGGAGCTTGAGCATGACAAGGTTCCATATATATCCGTTTCAATTCACTCGGTTCTCTTTCCGACACTGCGACCTTCTTCAGTATTCGAGTGAAGACAGTCGCAGCGACTAGCTGAAGAACAAGAGAAGTGAATTTTGCACAAATTCCGCTGCGCAGCACATTCCTCATTGCATATTTATCTGATGCTCTCAAGTAAACACCAGCGCATTGTTTGTCTTTGTTTTATGAGGCGCGAATGCCAACGTGGACGTGGTAGAGCAAACGCGATAATCAATTTCCTGATAATTAATTAAATAATTAACTTTCAATGTGACTCTTTGACTCGGTCTCGTGTGAGCGGGAATTAATAATAATAGAACATCAAACGTGATGGTGAATCAACCTCAACGCTCCAAAGAATTGACTTCGAGGGGAAACCGAAATAAAAGTTCTCATTTGCTGGTCAAACGTATTAAAAAAAGAACTAATGAATATAAATAACACTATCAACAAATAAAATCTGAATAAATAACATTAAAAATTACCCAAGCATAAATTCCGGCTTGTATGTTTCACTCCCGGGCGGACGAAAATATATTGCTAATATATCTATCAAAGCGACGAATTGTATTAACCGAACAACACCACCACCAGCCCGCCGTCTCGTGTTTAATAAGGTCGAACCGAAATACTCTGCATTACACTTTTTAATTACCATCAAACGAAACAGCAGAACTGTATTGAATAAATTACGCTATTGAACTCGGACTTCATTTCGCAGCGGCTTCGACAATCAGCGAGGGTTCGGATGGGGAAATGAGCTGATAAGGGAACGATTGCGAAAAGTTTTATGAAGCAATTAGGAGAGGCACTGATATTATTGAGCTTGTCTGAGTGGGGTGCGATGACAGTTAGGAGGTTCAGGCAAAAGTGAACTTGACGTTTTTATTGGTTTCAACTGAAAGTCGCGACAGAACTGC
This sequence comes from Smittia sp. YW1114-2, assembly GCA_033064975.1. Lineage (NCBI taxonomy): Eukaryota > Metazoa > Arthropoda > Insecta > Diptera > Chironomidae > Smittia > Smittia sp. YW1114-2. The sequence continues at coordinate 6,097,063 of CP093833.1, forward strand.
CGAATAGTTCTCCCTTACCGCATGAAGCTCTCGGACCACTCCGAACCCGGCATTAAAAAACTTTGATCCACTCATTCACATGTAATACTTTGCAGTATCGCCATTAATTATTCGTCACGATATATAAGCACCGAAAATTCCGATATTAATAAATTCACCTCGAAACAACACTGAAAGGCCTGGGATGGAATTCATTGGAACAGGAGAAACGTTCGTTGTGTTACCAGAAATATCCATCAAAACTTAATCGTTTTCCTTATGAATTTTTATGCGATATTCGATGGAGAGCTAATTATTCGAGGCTTAATATCGAAGTCGTGAGCAGGGAAAGCGGAAAATTTGGAGACTTCCCTCACACCCAAGGCTCTTTCTCAAGGCAGAAAATAGTTTTCCCCGAGAAAATCGTTTCTCGCTTTCAATGTGTGGAGAAATGTAAGTGCTGCGGACGGCTTTTTCGTTAATTACTTCACATTATTTGCATAAATTATTCTTTATTGTGGTTTCTGCTTTACGATCCGTTTGACTTTTAATAAAGTATTGCCATAGGCTTTAATAGCTTTGGCGAGTGAAGGGAAGAGAGTGAAATTGTTAATATTAATGTGAAATGTTTATCGATAAAAGATCTACATTTTCTTTCGTTTAAATTCTGAGTGGTCGGGTCAAACAGGCCGAGGCATACGTTTGTTTGAGCATATGTCAAGAGCGCTGCGTGGCACACATATCGTTATTCAGTTTATTGTGCTTTCGTTCCGTTTCGTCCGGTGCTTGTTTTCCTTTCACCCCCGTGATAATACATTCATTAATACATCATGATACGTGCGTCCCTTGAGTCGGAGAAAGTCAAGCGAGATTACCATCGAAAAGTTTTCATTGTTGCGCGGTGCATCAGGTCGCGCGGCTCACGAGTTTATTTCGGTCGACAAACGAGGTGAAAACTACAAGAGCACACAACCGACAAGATTGACGAAAGATGCGTCAAGGAATGAAGAAAATTCAAATTACGAGCCGACACACCGTTCGATAATTGATTCGGCTGAGGCAATTATTCCATTAATCATCTGGCTGTGTCTGAAGTCAAAAAGTTAGATAAATTACTTGGCAATACTCGTCGGTATTTATTGATTTGATTGATGATCTTTTAACTACTTTTGTTTGCTCAACGCTGCAAACGAAATAAATATTGAACGGAAAATGTTTTTGCGGTGTGTTCAAATGTCAATTATTGATCTAACGATCTTGCTAATAGAATTTCGGCTCATTCTCACGGTTAGCTTTGACTGCTTCACGTGTATTCAAATCTTGGGACCATCGTTGCGGTTATAAGTTTGAACGAAGACAGAAATTAAAAATTTATTTATGTTTCCGATGGCAGGTCGCGTTCATAAATAATGTCACTCTAATTTCTGCACCGACGCGTCTGTCTCTCCTGCTTTCAAAATAAGTTAATTTAGCTTCACGGCTCGCTGTTCCTCGGAGGTTAAGGTGATTCTCAAGGAATGATTAGATGAAGGAATTGCTAATCCCCTGAGTCAAACAGCACTTCGAACTTCATAAATTGTAATTAATATAACTCCGTCTCGATGTTTATGCAATAAATAATGACAATTATAATTGTCGGCAGCAGAGTTGGAGGAAAAGCTTTTATTTTGTTGATTTCGTTGAGCTCAGACATCGAGAGAAATCCATGAATGGAACAATTGAATGTTGGTTGGAGACAATCTGGTTGTAAACGATCTCTTTCTCTATGAGCTTGCGAATAAAAGTTGCACGTTTGCATTTTCTTTATCTCAGATAATCAATCGAGATGGAGAAGCGAACAGACAACTACCGTGTGTGCAACAGACACCAAATCACCGACTGCAAATCTCTTGCTTTATGTTTCCCGATGCGTTTCTAATAATGCAGAATAATTGCGCATTGTCAATTTAATAATAGATAATTGTGAGAATTAATGATCGCGAACTTACTTAAGCTTGAGATGCTTCGAAATAGATTTGATGTTGAATGAAGGAGAAGCTTGCGAGTTTTAACGAAGCTGGAAAACGGATAAAAATTCATAGATTTCTCAAGGGATTATTAATTAGTCGACATGGCGGTCACTCAGATAATTCAGCAATACAAAGATCTAAAGCGATTCAGAAGGAAGTCCTCGAGCCAGACAAAGCATTGCGACTTTAATTCCTGGTCTGACCCGGAGGCAACAACATATGGAGATTCACAATCTTTGGTCTCGCTTGGTTGGACGCATTGAATTAATTCCAGAAAAAAATGGGCGATAAAAAAATACATTTCAACTTCTTTTGTGAATGAAGCGGCGAAAAGCAAATCCACTTCGACCGTATTTGTTTTAAAATAGAGAGTGCGATCGGGAAACATGTAGAGGAATAATTGAATTTAATTTACATATAATCCATACACAGTTTTTTTGTTAGAGAAAAAATGTATCTTTGTAATACTCTTAATGGGTTTAATGTGTAAATGATATAAACATTAATTGACGCGAGCGAGAGAACCCATAGCCTTTCAACTTCATATTCCTCTTGTCTAGTTTCTGCTCACTGCGCGTCGATTGAAAATCAGCCGAGTTAATTAATTTGGAGCGGTTTATAGCAATGATGGACTTCCGTAATCTTCTGTCCAGTTTTGAAGGTAGCAACACAGTTGATGGATGAAATTTCGAACGGCAGCTTGCGTTGAATGTCTCACCTGCTAAATAAGTTTGTCAACGGCCGTGAGTTTTGAACATCGATCGAAACAATTCAGTCGAAACGTTTCTTACATCAACTTGAAATTTTAATCGCGAAACTCATCGATCGTTTTGAAACATTCAAATTCCCTCCGATGATTTATTTGTAATTACGTGACAAACAAACTCGCTCAGCCCCTTCAATCAGCCTTTCTCTCTTGTGTAGATAACCGTCCCAGCCCGCTGAATTATTTATCGAGTTATCGCTAAAGGTCGGAGAGGGAGGAAATGTGTCAATGTCCCAAATCGGTCGTTACCGCATATGCGAGACTTTTCCGAACGATTTTCCGTGATGATGATTAAGTACGCAATAAATACAACAAAGTCAATTCCGTATGTAAATTAATGTTTCATTATGGCGTTTCGGAATGACGCCGGAGCCCACGCTTGTTACTCGTATCAGTTTATTACTTTTGTTTACCGAGCATTAACAATTCATAAACGAGAAACGGGAATATTTCGAGTGTGCGCTAAGTGAATCGATTGACCAATCAGTGAGCAGTTCAATTGATTTCCGAGCTTTTTCATTGGGAACACTCGATTATTGGCTGATTGTTTCGGTGGCGGTTGGAGCATTGAGGTTTGATATACTACGAATCGTATCATGCAGCGCAGCAATTAATGAAGACGATGGTGAAGAAAATTTATTCATCAAGAAGCCGAAACTATTGTTTTCTTGAAGAAGCAATTTTCTTTCTTCTTCATTTACCGGCAAAGCTAATATCGAAAAGAAGTTTCACACATGTGTACATGCGGCTTTGCGCGCTCGACAGGGACTTGGAAGAACATTTCCGTCTCATTAATTTCGCTCTGGAGCGCCTCATAAGCTCTGCTTCTCGACTGATGAGCTTCTTCATTCCATCGGAAAATATTTTTATCATCAACTTCTGATCTCCTCGAACGAACGAAACGAAAAATTATTTATTTCTGTCTATACGATTCCTCCTGCTTGATTTTATGATTAAAAAAGGTTCTCTTCTTCTTCGGCAGCGCTTCGCAAACGTCTCAAAACGAAAAAAACTGTGTAATTATTATTGTTTAAAGATATTGTGCGCTTTCAACTGTAACATTTCCTTTATGATTCGAAGTGAAGAAGGAAAAATGTACGCATAATTATCATTAGTTTGCGTCTGACGAAGTTTTCCCTCTCGCGTCGCTTCGTTTTTGCTCAATTTCTTGTGTGATTGTTTTTATTGACTGAGCTGCTTCGGAGGTGTCTCGTTTGAATCAAACCGCAATTAAACTGAGCGCTTCTTCTTCCTGCTTCTCGCTCCAACTCCGAGTGCCAATGACTCTTTGACAAGACCAAGTTTTCTATTTCAGTGAATTTCGTTTTCGTTCGTAGACCTGTCGTGTCTCGGCATTTCGGAAAGGAAAAGTGGTAATGTACTCATCACGCATGAATTGCTGAACTGAATCGAACGACGGAGACTTGTTGCATGCCAAAGCGACATTTCCAACCGCAAACAAACCAGCTGAGTTCCTGATGAAACCCCTAGCGCATCGCTTCACTTCATTGACCTCTTAAGGAATCAATTAGAAGCCCATCGTAGCGTGGACTGATGCAGCGTTTGTACACCTGCCACCCGCGTTTGCCCCTAATGGAATATAAATTGATCGGCAGGTCTTTTATTGATCGACAACCCTCGTTTTACTGCCATTTGTTGTGTGTCAATAACATTCCACCAGAGACCAAGCGTCGAGCCAGCACTTCGGGCCTCATGAATATTCAAGAAACTGTTGCTGTTCTCGATGGCTTCAAGATCGTGGAAAGCAATAAATAACAACTTTATGACAAGAACAAAGAATTATTGTTATTAAATATATTTCGTTCATCGTATTGTTTCCGCTGATGTCTCAAACACACTCACGAGAAATCGAGTTTTAGGGAGAAAAGTGGATTCAGAGTCTTTTTCCTGATAATCGGTTGATGTTACAGATGAGTTGCTCTTTAATGATTGTTTTCTTGTAGGCTGCTTTGTTTAGCGCTGCCGAATAAACGAAACGAGCGTCAAGCGACGATGAAACGATTAAGGTATTTTATAAGAAGCAATTTTGTGAATTAACTAACCTTCACTTCAACAGGCGACGCTCTCTCGCTGCGTGAAGAAATCGACGTGACACATTTTCCCCCGTGAAAACAAAGCCTCGAGGTGAAGATTCCTTCGGCGTTGTTCGTTGACTCACTGAAGTGAGCTTCCTACTTTTTGTTCCAACGATTCGCCGATAAGAATCAATAGATTCGATCGAAATTACAGTAATTTGCCTCATCGTCTGTGCTGTTTCGATTCACGTCTTTAATGACTTTAGAGATCTTTCAAGCATAGCAGATTTTCTTCGAGAAACTCCATCAAACGTGTCATGTTTTTATGTTCCACATTTTTACCTACACTGAAACGCACAACGCCGCGTTGAAAATTAAATTATTGCGAGCAAGCAACAACAGAATCTACGTGTGACGTGTGATTATTAATCAAATGTAATTGCGTTGCTCATTGAGCTTACTTACTGAAGCGATCTCCCTTCCTAACGCAGCCATTCATCGGCGACTACATAAGACGACACCAACGAGCGAAAAGCGTTTGGAAAACTTTTTCATGAATAATTCTTGTAACAACATCTATTTGGGCATTCACTAAACTCAAGCAACCGAGACCAAATAAAAATGGATTCCGATTTCCATTCGATTCAACCTGTGAACGCAGCGATTTCTTATTGTTACTCACCAATTCATCATCAGCCATTCTGTTGTTTTAGCCAACACGGAATGAAATAACCAGTGAATTAAAGATTTTTTCCGAGCAATAACTTTTCGGGCGAAGAGGAAAAAGGTTTTACGAAATTCTTCTTGCTGCTAATTCGCTTGACTGCGCGCGTGTTGCGGGTCGATTGAGGTTATTATTGAGTTCACCTTCGATGAGGATTAGTTATGGTTCAGTGCGCAAGGTTTCAATTCATGGAAACAATCTGCACCACCAGCTCAAATGCTTGATAAAGGATCAATGAGTCAACGAGCTCAACGTTAATCTCGCGTTTTAACTAGATCAACTCGAAATTATCGTCGTGAAGCAATAAACTTGATAAAAATTTCTTCGCTTCTAATAAGGATGTGCCTAATGATCTTTAAATGAAATTCTTCCAAAGTGATTATCAGCAACAGCCACAAAAATTGACGACAATTAGATTTGATCGCACGGAACAATTCTTGATCATCAATTAAATTGTCATGCGATTCAAACGTTTCCCGAATTAAGACGCGCTCGCAACACTCACATTGCGAGATGGCTCAAACTGGTCGTTAGTCTATCCTAATAATGAAGTAAACGTTTAATAAATTTATATCAAACTCGACTCAATTCTTTATTTAAACATCCTGTAAGATCAACGCGATAATTTTCTATCACTAATTCGCCATCTCTTATGTAGCTGGCGTCAAGACGTGGGGTCCAGCTTTTGGCTGATTCACTCGTTGTTTGTTCTGCATTGATGTCATATGTAATTTTTTCTGGGATAGATTAGCAAGTTATGTTCAAAACTATCGATGTCGGACAAGGCTACTTGCAGCTGTCTGACCACGTCACTCACTCACAGATCATGACAGCCTTTCAATGAGTGTCATTCCATTACTGCGTCAACGAAGACCATCAATTATCATAACATTTTGATATGAAGATTACGACCGATGTCTCATTAATTATACATCTCTGGATGAGTATTGTTTCATCAAAAAAAACTCCAATTAAACAACTTTAATGGAAAGCGTTATTATTGTCTTTATTCCTGTAGCAATTTCAATAAAAAATGCTTTTCGTCTCAACTCCAATTGACAGCAGCGGAAACGCGGGCGTTGCTTGCTTGTGTGAATAAAACAATTCGGTAGAAATCACAATTCACGATGCCACAACGCTTGTGTTGCGCTAAGTAATCGACAACTTGACGCCATGATAAGTTTCTGTATCGGGCGAGTGACTTCCAGCCATTGGGTGGACTCGGCTGCTCTTTGCCATTAAATTAATGTTAATTGATATTGAAATAATAAAAAGCAATTCTTGTGCGGCTTAAAACACACAGAGAATAAAAATTAATCATTCCTCTTGTCGTGGTTCCTGAGTGGGTCTGGAATTGAGCATTTATTAATCAAAGGTCAGATGTGAAATTGAGACTCTAATTGGTAATAACTTTATTTTGATACATTGCTTCAGATGAATAATTGAGGCAGAAGATTCGTTGGATGTGAGTAGCATCAAGCAATGAACCTGCGTTTATCAGCAAGTGAAATCAATTGCAAACTGAGAAAAGGGCATGAATAAACACAAAACAAACGGCAAGAGGTTTGCATAAATTCGTCTGCCTCCTCTCTCTCTCTGACGCCGTGTGCTTGAATCACAAAACTGCACAAGCCATCAAGCCTCCGCACAACCATAATGTTTCGCTTACTCGAGCCATAATTTATGTGTGAATCGAAAATCACTACGTTTTAACCATCTCTCTCCATCTCCATTCGTCTTCCATGTGTGTTCAAAATTATTGTTTCTAGTTGGGTAAATATGCAAAGAATGGATGTAAGCAAGAATTATGCGTTTAGTAGTTCAGTTCACCTCTAGGCACGAGATTTATTCACTAGTCACGGGCTAAATTGCTAGCTTGCTCCTCTCTCTATGCCCAACTGGCTTTACTGTTATACCTTTGAACATTCAAATTGTCATCTTCTCGATCAACTCTAATCTCATTCAGCAAAGTGTTATTGTTGTTCGTTCTAATGTTTATGCACATGACTTTATTACGATAGCGAATCGTTTCGGCTTCCGGAGCAGTCAAATTTACATTATTTTCTTGAGAACGTTACAGCTAGAATTGATAATTTGTATACTCAGAGTGAGGATGTCGAAAATCACTTTGGCCGACAAGAAACACCGAAGAAAAATAAGCAAACATGAATGAGACTGTCGCAGCGAAATTTATCCCAGCAGTCTCACGACATCGATTCCAATAAATTCAACGCCGATTTCACCAATAAAACTCAGCCATTTTTGGAGATGTTGACACTTTTCCATCGATCGGTCCATAACATATTCCGAAAGACTAATTAAGTTATTTTCCAACGATCGATAACGACGTTCGTCGTTGAAGTTAATGTTTCCACTAGTCCGTTAAATAAATTTTGACTTAAAATTCAATAAATACCTTCGAAGAAATTGAAAATGTTTCTTCAAATCTCATAAACATTGCCGATAACATCTCGGAATATTTTATTCAGTCATGTTCCCAATCGATATGAAGACATTACCAACCTTTGTCGTTGTGTGAATGAAATCGCCTTCTAGCTAAGCTTAGTTATTCTCGTGACGTTGGCCTTCCACTTTTGGAGAAAGATATCAAAAGTCATTCAATCAAAAGGTAGCTAACGACTGACAGGTGTAGTTGATACATGAAAAAAGAAAGGACAAAGACATTCAGGATACAAAATAACGACAGCAGTCGTCACATAAATTTGCTGTTGGAAAAATTGGAGAAACATAAAGACGACCGAAGATACAAACGTAATTTCAGATGCTACAGGGAGCGCGCACGGCAGACCGAAACCCAAAAGATCAAGTAGTCATTCGTGGTAGAAACTCTCGCCGTACGTGATCAAACAGCAGCTCATAACTTAAGCGCCCGATATTCTCGTATTTTGTCTTTAAATTGGTTTCCATCCTCGAGATCGTTCGCGGTCTTACAAGTTTATTAAGTGGCTCGACATCTTTATTACATTTTCGATTGCGGATTGATAAAGAATAAATTTTTCGCGGAACCGAATGAATTTTAAGCGAGCTGAGCAGTGGAATTGATCTCACTCGAAACACCTTCAGGTGCCTTTAAAATTTATTGGTAAATCGAAGATATCCTCATGTTCTGCTTGGCACGAGGACCATAAACTATGAGGACGGAATCTTTCTCTTTTTTTCGTTGTTGAGCGCGGGTCAAAACAAACTTCTCCTCTTCGCCTCGTTTTTTATCAACAAATTGGAATCTCTTTGAAATTATTTATAAGCAATCAGACGGGAAGATGTTTGAGACCGCAACAAATTGTGATAAGCACACCAGTAGTCATCTCAACGGACTGTTTAATTGAAATTTATTCTGCGTTTAAGATTTTATTTCTTCTCCACTCGCGACAACACGGAGAAACAGCTCGTAAACTGCCGTGATACAAGTGACTCAGACGAATTCGGACGTGTGAACCGTCGGCTAATCTCGATAATCAATTTCCTTGGAGTCGAGCTTCTCGATTTACATTTAAATGTAAATTAGAGGTGAGTCGTAAAAAGTTACCAAACGTTGACTGATATGAATATTAACAAGAACGGGTCATAACGAGCTGGAGAAAAAGGTTTCGAGATAACAAATATTTTATGATGACTTAAAGATGGTTTTTAATGAAGCTTCTGTTCTCTGACTCGCAACATGAGTCACGACGATGAAACATAAGCTGGAAAAACTCCGAGCAGAGACATTGTCGTGCCTCGCCAATTTGTTTCATCGGCGATTACATGACATTTTCAACTTCTGAACCGACAAATGCATCGTGCAACATGTTTGTCTCTCATTACACCTGATTAAGAAGACTGAGAAACATTCCTTAAGATTCTTATTCGAGGTGAACGAGCGAAGAAATGAGAGGCGAAACCCGATCAGCTTTGGCGCGGTAGCAAATGATCAGTCATGATCCAGTTCAACGGCGTCATGTGATTTCACATTTCACAATTTAAAATTTGCTAATCTCTATCGGGTTGTTTCAAATTGAAAATGCTGGGTGTCGACCATAAAATTGAACACTGAAGTGCAACGAAAACAAATAAACACGACACGATTCTTGGCGACTGGAGCCAACGAGACGACAACGATTTCCTCGCTAAAACAGAATCTTTCTCATTTACGGAACGATCGAACAATATTGTTTTTACCATTTACGCTGCGAGTGCAGCGACGCACCTTTGCGATCATGTTCAGGCGTCATGTACGTTTAGTTTGTCTCCTGAATGGAGAGAGAGACTGCTTATCAAACTCGATCTGGCGATTACTGCTGCAAGTTTTCGACCAAAAATTAGCGGAACACGAGAAATTTGTTGGCGATAACGCATGCGAAATGATTCACGCGAATCAATAGTCTGGCCAGGCAAGCGCCGATTTGTTCCATGAACGAGTATCGATCGAGGCACAAAGCAAAACGAGAGATTAAAACAGGGAAGAAAACTTTATTGGCAGTACACGGTCACAAATTAAAGTCTGCGAATAAAATTGTCCACATGCGGTCGACATTTTTACCTCGAAGAACAATTTTAATGTTTTAATATTCGATCGAATTTTTATGGCGCTGCGAAGGAAAGTTCTTCGAAGTTGTTTTGTGAGTTTAAATGTGTCGACCGTTGCGTCAATCGCAGACGTTGCAGAAAATATCGACTAGCGATCAACGAAACTGTCACATCGAATAAGAAGCAGCGAGATTATTCTGACTGCTAACAGAATGCATCATTCGTCATGGAATAAACAATTCGCGAATTGCATTCAGATCGCATCAAATTACCAATCCCACCTTGCTATCGATTCACACATCCGGTGATTCATTTGTTATGTCAATGAGAATTTATGATTGCATTGAATTTCCAGTCAAAATATTTACGTCGCACCAGCGACGATGTTCCGAAGAAACCAACGATTATTCCACAGCAAATGAATTCAATCGCTGGTGTGAGATATTAGTCAAAGTTTCTGTCTACCGCTTGCCTCCTGAGGACCGATTTTGCTCGACGCAGCATTACATCAATAATTGCGGGTGGTCTCATAAATTTATTTCTCGTCGTGGTGGAGAATTGGAAGAAACAGACGAGAGCCTATTAAAAGCTCATTCAGATTACCTGTCCTCCGAAACTGATTTTTCATTCTCACTTCTTTCCGGGCTGAGGCACAAAACACCTCGAGATAATTCGACGGACTTTGAGGAATCTACAAGCCATTTACAAAATGTTTTCTCCGGGAATATTTTCTTCTTTCTTATCATCTTTGGTGTGAGGAGAAATTGTTTCTTGGAGAAACAAACTATAATTCTCGGGGCTAATGAAACGGCAGCTCGACTAGTTCAGCAGAGAAACGAGATTTGAATAAAAAAGAGATTTTCACTCAATAACTCAACGCTCCAGCAGAAGATTCAACTTCGATATCGCATAAATCTTTCCAACGTCTCCTCAAGAGTTCTCAAATGAATTGCAAGACGATGAACTAAACCATTCCTCTTGGAATTCAACGACTGCAATGATTCTTCTTATCTTAATTAATAGTCAATGATTCTCGCTCCCTTGCTCGTGTTTTTATCGCTTGTCCTGCCATTGAAAAATGAAACCAAATCGAAATTATACAAAGCGTCTTTATGTTTGTGTCATTATTGACAAATTGTTGTTGAATTCAATTTATTTGCGTATCGAGATATTGCCTTGGAGTCGTTAGGGGAGACTAAGACGCTCCCCAGCAAGAATGAGTTTGTGTTACGACAACACTTAATGCTGGCTGCTCTCGAGATGATTTCTCGTCGGGCTTATTGCGATTCAACACTGAAACTCAACACCAAAGTCCTCGATTCCCGAAAATAATTTTATCGCCTAAAGAAACTTTGGGAATGAGGAGAGAGGCAATAAAAATTCAATAACCATAAAACGATGTTCAGAATAAAACTGATAAGAACCACCGGATCTTTTAATGTCAATGCCGATACTCTATAATGTCTCATCGTGGAAATTTATCTATTGGATATTTAATTTATTTTCGAAAAGTGATTTATTGGAATCTTTAAAGACCATCGAGAGTCACCAGCAGACGTGAGGAGGAGAATAAAAGTCAGAGACTCGAAGTCGTTTATTTTGCATAATCAGACTGAGTGATAGATTTATGTTCACTTTGGTTTAATGGCCTTTCGTGGATAATTAGAGCTGAGGATGGGCTTCCACTTGGACCACCAAAGAAAAGAGTTGTCGTCAATTGGAGACAATAAAACTGGCTCGTTGGGACTTCAAACAAATCATCCGTCATTTTATTACATTGACGCACGAAGATCAGAGAGAGTGAGTCGTTGAGTTCGGCGGGTTTATGAGTGGATTTTGATGAATGAGATCCAGCTCCGGCCACCCGAATTTAGCACTGAAGTGTCAGACATCGAGTTAGCGAGAAATTATTCAAATGTTTTATTGTTTCCCGCATCTCGAAGAGGCTTTCTTAAGAAACTCTTTGAAGCTATTGATTTAATGGCATCGTTTGTCACTTTGAGATTCCGATTCGTTAGATGTCTCGTCGATGTAACGACGCTTGTCAAACGAAACTTTAAATAGCCATAAATGTTTATAGAGAATTATCGCCCATTCGATTGCTGTCGTCGGTCATTGTTTCCATTTCCTCGAAGCTCTCGACTTTTATTGGAAAATCATTTGCTGTCAACAGTTAAACGGTGTGACCAAGGTCCATAAACGGACGAAGCTGATTGATGTTGAAGCTACTCCTATCGCTTTGCCGAACATTAAAAATTTAAATTGCAAATCAACTCTCTCGAGCACCGATCGATCATTGTACGGCTACATCTTCGGTAGTTGTCAGAAATTAGCTAATTTAACAGCCGACGAAAAAGAGAGATCCGATCGAAGGAGATTATCTCGAGGAATTCTTTGAAAACTCATTGATAAATTGTCAAATATAAATCAAATTTGTACACAAACAACTGAAAACAGATCGAGTCCAAAGCGGAATAGAAAGAATCTTTTCAAGAGGATGAGAGAACAACAAAAGATCGCTCAACAATAGCCAGAAGTCTCCGAATGAACGAGACGAAGAAGAAAGCGGACACCTACGTTCATTGTTTTGATCATTTCAACCTAATTTAACAAATTGGTAAATAATAAACCCCTGGAAGCAGATAATGCCGCACTACAAATGACTTCACCTTCCTCCGAAGGTGGCTGGCTGCTTTCTTACAACATCTAAGCATGAAAACGAAATATCTCTTGGCACGGCAAAGCGAAACCATTGATATATCGGAGGCAATTAGTATCGGTAAAGGTTCAAAAAGAACCTCTCGATGCTCAATTTATAAAATTATTTTCAATACGCTCCGTTTTGCAGTGTTGCGGTCTGGGGAAGTTTCGTCAGAAATGTTGGATTTGTTAAGGGTTAACTCGACGTTTCGATGTTCAAGTCTGTAGGTGTCACGCAACTTACGATCTCCCCCACAAGCTTCTCGTCAATAGCTGCGGCCCATGCGGGCGGATTCAGTTTCATTCTCAAGCGTTGATTCTGATTTATAAAGTGAATCGATATCTCTCGGTCGAGTCCGAGCTGATTCGAGTAAATTGTGAAAGCAGAAAAGTTATAAATGTGATCGCATTAATTATCAAATGGATTTTTAATATGCATTATTCTTATTTATCACCTCTTTGTTGGCATTATTGGCGAGAGTCAGCCAATGAGTGTAATTTGTGGGATCAGTCATCGAGATAAGCGAGAGTGAGCTGCACTTTAACTTCTGGGCTCCTTTGGTCGCTTGCGCTGTTATTGTGCAGCGCGAGCCGAAGTGAATTATGGAAAAAATTCAGCGAGCATTAATAACGGGCAACTCTATAATCTGTAATTGATGATTTCGTTTGATAAAAAATTGTATATGATTTTCGAAATTCAATACCAGCGAGCTCATTCAATGATCATTGAATAATCGCTTGCCTTTCAATTTACAATTTTCTCTGGTTCTCTTCTGAGTGCAGTGCGGAAAAAAGGCTGAAATTCCTCACGAGCGATAAACGAGGCATCAATTTTTCTTTTCTCGCGATTGGGATTTGATACTTCGCATTGTCTTTTGGGATTTCACTTATTGATTAAGTCACATGAAACTTGCAACAAAAACGAGACGAACGCGAGACGGTCGATCAAGAACAAATGAAACGATAAATAAAGAATCGAAAATTCCACTATGGACAAGAATTCGCTTGGGAACCTGGTAAAGTTTGAACGGGAGATTGCTTCATGTTGCTTGCTGTGAAGTTTGTCGATATTAAACGATTGTCAAGTTTGTTTTGAAGTGAACGAAGTCAGCGAGAAAGTTGTTCAATCGCATAGATTTTTACTTTACAAATCTAACAGATCTTTCCTAACAGATCTCATAAATTTTAACGCCACTAAGTTTCGTAGGAAATCTGTAAAACCGATTCTATCCTCCATCCTTTCAGTCGAAATGAAGCAATAAATTCAAAGATCCAAAGATTTTAATTGCTTTCTCCTCATGAATGATTTCAATTTTCTCTTTAATTTCTCTGCTACTTCATGTCCCGCATAAATTTATTTCTTATTTATCCTCTCGCATCCCTTTCCCAATCTGTCTCGATAATATTCTTCCTCTGGACCCAATCGAGACATAAACAAACCCTCCTCGAAGATTGCTGCTCAGATTGCGCAAGAAAAGTCAACGAAAGTCTTCTCGCTCTCATTCCAACGACCCATCGATTCCTCATGCAGTTTAAGCACTAATTGTTTATGTTTTTGTGTTAAAAAGATTTCCAAATATTGTTTCTTCATCTCGCCTTCTTTCGTTCTCGTGTTTTCTTACAAATCTCTCCTTTGCCTCCTCTATAAGAAATCGACTTTTTATTATTTCCCTTTTTCTCATTCTGGATTTCTTTTGTTTATCGAATACATTCATCTTTGTTTTACAAGTTGGAAAAGCAAACACCAGATTATTGTTGTGATAAAAAGAATTTCTTCGATTGTCTCCAGTCTTACAATGATTTTTTCCTTTCTCCCGCTTAGACTCCGGCGAGGGACAAGAAATCATTTAATTTCCCTCGTGTTGAATTGACAAAACGCCTCCGCTTATTGATTTTTAAACTGATGCTTTAAAGTGTTTCTGATAAGCAATTGAATGCCACAACGGTCGAACAATCATTCATCTTGACTGTTCGTCGTTGGCCGCCATAAAACATTTTTATTTCTTTAAGAATACAATCAACGATTTATCAATAAGCACACGAAAGATGACACGAAAGCAATAAACATTTGTCATCGACATAATGAAATTTCCATCACGTTCCGAACTTCCAAGTAACCGAGAGGAATCTTCTTTTGTTACAGAAACATTTATCGAAGTTGAGAGATGCTCGCCTGTTGATGAATGAAAGAGTGTGAATTTATCACTCAATTACAAATTCATCAAACGACTCAGCTCGTCTCCACTTTTAATGTTCGCTGACCTCTGGATCCGCTCGAGAAAGCTGCAGTGCGAGACCACATTTAAAGAATACTAAGCGACTCTAATTTATGAATGTTTCAGCTGACCAAACAAACAGAATCGCTCGATAAATTAAATATATTTAGGGATTAAATTTGCCATTAATCGATGACTCCATGCTGACCAACGAAACTAGTTCTGCGCCTCCTCGAAAGACTTCGGAAAGTAAACATCGACGGGTCCGAATCTTTAAAGCAATAAAAAGATTATCGATTTAAGATTCTTCTCTCGTTGCTTTTATTCAAATTGGCTTTGATTGATCATGTAGCATTAAGTTTAATTGGTTTCGATCGATAATTAAGATAGGAAAATGATTAGTCTAGTATTTCAGAAGCTTTGACGTTAATAATAATTCTACGCTACTCACAAAATCAGTTTCGGATCGAGAAAAAGATTCTTCAAACTGATTCTCAGAATCGTAAAATTGATTTCGGGAAGAAAGTCATAAACTTTTACGGCCTAAAGAAGCTAGAGTTTCTCTTAATTATTTTTTATTGGATCAATAGTCTCGCATTTCAAAAGAGCTCCTGAAAACGCGCAATTCGATGGGTGGCCGCTCCGCAGCACCTTCCAAAGCTGCTTACTAATTCGTCAATTATCGCGAGCAATTCTGTTCAGCACACGCGCGCAGTTGGAGACGCAAACGTTCATCAATCATTGTGTATCTGTCATTATTTTTATTACTGATTTAACTACCATCAAGCTGAAAGCAAAGCAACATGTCAGTGAAACGAGATGAGAATTATTCCTTCTATCATCATCGTAGAACAAAAAGAAATTTTATGTTTCGGCTCATAAAAATATTTCATGAAAATGGTTTTCGGTAGGAAACTTTGTAGGCGGTCGAGAACTTTTCCTTTCTCACTGCCACTGTGGTGGGCAATTGGTTATTGAAATGGGCGATTATTTTTAGAATCTATCACTTGACAAATGTTCACTGCTGTCGAGTGAGTGGAAATTGTTATGATGCGTTTGTCATTTGGTGAATTTATGATGTTCTGCTAGAGTTGAAAGGCGTTTTTCTCATCATACACTTCGTCGAAACATCTGAGCGAGGTTGTCGGAGATATTCAATTTATGTTGATTTTCCTTCGAAGAATTTATTAGTTTTTAACTTAATTAGACTCCGTCGCGACTATTTCGTCGGAAACATTCTCCACCGATGCTCCAACTGCAAGATCGAGCAAGCATGTTAACACGAAAGTCATAAAACTTTGTTGCATTTTATGCAAAACTTCAACGACAAAACGAAAGCAAGACGGCGAAGGAAAATTGATTAATTGACGCATGTTGCAGACATGTTCTTGATCAACGATAGCTCGTCTTGCAACATATTTTTAATGTTTGCTTAAAATTAAAAATTTTCACTGAAATCGAGAGAATTATTATTGCATGATTTCAATTTATTGCATAATCTTCATGCTTCTTTATTCTCGACGCTTATCCGCTTCATCAGCTCGAAGAGAACGTTTTACGACTCCGATGCTTCTCTTACTCGCGATTTATGCAAACACACAAAAGGTTTCAGTTCATTATAATCCAAAACGACGCGGCAAAGCTCTCCTGGATTTAATGTTTTTATTTTGTCTGTAGTTTTCGCGAAATTAACCTATTGAACTCAGCGTTTATTACTTCTGTTGAATTACAATTCCACGGAAATTATTGCTCTCGAGATGAAATAAGATTGGACTTTAGATTGCTAATAAATCAACGGCAAATGGAAAACTTCAATTGAATTTTAATTGGTTAGATCGAGGGAGACGTTGGATGATTGTTAATCGCAAAAGGCTTCAGACGTTGGCATTGAGAAGCCTTTTTTCTTGACTAGCATTCTCGATCAACCTGCTACAAACAAACCCCAATTTAGAGCCTTGAGAGGAGCACCTGCCAACGCTAGAAGCAAGTTCAAGGACCTCTCACACTGGCAATCGAACAAACGAGAACTAAACTTTTATTAAACTCCGACATCACCGAAAATAAAAGAAGTTGAGTAATTATTCACTCATAAATCTTGTTTGAAATCTCCATTGGAAGAGAAAGACATCTCAATTAGATAATGACTATTCCACTATTTCATCATTTTTTCACAATAGCCCAGAAATTGAAATACATTTTCTTTCTTCACAAACTTCCCGAAAAATACAAAACGATCTTTTTCTCTCGTCTCGTTGTCGGTGCCTTGGCGAACGGTAATGATGAAAAAGAAGACTTAAGCGTCAACTGCTCTGTGTGTTGAAGACTCGAAGATAGATTTCTTTTGCTCAATGGACATTATTGATTAATGGTATCTGTCAGTCTCGTATCTATCATTTCTATTCAATACGTTCGAAGAATAATGAATTCTTGCGTTTCGTGTGTCGAGTTTGAAGAGAGTTTTGGTCGTCGGTTGAAATCGATGACAGGTGCCGACGTCTTTATTAGTCGACAATTGAAATTAATGCACGTATTGTTGATTTTGTGTATTGGCGCGATCTCAGCGACACTAACGAGAGCACTCGATGCTAAATGTGGGAGAACGCGAGATTAATATTCAGGCTTAATTGAAATTTATTGCCAGCTTCACGATCAATTTCGTCTGTCGCTCGTCGATTCCGAAGCGACTCATGCAGTTGTTCCCATTGATTGTCGAACTGGCGGCTTCTGTCAAAAAGAGTCGCCACCGTAAAATATTTTAATAGCGAACCACATTTTCAAATTACAATTTCAGTTTGTGTGTTCTTTCTTCTGCAAATCGCCACACACACATTTTAATGATCTGTTCAATAAAGATAAAAATTGATTAATGCGGTCGCGGGCTTTGTAGTTTTGTGCGCCGCTATGGACGATTACTCGCTTCTGTATTTACCAATGAAGAAGGCAGAAAGGGCAGATGAGCCAACTCGGACATTATCGAGAAGAATGACGAATAAATGCGCAATTTGTCGGAACATAAATACTGAAAGACTGTGTAAAGAAATGAAAATATGTTTAAGAATTATTTGCGGTTGTGATGGAAATTTGAAGATCAAAATATCGTCACTGATCTTCACCGAAATTGCAGAGGTTCTTGACTTAACAGAGCAATCAGAGCACTTTACAAAGTAATGAAGTAATAAAGAGAAGCAAATGCTTCAATTTCAGTTCGGATCAAAAGGGAGCAATTTGTTGATTTTTGGGTGGTCGTCGGAGTGATTCATGGGCTCGGAGTTCAAGCCGAGAAGGAGTAAATGACTCGTAAAGATCATTTTTGATTCACAGTCTCGCTCTTCAGAACTTTCCGTAATGTGTTTACTTATTTATGGTCAATAAAGCACAAACCGACATAATTGAGGACATAAAGCGCGCAGTGTGAAAATAACTAATCGGTTGATAACTTTCATGACTTCCATAACTTTACGTGGAGCGAAGCTATAACAGCCTCGCAACGGTCGTTCGATACTTTATCGATCGACAAATGAAGTCATAAAATTGCTGTCGTTTAAAAGCAGCACGCATCGATGAGATGTTCACTTAACGACGTTTTTGCAGTCATCACGTTCGCTTCGATATGAAAAGAATTCGACCATGAAACGAATGAAGCTATAATCAAGTTTCGAGAGCAATAATTCAAACTATCAATCAACTTTTTTCTGTTCTCCCTCGTGTGATGTGTTTCAGGCAAGGTGCAGAATTATCCTTGCTTGTAATCAACATTACTCTCTACGATCCAACGAACTTTTCGTTTGATATCGACAAAGTTAAAACTGATCGTAATCGGCTGAATTAATTTATTATTTGGTTTAGTAATTTTTGAAAGAAAAAACCATTAACGGAACTTCATAAATATTCATTTTGGAGTGTCCGTGTGTTCGGTCTGAATTTCCATATTAACGGTTATCGATGCGTATTTTCCTTGCAATACGTTGGACATGACTCGAGCTGAATGAATAAGACTGCGGCAGTTGACGTTGATGACGCAACGAAATTCTTTAGCTCGCTTAATATCAAAACTGTGTTCAAAGAAATCGCGTGAAATATTGAATAATGATTATTGACTTCAGTGACATAAAAGAAACAACCCGAGAGAGAAACAGCTCGAGCGTTCGTTCATGGGAACAGAGAAACAGCGACAGAGAAAAATTGTATCCTCAGTCACATTAACCAAAGTGTCTTGCGCACCACTCAATTCCATCGCCAAAGGCTGAGAAAACGCTTTAAAACAAAGATTATTTTATTTATTGATGTGATTGAATGATTTATAGAGAACACGTATTGATTTATTCGAGCCGTGTTAGAGTGTTGTCGGAATTCAAAGCTAGAAGGTGTGGCGAGGCGAGCGTGATGCGACGCGAGAACGGGTAAACATCATTGATGAATGGCGCCCCTTTTGTAAATTACTAATTTCTTGGCCTTATCTCGCGCACCAACATCGAACCAATAAATTAAATGATTTTCATCCAGGCTCGGGCGGACTTCATGGTGGCAAAGGAGCAAATGCGGTTGTTGATTCTGTTCGTCGAAACGAGTCAATGGATGACCATAAATTCGTATTGAATTTCTCTGCTCTGTGGAAAAATTTGGAATGAAATAAATCTTGAGGTGTTAATTTGCTGTCACGCTCGAAGGTTCTCGCTCGATTCCACGAATCAAAAGTGAAAGAAAATCTGTTGGGACTTTAGTTTTCAGTTGAAACACTAATCCTTATCAAGATCATTCGCGAGCATTTCGTGTGTTCTCAAAAATCATCACCCGTCCGTTAATTGCCCTGAAATGTTTGCGTTCGAGTGAATATGATCGTGTGTAAATAAACTCCTCGGAGACAAGCAAATTGCACAAACAGCGAAATGCATTTCTTTATCTCCACCTCCTTTCGATGAGCGCTGCTTGTAAAAGCGCAGTCGACTCCAAATGAAATTAATGATTTATTTATAGCTTCCCGGTGATTTATGAGCCTGGCTCGCGAGACGAGAGAATGGGAACGTCTCAGAACGAATGAAGACTTTATTGCTGGCTTGCGCAGTTAAATTTTTGATATTTTCGAAGCAGATGAAACCCGTCAACCTGATTAGCGTCTCATATTCCAATAAAACTCTGCTATGCATTCGGAAACATTTTAATTGCATTTCGAGTTTTCATCGTGCGACGCTTAATGGCAAAAATTTCTTACTGTGAATTATGGATCAGCGACTTGACTAGAAAGGAGAGATTCCTAATTATAATTGTCGTAAAACTGTTTACGCGCGTTTTAGATTTTATATCGCTCTTTGCATTTATTATCGTCGTGCAGTTTAACTATGCGAGAAATAAATTATAGGAATTGCACAATTCCATGTTTTCAAGACACAAACGACGGACTTTTGTCAACATCCAATAAATAATGTTTAATTGACTTGTTTTGCGTGAAACTTATGAGTGCAAATGTTTTTATAACTTTCACGACTAGATACACTTTCAACTTTGAAGTCGGAACTTTCAACAGTGCTCCCAATATTTAGAGGGGCTGAGAAAGATCTTGTTTGTTGAGAAACTGCAAAAAGAAGCTGAAAAATAAAATGAAAACGGTGAAGATCCTTGTAGGGTTCGAATTGAAGTTTTGTCCTTTTCTATTTCATTTGCAGCAAGATTACCAAGGAAATTCAACTCGATTTTTGTTCGGTAATCAGCTTATTCATTTTATCTTTCTAAATGACAAGTTGGATCCATTGCCTCGCTTCATTTCAACGAAAACCGTTCGTCGCAATTAGCCTCTCAAAATCATTAAAATTTATCTACCGCTTCGAGCTCACGCTCGATCTCATCCTTTATGATCGTTCCCTCCGAGGTTTCTAAAGTTTCAAGCGTGATCTTAAAACGATTTTTATATGCAAAGCAGCAAAATTAAGAAAATAAATTTATTCACATGCTGGACTCGCATTTAAATCAAGACGCATGCGAGGTAAACAAATTTTACGGAGCGTCGTGTAATGAGTCATTTGCCGCTCAAAATAGTTTCCGTATGCAAATTCCGGTCATGTAAAACAGCTTAATTTGCGTTTCGGTAGGGAAATTATCAGTTCGAAGCTTTTTTGGGTCAGTTATGACAAATGTGATTGCTAAGGTTCCGCGCGCGCGTTCGCCGATGTCCGTCATAAAACGCAAAGTACATTAACTCATCTCGCATCTTAATGCTTGCGCCTCGTCACTTACCGTTTTCTCTTTTCACAGCGACACAATGGGACGAGTGAAAGAGCCACTTCTGGCCTTTAAAATCAATTCACCACAAATTGATTCTTTTTGATTCGTTCGAACGAGAGTGGACAACACTCAAAGCTGTTTAGATTCACAATTTACCAATTACATGTTCAATAGCGAGCTCTTGACTTCAATTGTTGACTGTTATTCTACTTGATCGTCAATTAAATCGGAGGCAAATGAGCGATGTGAAACGTGTGTTTCTTTGTAATGAGAGAAGTGGGAATAGAGGAATGACGTTTTGAATAAATCGTTAATTTTGATGATAACAATCAACGCAACGATATTCAAGATTTTCTGGCTCACTTGCCACACATCGACGAGAAATCTTTTAAAGTCAAACACAGTTTGAAAAGCGAGAAAGTGGATCGGCGTCGCCAGCATTCTGCGAAATGCGAGAAGCATCAACTCAAATTCCAACTGGGAGGCTGAAGAACAGTAGTAAAGCAAATCGAATAAGTCATAATCATATTAAATGACACAACAAAAACCGAGTAAAGTTTTTCAATTTTCTCTTCACAAAGATTTTTTTTACCAATCACACTCAATATTTCTTTCTTCAAGTGATTTCGTCTGGCGACATTTCTCAGCTACTCGTTTTGACTCGGCTTTGCTATTCAATCCGAAAACGAAGATATTCGGTTGCGATATGAAGATTTGAATAATCGCTGAGCTTAGCGCTGGATTGTTCGGGAGCCTCTCGAGAGAGTAATTTCTTCCCTCCAACGTTGATTATTCCAAGAAGCTCGTTCTCGGACAAAGCGAACGAACGATCAATTTATTAGACGTTAGTGAATTCTATTCAAACTTAGCAGCATTTCTTGTGCCACTCGATTGGAAGCTCTCGAGTCGCTCAATTGTTCTTCTGAAGAAAACAAGCTCAAGGTGACTTGCAAAATATCGAGAAAGTTCACGGCGCAATCTTAGAGCAATTTCAATTAAAAAATCGTTCAACTTCCAACCAGTTCCATAATGACCGCTCATTAAAGTCTCTCGTGTAACTGTGGTCTCTGATACGTATTTTCGGCATCTGACGCTTGATCCTCTTGAGAGACCAACCAGGCAATAAATTTTATCGCGCTCTTCAAGATATCCTCAAATCAATCAAAATTAAAGTCCGAGACCGCAGATTCATATACGTCGATCTCAAGACGTTACCACGCCTTTTGTTTCATGTGAGGAGAGGTTGGCGAAGTAATCATCGAAGAAGAGAGAGAAAAGATATTGAACTGATGCTTCCAGAGCATTTAATGATTATTTTCCATCGCGCATTTTGCCTCTGATAAAAAAGCAAACGAGCTATCGGAGCCTCCAATCAACCCACACTGGCAAACGTGTCAGGTTGTGGCTCGTTTAACGAAACGATCACGAGTCTCGTGTGTGCGTCGAGAGTGAAAGATTCATTCAACAAGCGAGAAGCATTCATAAACAATCATTGCTACATTTATAATATTCTGATTTTGACTGATTGGTCTGGGGCTTGATGTGCTTTTAATTATTAGCTTTCAATGGTTCCTTCGAGGCAATCATTTATAGATATAGATTTCCTTCGATCGTCCGCTTAGCATCATCAGATGGCTTGCTTTGGAATTCTTTCTTCACGCCGTCTTTGTTCCTAGTTTTACAGCAGAGAACAAAAATCATCTCAGCTTCTAAATGCTAAATTAAACGAATATCATTCGTCGTTGAAGCATTTGTTGGTCGGGCTCGTCAAATTGATGAGCAAACATCGAACTATAAATTCGTTTTTCATCTTAATTCCGGAGCAACATCAGAGCGAGGTTTCGATGTTCGGTCAATATTTGGCTTTAAAGCAATGTGATGATGCCTACAAACATGACTCGTTTCCTTTATCAGTCGAGGCTGTGAGTGAGATTGTTTCCTTTCATGTTTATATCACCGGAATGTTGTACGCATCCTAATCACACAAGGATGTTTATGAACGGCGATGAGACAATGGGAATCTTTGATCGCAGGTGAAACGGCTTCATCTTTTGATCCACTTTCGTGAATGAAGCTGTAAATCTTAAGCAGGAAGTCGTCGCTTGAATCAACAGTCAAATCCTCGATGAAGCGCTGATAACATTGTTCCCCAATGCCGCGATAACATCGAGCTCAAAGTAAATGAAATCATCTCAAGCCATCAACGAAGCTGAGTCTGCCTTGTTAATTATGACAGCGTCGGTTTGATAAGTTACATCGTTGCTTTCTAAGAGAAGAAAGAAGTAATTAAAGTTTCTTTTCTAACTCACCAGTTTAGGCGAGGGAACGAGCGTAGATAAAACAATATTTAAGTTTCGGGTGCTTGTTACCATTTCTCAAATTAACAATCGCTGCTCGCTGTTACAGATCCACTAGAATTAATTCATCATTTTTCTCCGACGAACAAAAGCCTCGCTGGCGACTCGATGAGAAGTATGTCCAATCCCTGCTGCCCGCTAAGCTGTAATTACTATCAACCTTGTTGTTGAGCCGAAGAGATTTGCCACTGAAGGCAGCGAGATGCGAACTTATAGTTTCGGAGATTGAATGGAAATTACAGCGGGCTTTTGATTTATTCTCTGATGCGTTTCGGCCGCGAACAAATTAAACAACAATGGAAATTAACAAAAATTTAATAAATAATATTTTTCTCAGCCGCTCTCCGCGCCAGCAGCAAAACCCTAATTTCGTAATTTCTCTAGTGTTAATTACCGAACGAAACGATTCAATTCATAAAGCTGAAATGCGGGGCTGATTTACTTAATAAATGTGTGATCATCTTTTTGGGTTTTGTGTCTTTAGATTCTAATCGAAGCTCGAGATTAATGAAACCATCGCAGTTAGTTTTTAATTATAAACGAGCGAGCGGCCATTGTGGCTTTTCATTTTTGTGACCATTCGAGTGCAGTAGCGAAGACAATGAACCATGGAACAATGGCGAAAATGCGTAAGATGTTCGCGTTTTAATCAAACAAAGTTCGCGAGGCGATCATTCCCAGCGGATATATAAAACGGTAAATGGAAATTGTAGGATTGAAGCTCGAAGGTGAATCTTTTCTCTGACGCGCGATATCTGATCAGACACAAAGCTCTTCAAGTGTTTAGTAAAAGCAATAGAATTTTAATTCCAGCGATGGGTAAGCATGGATACCTCTTTCTTTTATTCGCCGGCAATCTCGCGGATCTTAAATAAATTAGCGATCGCCTGCAAACTAATGGCGATTCTTCTCGTTTTGATGATAGTCTTAATGACCCGGTTCAGTTGCGGGTAAGTCGCGTGAAGCTTTCGTTACGGAGATTACCACTCGATGGTGTCAAAATATCGCAGTCTAGTTTTTTTTGGTAAATTGCTTGGAATCTTAAGTAGAGTTTACAAGTGAGCTAATAACTTTTTATGGAAATAAAGTTTCAGATTAACATAATTTATTTCGTAGTTCATCATCGCAGTACTTTAAGTCATTCTAATAAATAATTTCTCGATGAAGATTCTAGTGCAGTGATTATGAAAAGATCATCAGAAATTCGAGTGAAAAACTCGCCCAGAAGAGCCTCAGAAAATAATTAAAATGGCTAAGGTGTAATGACTCGACGTTCATCTTTCTTCCCATATTAATTTGAAGATTATAAGTTTGCCCCGAAAGCTGTTTTCATTGTTTTTCAAGCTTGAGCTTGTAATGAAAAAACAATATAATTAAAAATTCTGAGGCTGAGTCGAATGAAAAATGTGATTTTTTCGAGAGGCGCTCCACTCAACTTGCCCAATCACCGTCCATTACGATTATAAAGTTTAATTCAAAGCAGTTTCACTGTGAATCTATTGTTTTCCCGTGCACAGCCATTCATGATTCATCAGAGAAAACATTTTTTTCTCCATTCCGCTGTTAGTTTTGTCGTTATGGCTCGCTGAGTCCAATTCATTTCCAATTTATTTCAACAGGAAAAAAGCGGCGCACACAGCGACTGAGCTGTCGAGTGTTATAGGATTTGAGAGCTAAATTAATTAAGTAGATTCAAGCCTCTCACTAATTCACTTTTGGCAACACTTAGCGAGCTTGCTAAGATAAGTCAACTGGAGCGGATTTGAACGAAATGTCATAGGAAGGCATCAGCACGAATGGCTTACATTTGGCAAGCTGTATTTAAAGACTTAAATGCAAAACAATAAAACTAATCGTACAACAATGGCACGACGAAAATGTATCAAATTTCTTTTCCGAACCGTTTCCCTCCACGGCAAACGAGCTCTCAATAACATTTGTTTTCAATAACAACCTGATGCCTATGATATTAAAAATTCATCAACGAATAATGAGTTATGGTGAATTCAAATTCTCTACGTCATTTAGCGGCACAAAAGAATCGTTCGCCTGGTTTAATGGACGAGAAATCATTTGGAATAGACTCAGCTGAAATGTCTTTAACGAGCTTCCTTTAAGAATCGCTTTGTGCTTTCGTATTAACATTTTTCTTCATTAATAACTTTAAAACGAATTCCGTAAACAATCGTCAAGCTGCAGCCCCCGAATTGAAGACAGAGAAGAATTATTCATTTCCTCTCGGTGTCGAGTCGTTAAATCGACACGAATTCAGCTCGCACATAATTCCTCAGAAGTCGGAATACGCGCAAACCGAGTCAAGACAAAGGACTTGGCATGAACTCGATAGATTTTATGCAAATGAAATGCAATTTGCTCTCTAGCAAAAAAGAAGCTCGCAGTGGTGCAAATGAGTCTTTGCTGCAAATGAAAAACTGTTGATTAAATGACAACACAATTAAGCTTAATGTAGGAAAATAATTCAATGACGATGACTTTGATTTCATTCAGTTCGGATTTCGCTCGAGGTGTGCGAACGACGCTTCGTTTGTATGGAAATTTCTCGCAATAATTTAATCGAAGAAGCATTTGCAAGCGACTGGTTGACGTGATGGATTCAGATAGCTGTGCGACTTTAATTTATATGCAGTTCATTCACTTCGAGGAAAAGACGAAAGAGAAGCGATTTTCCAATAAAGAAACTCAATCCATCAATTTTCTAAGAGAATCAATCATATTGTTACTCCTGGTGATTGCAATGACCAGCAACATTCAAAACTACACGGAGAAATCTAGAAGTAACCCCACTCAATATTCGTCAAGACTTTATGGTCAACGGAAATATTTTCTTCCCGTGTTGATCGATCTCCCTTCGCCTGGAATTTCCATTTCTTCATGTTAACTATTAGTTTATTAATTCGATGTGAGAGAGAAGTCTGCTGCTGGTCGCACTTGCGTCTTGTTTGGCTCGTTCCAATCCGGATTCCGGTGTATTGGTAGCTCCGAGACTCAGGAGAGCCGAAGAAAGAGAAAAGAAAATAAATCCAGTAGCATTTTTTGACAGTCGATCATAATCAAAATTGTTTAATTAATGATTACTCAGCGAGACTTTCGGCGCGTTGCTGGTTAACAGAAATCCAGTTTGAGGATTTGCTGAGCTTTATAAATTATCGTGAATCGGGTAGTAGCACACACAGCTTCGTCTCTCGTTTGACTGCAATAAATCAAAATTCCTCCGACCATCAGACAATTCGACATACATCGCATGTGGAATGAAAGATGAATCGATTTTGGGATTTAATTTGATTTCTCTGTTAGTCGATCGATTAACTAGAAGAGTCGGAACTCTCTGGCGTAGCTTCATAATGTTATTTTTATTAGATTTAATTGTGACAGTTGAAAAGTTATTGCGAATCACGTCCGCATGCATTTTGATTTGCTGTCGCGATGACTTTTCCACTGCGCGAACATCAGAGACGTTGCGATAGGTTCTGCGCTATTAAGCTTTTCAATCACGTTCCAACATCGGCGGAGCGAAAAACTTGTGTTTCAATGTTGTCACTGCTTGAGAGCCGCTAAGTCGTTTGTTCTTTCGCTCCGAAACGGAATCGCATTGATTTCTTGGTTTCACTCAAATCATAAATTACGGTGGATGAGCGGATTGCGAGATATTCAAATTACAGGCTCATCAATAAACCGATCATATAATCACAACCATCAGAAATTTCAAGCATTTGTTTCTCGGTCGGTGTCTTGTCTCAGACCTTTTCGAGTCACTGACAGAATCTAAAATATTCCTCAAGGTTGCCTTGAACAAATCTCCCTCAGAGCAGCAGACAAAGCGGCTGACATGTCTCGTTGTTAATCCTTAAAGGAATCTGTGACTGGGGTTCCTCGGAAATCTGTCGAACACTTCACTCTCGTCTCGGCGCGCGAAGGTTATTCAGTTCGATATTCATAAGCACCGCGACTTAGATCCGTGGGAAACTCAGGTCGTCAAAATTTCTGTCACGATTCTTATTCAAATTAGCATGACTAATACTCGTCCGCAGGGCGCTCGTAGAAGCGACAACAATCGCGACAAAAGAGAACAAATCAATTTATTGTGAAGCCAGCAATTTCTCAATCGCTCGATTGCCGAGCTAAGCGAGAGGGGCAAAAATATTATCTGAGCGATTTAAAATAGGACAGCGAGACGTGCTCGGAATCAATTGGTGTTCGAGTAAGTCACGGAAACTGACAATCGATTCGACTTGGAGTTGAGCACAGAGCGAGGAGATTAAGCTCTTGCTGTCCGTGATTGATTCACAATTAAATTCTTAATAGCAAATCAAGCAGAAAAGAAAAGCGGATTCAAAGGCGATCTCGCGATAAATCTCGAGGCGAATGGCAAGCGAGCCAATAAGAGATGAAGCGGAATCTATCATGGAAGCATGTTAAGGCAGGCAATCAAATGGTAGGGCAGATTGACAGGTTGCAATTAAATGCCATTCAAAGATGATGAAACAAGGCATGAGTATGCTGCACACAGTAGAACAGGAATCAGTCGAACAAATGAATGAAATTCAAATTTTCCTTCTCGATCACGTTTCGTGTTGCCTTGTGCGTTTCGTTTCTCACACGTAGAACCTTTTCTTATGCCAGCAGCGGCAAGTTTAAATGTGTCAGAAGAAGAGAAACCCGAAAGATGTGAATGAAAGGATTTCTTTCATTGCCTGAAACCGATTTCCTGAGATCAACCAGCAGACACAATAATATTGATACGTCGAGGCATCGCCTCGCTCTTGCAAAAATTGCTCGGAACGTTTTAATCAAACTGGAGTTTCGAACTGCTCAGGAAACTTCATCTCGTCGAGAAATGACGAAAATATAATTTGGTGTTATCGAGTTTTAATTGCTACATTTCAATTGTCTGCGAACGCGGCGCGGCAGACCTGATAAGAGCGACCGTTGCGAAAACCATCGCGCTGAATCAGGTTTTCGTTCTTCGAAATCACATTTTACATTTTTTTATTTTCCGTTCATGATTGATTGACATTAAGATTATATACAACTTTTTATGCTTCTAATTTGAATTATTTTTATATCATTCTGCTGGGTTGCTGGGGGAATGGACGGTCGGTCGGCTTCGCCGTGAACATTTTGTTTCGTTTTGATGAGCCCTGCGGGGATATTATATTACATGTCAATAATGAAATGGAACGAAGTTATCATTTCGTGAGCCGAACGAGAAAGATGCAAGATCGACCCGTCACTCATCTCAATATAAATTTGATTAAATTATATTCTTCCTCGACTCCAATTTGTTCGCGGGGATTACGGCGAACACTCGTCATGGCATTTTCGATTCCATCAATAACAATTTCTTGTTTCTCGAGATGTCTGCGTTTCGCAAACTGTCATGAAGCCGAGGAACATCAATCATAATACATAAATAATTAGAAATATTCTTCGCTGATACTTTCACTACGGCGTCGAATGCCCAAACTATTGATCACGAGAGAAATGAACCGAAACAGCACGCCAGATGGAGAACCCAGCGAAGAAACATGCAAACCGGCTGCCAATCTATCTTTTCGCCTTCAGAATCAATCAGAGCCGACAAACTTCTGTCGAGTCCGAGCAATTAGTCTCACGCGCACGCTCCAAAAATCTTAAGACGCTTATCAATCAGACGGATTAGACGACAAACACCTCGAGCCCCGGCACGAGAGCAAATGAATTATCGACGGCGATAGCGCAAAGGCAACGAGAGTTAATCTCTGTTACACTTTCATTAAATAAAAATTGAATTGCGTTGGTTTAATCAGAGAGAGACAGCGGGATAATAAGATATATTTTAAACCAATACTAATTATTACTAACAAGAATTTCATTCATGAGGCTTCTTCAAACTCAGTTCGAAGTTGAATTTGAATGTCTTCTAGTTTGAGTCAAGATGGTCAGTAAATAAGCTTCGCTTACAACCGCTTCGAGTCGCCTTCACAGGTCAACACCGACAGCTGTCGTTCGGAGTGGACATTAATCACCATTTAAATCATGTTTACTTTAATTCGTAATTATCGTACATATTTTCGTTGAAAAATGAAAATAAAAAGTTGCCTGGGTTATAATTGTTGATTAATAGAAGTTGTCGTGGATAACTGCGTGATATGGAACATTAATACGACTTAAACAAATAGTTGCCTTTTGTGTTTGCGTCGCGGGAGGAGAGAAATGAGATATTGAACAGCGCTCGGACACATTTTCACGTTCAACGACACACAAATGGGATTGGTCGAAAGAATGGACGAGCCTGAAATTGACGAATTGCGCTTGATGATTCAGAGACATGTCAGATCAGAAGCATTATCTTGACATGAGTTGTGAGCGATCCACAAACAGTTGTTGTCTTAGTGGCTTATTTCTTACTTTCATCGGGAACGAGACTCCAGACCATGTGTCTGCATGATGTTCGGATTCGTCGTCGTTGTTGTTGTGGTGCCGTTGTCGCTTACAAGTTTTAAATACGACCTTGCCCTGTTTCAGCTTCGGCTACTGGTGATTTGCATAATGCATGAGAAGACGAGGAATTTCTCGCCGCTGATGAGACAAACCAGCCGGGTTATTAATGCTTTCTTTCTCCCCCGACACAAAAGCATTAATAAATCGCTTATCTCCAGCAATTTTTCGCCTTCGACCGGACCATTCATTCACCGAAAGATTATAATGATAATTTGTGTTTAAAAGTAATGATCGGCGATGAATCAAGAATCACGGAAAGTTCGAAGCCGAAAAAAGAAGCAGGCGACGCTGGACGGGGGAATCTTCACAGCCGGATGGAACACGAAAGATTTTTCAACGTTTGAGCTACAGCGAAAGGCGAACTTTATTGAAGAGATTTCGCTACGTTTATATCCACCTTTAGATCAATGGACGAATTTCATAAATTCAGTAACAATTTGCAATTTACGAGTTAACTCGACTTCATCATCGATCAAAGCACTTTACAGCAACTGCTAACGATCTCAATCGAAAGAATTTTGCATCATCATTGACTCACGCCCCCGCATTTATTTATTTTTCATTTCGTTCCTCTTCGAATTGTGTACAAAAGATTGTTGTTATTTTTTTCGGAAGAAAAATCTCATATCGACTTGGGGGGTCAGAGAGTTTCTGTTGCCGTCATTATTATTGCCTCGGAATAATATTATCTCAGATCCACCGAAATGATCCCTCAAATCGCTAAGAAAACAGTAGCTGCGAGTTTCTTTTGTGATTTTTCCTCTTAGTTTAATTCATGTAATGGAAGCTATCGGATCGCAGTTTGATATTGTTGAGGCCGTTTTGTATCCGAAAATGTAAATCTCGCTGCCTTTATTTTACTTCTTTTCTTTCGTGCCACCGAGAGAGAAAGAAATTGATGCCTTTGAATGCCTCACGCGCGTTTAGCGAGTCCGCTACGAACCGATTTTCACCCGAAAGCAAATGAACAAATCAAGACTAATGACTTTTGTTTCGATGCGTGGCTCGCGATCATTATTCAATTTCGCGATGCAGTAACAGTCAATGTGGAGGTGGAAGCTTCGCCGCGAATTAAAAATTCGATTTAGCGAAATTAAGAACATGCGAGAGAAATTGTTGTGCAATCTATTATTAGGGCAATTAACGATTTATTTTGTACAAGCTCATGTTGAACAAATCCAAGTGCAAGCGAGAGAGTTTGAGAATAAACAAATCATCATGCTGCGATTTAATTGCCTATCCGTCTCGAGGCGGAACGATGCAGCTTGTAGCTCGAGACAATCGTTGTAATTTTTACCAATTAGATCAAAATTTGCTGTAGAGTTCATAACAACATTGTAACTGGGAAGAGCTTCAAGTGATAATGGCAATTAGTTAAGCAAACATACAACACTTCAGGACAAGTCCCCATAAATGATTTCATAGCGACTGGAACAAATAAAATGTTGTGGATCAGAAACGCTCTCATTTTGATTCAACATGTGCTCTATCTTCTTCCAGTCGACGCTTCAGCTGTTCGCCCGAAATTCTTGAACGTTGAGCTCGCGAAGAAAACAAAAACATT
The DNA here is from genome assembly GCA_033064975.1 of Smittia sp. YW1114-2. NCBI lineage: Eukaryota > Metazoa > Arthropoda > Insecta > Diptera > Chironomidae > Smittia > Smittia sp. YW1114-2. The sequence goes on from CP093833.1 coordinate 6,128,658, forward strand.
TGTTCAGATCAATCAATATTATTTGTTTTAGAATCTTCTAAATAGATTTTCGTCTGAAGCGGCATGCTTGAGATTTTTAAGTTCTTCTCAGTCGCGAGTCAATATGGACGAGAGTGGATTGTTTATACAATTAGAATAACTCCACCGACGTTCTCCCTTTCGGAGTCAAATACTTCTCCAATCATTCCCTCAATACACAATCGATGTAATGAAAAGATAATTTCTTCTGTTGTCGAGGAAAACTTATCAATATTTATTCAATGTTGTCGAGTGTTTACTCACTCCTTTCTTCGACGACGACTCGCACTCTCTCACTCACTCCTCGTATTAACGAAATCATTCTCGATCTATCGTTATGTAAATAAACAATTATGATTGAACGACTCGTAGTAGCTCGAAAAGCTTCTGAAAAATGTAAATTATCGTTTCATCGCTCCATCCGATGAATAAACATGAGCCGATTGCGGCACGGCGAGAGGAAATTATGGAGAGCGAGCGAAGGAAAATCAATATTAATAATTAATAATTTGTTTGTAAAATCCACAACAAGTAAAGAAGCGACCGAGAACGAAAAACAAATATTTAAAAACAACTTAAGAGCGATCGAAAAGCAATTTCTCCGCTCGTTACTGTGATTTAAGGGCATTCCTCAGACTATTTTCCTGTCGCATTCGAAAGAATTTATTGAATCGCTCGAGATATTTCTCCCTCTCGACAAGGTTGAACGACAATTCCAACAGAGAAAAGATTTTTTAATGCTCCAGCACTCGATTATGTGACAATCCGCTTGCAGTTTCAAGTGGGAGGATGAAGCCACATCAACTTCGGTATTGCATGCGATAATCTGCACGGTATTAAATTTCCGAATGTGGCAATGGGGACTTAATTTCTTACTGGCGTAAAAAATCTCTCGAGATGAATGAATGGAGGCATTAAATTAAAAGGATTCAAAGTGCTGTTAGCAATTTATTGGATATTCGGGATTTAGGTCGTCGTCTATCCACCCGAAAAAAAAAGTTAAGGAAAACGATTTAAAATTCCGTAACAAAATATTTAGTCAAACTTTATTTGTGTTTATTGAGGTTGACTTTGAAACGAGTTGCGAGCTTTTGACAGACTTTGACCAATTTTAAATTGGTTTTGTAACTGATGGACGCATCCCACGATCTTCCGAACTCTTGTTCAAAAATGGAGATCAATAATTCTGTCACTCAATCACCGAGCGAGACACAGGCAATCACTCTCCGTATTAACAAATCCTTTTTCTTCGCAAACCTCCATTCACAGAATCAAGACTATTAACCTACTTTTCGGCTCATTCTCTCTCTCGTTCCTTAATCGCATTACACGCTTTATCAAACAGCAATTAATTTATGGTACGAAAATAGCATGCAAATACGAAAATCTCCCATTGGATATTAATTCGAATGCCATTTTAATTGATAGTGAGGCGCGCAGTTGCTTATTTGTGTTTAGCATGTTAGGCTTTAGCCTGTAATCAGTATCAACTTTTCATTTTTCTCTCTTGATTTTTCGTTCGCGAAACGATGCAAAGCAGAAACATTGAAATGCTTTTTTAACTTCTCCCACAAGCGATTTGTGGATTTCTTTCGTTCGCCGAGGTAAAACTGCATTCAACGATGGAGGAAAATCCATATTTAATAATTACGAAACTGCAATAAATTTCATTTGATCCCCATAACGATAATGAATAGCTCATAAGTTATCTTCATTTCAGTGTGGCGGCGAGAGCTGAGATTGATTCTCGTCATGAAATGTTTCATTCGTTCTGGCGAAGCGATTTGATAGCAGAAATCACAGACGATTTCTCATCGACGCTGTCAAATGGAATCTTAATTGCATCCAGCAAATCCCCTTTGTTCGTCCGATATCAATAATGTTGAGTCGTTAATAGCGACAGCGGGATTAGTGGAGATTTAACACATTGTCCGTGCATGTAACTCGAGTTGATGACTGCACAAACCTGCCGCCGTTGCTGACCTTTTAATTAAATTAGACAATCAAATAATTCTTCAAGTGCTTTAACGACAATTTGAAGCTTGAACTGAGGTATCATTTTATATAAGTTGAAGTAGGGGCGAATTTTCAGATTCGTGTCGAGAATGTTAAGAAAGAGGAAAACCTTTTCTATCAACGAAACAGTTTCGAGTGAACCTCATACACGAAGTCCGCCCTAATCGCATTAATACCATTCGAACACTTCACCCAGAGCAACAATAACAAGGAGAATGCGATGCAGTTGTCGAGCTTAAAAGAGAAGCCTCCGAGATATTAATTACACATCGTTTGTTGTCGCTGCTTTTTTCTTCTCCCGTGCCTCTTGTCGATTTATGTCGAATGGAGAATAGCGCTGGTAATTTTCACATTTGAGCAATTCCAAAATGATCTCTCAGGCACTGTAATTGTTCAGGTGCAGAGAGGAGATATTAATTTGCCGTACTTTAGAGAAGACTTAGGATGGGGAAGTCGAGACTGAGCTTCGGTATCGAGTGGTGCCATCGACACCGGGAATATCGAACGACGTAGCGCAGCCAACGAAATCGAGAGATTGTTCTTCATGGCCTTATTGTTATTGCACAATATTGCAATCGGATACTTGATTCTTGATTCTCCAACCGCACTTTCAATAAAACACACAGAGTGGCTTCTACTCGACTTTTATCTCCTCTTGATACCCATGAGTGGGTTCATACTTTTAATTGAATGTTGCTGTTGCAAATTCGCACAAAAGAAGAGAAACTGAGGGTCGCTCGACGGAACTCACCAAGCGCTACAATAAATTGATGCGATTTTAATCAAGTGATACTCACTTGGCGCTCTTTTGTGCGGCGAGTGTGCAGATTAATTGTTGATTGAATTTCCGGTGAGGGGCAAACACTTGAAGGAATTCTCCGCTTTCTTTTTCGAAAAATATAAAAGTTCTTTCGCTTTATTAAATTTCTTTTGACCATTTGCGCGTCTCTAAACTAATGACGAATGCAATTAAGGGATCAGGCAACTCCTCGTCCCCAAAGTGAGCCCTCATTACTCCCACTGCCATCAAAATTCGATGTCAAATTGAAAATCCAATGGATTTACGTTTGTGCAGCTATACGTCGTCAAGTTCTTTTGCGTACATGAAAACAAATTTCTACCCAGACAAAACAAGCGAAACATTAATTCTGTTTATGGATTTTTTTCTTTTTCCTTTTCGCTTCTCTCTTATAATGGATCTGAGATGCGCACCGAGTACGCTGATGCTTGTTGCAAACGAAATTTAATATTTTTTATTGCAAAAACGAGATTTCTAGTGATCGATAACAGCGATCGTGGTGGAAGCGCATGGGATTGGCCGAGTGATGCTCGCATCTTCCTGCCAGTAGCCAGCCATCTTTCAGCCAGGCCTTTTGTCTTTTAACAGGCGAGAGCAGTCGACGGCGTATGTTCACTCAAGACGCTGCAGCGAACAATAAAAAAACATTCCACCGATAATAACGTGACGATTACATGAATTACATAAATTACTTTCTGCTCGAGACCGACTGGAGAATCGCGCAATGGAGAAGGCAAGAAATGCTTCGGGTGTAATTAAATCACCGCGTCGTTTCGCAAACCTTCTTTGAGCAAAATGACTTGCAATTAATTGGTTGATTTGGTTGGAAAATTATTGCAATATTTTATCTTAGTTTGAATGTTCGCGCGAGTGGGGGAACCGAATGGCAATAAAAAATGTTTGTAGGCAATCGACGTATCATTGTAACAAGTCAAAGTGAGTAAATGGAGAGCACAATTAATATATTTTTAATGGACGACATCATAACCGGCTATCTTCTCCACCAACAGCAACATGAATGGAAAAAATCTTTTCCTTCTGCTCGCCATCATCAATTGCTATTCAACGCTAATTTTCCATTAACAGCGTTGGAACATCGTTATTACATGCACTTTCATCAATGTTTAAGGTTTTAATAACAGGGAGAGAAAAATTGCGCTAAAAGAAAATAGATAAGTGGAGGTTTCACATGTGAACATGAATCGAGAACTTTTCTCTTAATTGCTTTCGGCGCATTGCTGGAAATGATGAATGGGAAAACATTAACTTCAGGACCGCGTGTGAGTTACTTTTCTCTTTGAAGACTCAATGAGGAAGAATCTAGTAGTTGGCTTTAAGAATGTGGCAATGTAATGAACCGAGCCCATGGGCTGTCCTTCATGTTATCGTGTATCGAACCAGGCGAGGTTTTTATGCAACGCTTCAGAAGTAAGTCAAATTCGATCACGCACCAATTTCAGTCGCACTTGTCAATAAAAATTCCCCCACGTAAAGCGAGGAATCGTTGCGCTCTACAAACTGATTAATCGTTTCAGTCTGTCATCAGATTCCGTTTTGCGCCCAGCGGCAATCAAAGAGTGAGAAGTTCGAAGTCGCATTGATTGATTTGGAGCGAAGCAGTTGCCGCGAACATGAAATTGCTGTTCGTCTTTAATTGTCTTTAATTGTATAATTCGATATAAATCATTTCGCATTGCGTCTCGTCTTTGTCGCTCGCATGACGTGCTAAAGCAATCACTCACATTTCTGGCAAGCATAAAGGACAGCGCGGGGCCGATGTGAACCGACGAGATAATTAAACTGCGTAAACATTAAATGAACTGCAAAATCAATTTGAAGAATTTCCTCGATGGAATTGATGGAATGTCTTTGATCGTTGTTCAGCATTGATTGGAATTCACCGCCCGAAAAAAGCCGAGCGGTGTCCTTTGTCTCGTACTCAATTGGTTCAATGCTGCTGTGATTTGCGATGGGAAAATTTTACAGCTTCTCGATCGTCTTTCGGTTCACTCTTTTGCGACGAAATTCTCGTCAATTAGCTGGTGCCGCTCATTAGGTCACAAAGTCTCGAAGCAGGTGAAGCCAGGGAATAAAGCCAGCAGCTATAAACTCTCGAGAAAAACGGTAGTTAAAATGTAATTCCAATCAACAAATCAATTTTTGAGGAGTTTTACGATAGCATCAGACGGTTGAGTGAACTGCGATGCCGCGGCGGCTGGTTTGGTTGCATTTTATTGCAGTCTAAAAGTAGTTTCAGCTGAAGATAGTGAGACAGTTAAGCGCTAAAACTCTCAGTCATAAATTCTCAAAATCAATCAAAGCAAAAGACAAAGCAAAACTTCAAACGATTCGACACCGAAACAATTTATTGCTAATCAATTTTTTATTCACTTTTTATTTGTTATTTTCCTTTCTTTATCGATCGTCTGCAAACAGTCATTACTCAATACACCGCTCATTAAGTGTGCGATTATTGATTTAAAAGAACATTCGCCGACTCAGCCAACGACGAGGAATTCGCGGAATATTTCTTCTGCGATCTTCGATTAAAGTCGATCAGTTGTGGAGTGAACATGTCGCGAGGATTCCTCGATAATCTTCTCGATTGCTACCGCGATACTTCAAGAATGACGTCACTGAGCCTGATTATTTATGGCTTGAAATTCAGCATTTCACACATGTAAGCTTTTAATTTATCTCCTCGCTTATTGAAATGTTTGGTATTTTGAACCGCGCACCAAGTCCTTCACAAAAATAAAACTCCAGATCAAGATTCGCTTAAACGCGGCGACGAGTCGTTTGATGTCATTGCCGGGTCTGGTTATGAATAAAGAACTGCATGAACGAGGCAGCCGAACATGTTATCAATCAATTATAATTCCATGTCGCCATCGTCAACTTAGGCAGCAATCCAATGCAAGTTAGCATCGACGCAGTACAAAGAACGAAAGTTAAACATTGACTTGTTATCGCTTGCGATGTGTTGGGATAGGTCAGGTGGATTTTTTTACAGCCACAGATTATTCAATGAGCGCGGCTTGTGTTACAATGCGCTCGCATTGTCTCACTGGAAAATTCTTGAACTGTTTGCACTCTGGCGACAGCCGAAAATGTTCTATCGTTTTAATCTCTTATCAGTTAGAATGGTATGGAAGATATTGTCATGGCATATAGAAATAACAGCGACGAAGAAAGAAAGTATGCTCCGATTGGATCAACGGCAGCTCGAGATTTTCTCTATAGTTTTTCAAACTTTGCTTCAAACGATCTCTTTATCATGAAGCCGGAGTTCTAACGATAAACGATAGTAAAAGTGTTATGATTTGTTTGTAAACTCAACAAATGGGAACACAGAAAGTCCACCGACAATGCGAAGAGAATGCCGAAAAATTTGTTTGAAGCAAACAGCTAAAGAATCATGTTTACGATTTATTTATTTATTACCTACAGCATCGAGCATTGATATCTCCCGAAAGTGAATTCAAGAGTTCGCTGAAAACACGTTTTCTCCTTTTAATTTGTAATTTTGAAATGATTTTTCTGAGGTCAAACTAGGTAATGTTAACTAAGAGTGTTCTTTGGTATCAATTTCATGTTTGCGCCTCGTTTAACTTCGATCACAAAATACTTGGCATGATATTAAACGATCGATCCAGAGATTCGAACTTTCCTCGACTGCTTTTTAACTAGAGCGGCGTTCTTGTAATGGACCGGCGTCAAATATGCGATCAAGGCCGCTAATGGAATTTGTCTCGGCGTCCTTAATTTTTTGCTTCATTCAAACACAAAGTTGTTTCGTAAAAATTTATTCCATTCCTTCATTATTCAACAATTCAATTTTAGATGATTTTGTTGCCCTGAAGATTGTTCTTCATGTTGGCTTGAATCATGTTTTGACGGAGACGCTCTTCGTTGAACGCTAGTTTGTTTGCTTTCTTCTCGATTCGCCGTTCGTTTCGATATTCCTTCAGCAGTTTCTTCCGTTCCCTGCGCTCTTCAACTGTTTCGTCCTTCGGTCTTATGGAAAGCACGCTGAGCGTTGAGATGACACTTTCAGCGCAAAGCGACTTAGGGCCGGCTTGCGACTTCTCTTCCTCGTTAGCCAGTTTTGCGAGCGACTTAACCGTCAGCTTTCCTTTCTGGTCCCCATCGAAAACGTTTTTCGGGAGACCAGTTTTGGGGTCGACAACGATTTTGTTCAGTTTACGCTTCGAGGGAACTTCGATCAATTTGGGATGATTGTAAATGTTTGAGTAAGTTGAGAGAATCGACTCGCAGTCCCATTTCTTTTTCTTCTCGCCACCCTCGTCGTCAGACACTTCAAGCGCCACGATTTCCTCTTCCTTGGTCTCATCGTGCTGAAGCTTAACAAGTCGACAAACATCCCACGACTTGTCGTATTTCTGTGCGACTTCGTTCTTGGTGAAATCCTGCGATATTCTCAGCAATATTTCGTCGTTGATGTCGACATGGCCTTCGATCTCCTCGCAATCCAGTGGACCAACTTCAGGTTCATCGTAATTCTTGTAAAACTCTTCAAAGCGATCGTCGAGAAGCGAAAGCTGCTCGTTCCTTCTTATCACACTGCTCGACATTGAATACTCCGTGAACCTTGACTTTGTCTCCTCGTCGTCGAACTGTGGAAATCTTTGTGATGCCGGCAGCGGACCGACTTCATCGTCTTCTTCGTCACTGTAACCGGCTTCATTCGAGTCAACGTCGCTCTCTTCTTCATCCTCCCATTCCTCATCATCGTCTTCACCTTCTTGCATTGCAATTTCCATGAAATTATCGTCGAGCTGATTATCTGGATCATCAAAGTTGAAGTCTTCCTCAAGCGCTTCGACGATATCTGGATCCCAGTCGAGTCGTGGGCCAGTCCGCGGTGCCGCTTTGTGCAACATTCCCTCTTTCTCCTCAAACTCTGAAGCAAAAACAGAGCTGGGAAGTTGGATTCTTGGCTTACTCGATGTGGTAGCGTGTTGATGCGGGATTTCTTCCCAGAACACTTGAGGGTCACGTCCAGGCTCGCGTAAATGTTGAAGGTAATCGTAGTCATCGTCGAAGAAGATTCCGAACTGTTGCTGCTCCTTCCGGCGCTTTTCTGGCGGCACAGCTGGATCGGCTGGCTTGGAAGCTACCGGCTTGCTTTTGGTGACGGGGACTAAAACATGCTGAGGTGCTTTCTCATCAGCAATCAAAGGATCTTGCTGCGAGCGATTGACAAGGCGAAAAGTTATCGCTTTCTTCTTATCGATGAATGGCTTCTTCTTCTTGTTGCCCTGCAATCAAATCGACTGTAATGACGCTTCGAATGTCTCGAAAAGTTCTTTCTTACCATCTTTCGCTGCTTTGCTTTGCTGTGATTCAATAAATTTTGAGGAAAATGTGTTTTGGTTTTAGTTTTTTGTCTGTGATGTTCCAAAATCCACAGAAAAATGAAGAACTGAGCAACGAGCTTTGCGACTGAGCAACTTGAAAACTTTTAAAAGCTCCGAGCAAAAGCTTAAGTGATCCTGCAAAAACTTTGATTTTTTTAAAGCTCAAATGATCTCACTTATTAGATTTTGTTTATTTTTTTCTTTATTTTTCTCTTTAAGCCTATTACAATGAGTGATGACATAGGTGGAAAATATTTTCTTCGAATCGAGAGCTTTTCTTTGTTCGTTAACATGCGAGAAAACTAAATCCAAAGATGAAAAACTTTCGCGTGAAACACTCGCATGCTTTCTCTCTCAGACGGAGGCTGAATCCCGATTTGTGAGTTCGATTGGATTGGAAAGTTTTTCATCTCTTACAAAAAGGATTTGTCGGAGTTTTGGGCTTTCAACCTGATCTCATTGGACGTTTTAAGTTCTCGCGACAATGTTCAAGAGAAAGCTTAGTCGAAGGAAATTGTTTGACCCTCGCGAAATATTCCGGCAGACATAAACTTCCTCGCGAAATATTCCGGCTTCTTCCTTTCTTCCTCGACTAAGAATTTTTCTCAACATTCTCGTGGAAACTTTTACATTTTTCTTTTAAAACATTTGGCAGCGTGTCGAGCTTTGCATTCAAAAGGCCAAAAAATATTTTCTGCAGATGTAGCGAACCTCAGGATGACGCGGAAGATGATTGGGAAATACTTTAAACGGAATTGTTTGAAGAGAATGATTGAGATTGAGCGATCGAAAGGCTTTCGTCCGCCCTATCAAAATAGACTTTTTTTTGTAGCTTTTTCAAGTTTAAACTTTTTTTCGGGTTTCCGGACTGGACGTTTGATTACCGCGCGAGTGGAAATTAATGTGTTTTAATGTTTTTTTTTTAAGTTTCGGGATTTTTAATTTTTTTTGGCTTTTTGAATTTTTGTTTTTTTGGGGTTTTCTATTTTTTTCGTGATAATTCTTCGGCTTGTTTTTGTTTTGGGGGAAATTCTAATTGGAGACTGAACGTAAATTGACTTTCGCTTTCATGCGCGCGAGAAAGGAAAAAGTTTGACGGAAACATTCTTGCACAAATCACAAATAATTCTGCTCCAGGTGCTCAAGCTTTTGTTCGAGGGACTTTTCTTCGAAATTATCACGCTGCTCTTAAAATTCTAAAACATTTTCTTATTCATCTGGCGATGGCTTAAACGTCTAGAATGAGAGAGAAATGTGGGTATGCGGAAAAAGATATTAATAATTAGCGATTCAATGTCTTCAGAAGCATCGCAATATCGCTTTCTTCTTATCGATGAATGGCTTCTTCTTCTTGTTGCCCTGCAATCAAATCGACTGTAATGACGCTTCGAATGTCTCGAAAAGTTCTTTCTTACCATCTTTCGCTGCTTTGCTTTGCTGTGATTCAATAAATTTTGAGGAAAATGTGTTTTGGTTTTAGTTTTTTGTCTGTGATGTTCAAAAATCCACAGAAAAATGAAGAACTGAGCAACGAGCTTTGCGACTGAGCAACTTGAAAACTTTTAAAAGCTCCGAGCAAAAGCTTAAGTGATCCTGCAAAAACTTTGATTTTTCTTAAGCTCAAATGATCTCACATATTAGATTTTGTTTATTTTTTTCTTTATTTTTCTCTTTAAGCCTATTACAATGAGTGATGACATAGGTGGAAAATATTTTCTTCGAATCGAGAGCTTTTCTTTGTTCGTTAACATGCGAGAAAACTAAATCCAAAGATGAAAAACTTTCGCGTGAAACACTCGCATGCTTTCTCTCTCAGACGGAGGCTGAATCCCGATTTGTGAATTCGATTGTAATGGAAAGTTTTTCATCTCTTACAAAAAGGATTTGTCGGAGTTTTGGGCTTTCAACCTGATCTCATTGGATGTTTTAAGTTCTCGCGACAGTGTTGAAGAGAAAGCTTAGTCGAAGGAAATTGTTTGACCCTCGCGAAATATTCCGGCAGACATAAACTTCCGGAACTTCCTTTCCTCTTCGACTAAGAATTTTTCTCAACATTCTCGTGGAAACTTTTACATTTTTCTTTTAAAACATTTGGCAGCGTGTCGAGCTTTGCATTCAAAAGGCCAAAAAATATTTTCTGCAGATGTAGCGAACCTCAGGATGACGCGGAAGATGCTTGGGAAATACTTTTAACGGAATTGTTTGAAGAGAATGATTGAGATTGAGCGACCGAAAGGCTTTCGTCCGCCCTATCAAAATAGACTTTTTTTGTAGCTTTTTCAAGTTTAAACTTTTTTTCGGTTTCCGGACTGGACGTTTGATTACCGCGCGAGTGGAAATTTATGTGTTTTAATGTTTTTTTTTAAGTTTCGGGATTTTTAATTTTTTTTGGCTTTTTGAATTTTTGTTTTTTTGGGGTTTTCTATTTTTTTCGTGATAATTCTTCGGCTTGTTTTTGTTTTGGGGGAAATTCTAATTGGAGACTGAACGTAAATTGACTTTCGCTTCCATGCGCGCGAGAAAGGAAAAAGTTTGACGGAAACATTCTTGCACAAATCACAAATAATTCTGCTCCAGGTGCTCAAGCTTTTGTTCGAGGGACTTTTCTTCGAAATTATCACGCTGCTCTTAAAATTCTAAAACATTTTCTTATTCATCTGGCGATGGCTTAAACGTCTAGAATGAGAGAGAAATGTGGGTATGCGGAAAAAGATATTAATAATTAGCGATTCAATGTCTTCAGAAGCATCACAGCCATTTTTCACTTAGCAAACTTGTGACTTTGTTGCCAGATCAATCGGACAATGGACGAAGGTCATGCAAAATGTATAATCAATGGCAGTGGGCAGCAGATTCAGCTAAGTTTAGCGGATATGTTTAAATCATTTTTTGAAGGAAGTCTAGTTTATCGTGGACTGAGTCCCGCTTACCAAATTGTTAGCCCATCACAGTTTTCAAGAGAACATTCATCAGTCAACCAACAATCATTTCTCATTCATAAATCTTACTTTTCTCTTCAAACTAACTTAATTTTGTCTCCTCCATCCATTGTCTGAATGATCCCCCTTAATCTAATTAATCGAATCTTATTTTTATGACGCGGAAGTCTACACGTTTTACGCAATATTCTCAAGTTTTCGCGGAGGTGGAAGCCTCGCGCAATGACACAGCATTTGTATCCCATTTGTAATTGTCACAAGCACAAATTTACAAAGGACTCATCGATGTTCCATCGACGAGTGTTTTAATCCTACGAAGGACAATTGAACTTACTAACTAATGACTTTTCGCAACGACATTTAAACATTTTAGAGGTGACTTAGCGAAGGAAAAATCGAGGCGATCTAGTGACGTCCTCAACGTTTCAGTCTTGACTTTTGTTTAGTACTTTTTGGATTGGATTTGCTTTGGTTAGTTCGAACTACAACAGAACTCGACGCATCACAATGAGCACCATCATACCTCATGATCTAACGTCACTTAACGGAGCCATTGCCAGCGTTCCAGATCCATTTGGCATTACCAAGTACTTGATTTGGTGATTGATCTGGCTCATGTATTGCTGCGGTTGCTGAGTAAACAGAGGCTCCTTGAACACAGATCCGAGATGACGGCTTTCCTTCAGACGCAACCAAGACTGGAAGAAGACGTCTTTGATTTTGATGAAAATCTCTCCATCATAAGCAGAGCGGGCAGTGTTTGTGAGATCAAACGGTTCCTCGATACACAAGGTTTGCCAATGATTCGGATCATTCTTAATGCTTTTCGCGTTGCGACATTCGTCGATGGGCAAAACACCTCCGGTCCGGATAGAAATCGCATTGTTAACGTAACTGAAAGAGAGAGAAACTCGAAGTTACGGAATATTTCTCGTCGACTTTAACTCACTCGAAGTTGCTATAATAGTCGAGGAAGCGCAGGAAAAGCTCGCCAAGTGGCTGCTGATTTTCTGACTTCCAACCGATGCCGCATTTCTCAACCATATCGATAGTTGTGATGTCGTGAAGGATCTTAAACTTTTCTGGACACAAATTGTGGAGACACGGAAGCACAGCGGGCTTGACAGCGTATTGCAAGAAGTGAATGACCATGAGAACAAGGCTGTAGCTGGAGATCGTACTGTTGCGAGCATCGTTGATGTTATGGAACTGAGCCCACAGCTTTACGATCAAGGCCAAAGGACGAAGACGCCAGTCCACTATAAATGAAATAAGCAGTTAGAGCAAGCCGATACGATTAGACTAATGACGTCTCACATTGAGAGTAACTGAACAGCAGTTGAGTGTTGCGAACTCCGACACAATTGTTAAAGTTTAAATCGATTTCTATCTTATTTGATGCATCGCGGAATCTCAGGATAGGAACCTTGGCGTTGATTAGCGAGAAACTTTGGAATGAGCCTGTGAAAATAACCCGAAGTTAGTATGATTCGTTGCTGAGCATTGTGCAACTTACTCATCGAATTGATCAGATGATTCTGTAATTGGTCCAACGTCCAGATCGCCTCAACTCGCTGGTCGTTTGGCGAGCTAGAGTGATAGCTTCCCTTCGATACCAGGCACATATCGACGTCGGAAGAGTCAGCACCGAAGCTGGAGATCGTTGAGCCAACGAGGAACAAACCCCACTTTGGGAAAGCTTTCTGATGGAACAACGGAAAGTTCTAAAATTACCTTAGCATACTTTGTCTCGCTCAAGATTAAGTTTCGCTTGCTCACCTTAACTGAGTTGTGCAAATCGCGCCACAAGAGCATTTTCTTACGATAAGTCAAGTGACTTTGTTGAGACAGCGAGAACTTTTCCCACATCTCCTCTGACAGTCGATCCCATTGTGATCCGATCTTTAGCTCTGCAGGCGGAATGCGCATTTCAGATTCTTCCGCTCGTGCCAGATAATATTCGAATGGCTGCTGTGGATTGTACGACAAGTGGCCGATGCTCTTTTGTACTTCGAGTGAATTTCGCATTTCGACTTCGAGAGCGGATGGCGGTCGCTTGATGATTGTGACCGGTTGATCTATGAAAGCCATGTTAAGGCTCAGGTTCTCAGCACTGACGCTTAGTCCATTGCGTAAAGTCTTTGATCCCCCGCCGAAATTGTTATCGATCCATAAGTTGACATGTTTCGTCGGCTCTTCCGGTTGCGAGAGGATTGGAGCTGAAAGCGAAACCTTCAAATTGCTGGAGCTCGATGGATCGGAGGACGAAGCTGAAGCTGTTGAAGCGGAGTCTTCAGCGATCTCAGAGTTGCTTCCATTTGATATGGTGATGTCTTTTTCAATGTTCTTCTCATGAGCTCCCGGACTTGAAGACACAGAAGAGTTCGGCGGCGTGGGCGATAGACTTCGGAAAGGAAGATCGTCAGAGTTCGCTCGATTGAAAGTTTTCGCCTTGCTTGAGTCTTCGTCTGAGAAGCTGTGGCTCTTCCCGAGATGATTGTTACGATTGTGGAATTCCCTTTTGTAGCCTCGATCGTTCTGGTGATGTCCGTAACTGTTCCGACCCTTCTTCGTGTTATCGCGATAATCTCGTCGTTCGTTTTTGGGGCCATTGTGGTAAGACGGTGAGTTTGAGAACGTGCCTGAGTAGCTTCGGTACTGCGGCTGAGCCTGATGTGAGCAATGGCAAGGTAGGTTGGCAGCGCCTTCAGACTCATGCATTCTCGGAGGCTGAAACGCGCGCGGCTGATAACTTTCCTGCGGGACACGTTGTTGGTACATTCGCTGAAGCCTCTGGATCGGCTGCTGCTGTTGCTGGTATCGCGTGAAACGATTTAACTGTTGCTGCTGCTGCTGGTGAAGCATCATCTGATTACCGTACATCGAGCCAGCGTAAAAGTGTGTGTAGTAGCCAGAGTTATCGCCTAAGGCCATCTTAAGAGCCATCAAGTTCGCATCGTCGATGTGTTTCGGCGTTTTAGGAGAATGCTGAGCCGGCGGCATGTTCATACTATTAACACTCGTAATCTTATAACCGACTTGATGTAGGAAGTCCATGGAGTATTTGCGTGTGGCGTTGTCGACGTCGTGTTTCGTCTTCGACATATCCAGAGAAGGAGTTGAAGCAGCTCGCGAGTTTTCATCGTAATAATTAGCTCCAGACTTAGTGATGGAACGGAATTTCGAGTGGATGGACTGCTGCTTCTTGGTGTCGACACCTTCAGGCTTTTGGAAGTCATGCTGCGGCGGAACTACCTTCTGCTGCTGGTTCACTGCGTTCTGTCCCTTATAACCATTAAAAGGCTTAGAACCGAAGTTGTTGTTGTTGCTGTCACTTGTGGATCTTTTGTTTAACGAGTTGTTACGGCTGTGTCGGTTCCCATTTTGGTTTCCGTTCGGACGATTGACAAACTTACGGCGAGGACTCGATGGCTGTTTGTTTTTCAGACTTTCGACATTTGTTCCCATCGACTCCGTGTCGGTCTTCGATGCTTCTTTCGTTTCAACAAATGGTTCCAATGGCGTCGGCATGATTCCCGCTAATAAAGGAACAAATGTCAATCGAGGAAAGCCTTGCAAATTGTTTGCTTCATTACTTGCGATCAAAATAGAGATAAGAGATTGCTTACGGGAGGATTGAACGAGCTCACTTCAAAGCACACAAGCCAACGATTTGCTGCCCTTTCCTCTTTTGTTCTTCTCCAAATCTGAAATCATTCCGAAGACAATAAACGAGTCAGCGCGAAATGTTGTAGCGAAAATTGAGCTTTTGACCGTGATTTCACTCACCTTACGCAGCACAAACAGGCATTTGTCACTTCTTAACGTGCATCAATTCGTTTCTAATTTAATAGCATCAGGATTACAGTCGCGCTGCTTCAAAATACTCGACTGAAACTTGGAGGAAACTTTTGGCGAGCTCGAATTGCGTGTTTGTGTTGGTGCGCAAGATTTAAAAAGAACGTTGGAGCTTCCGATCGCGATTCTTTCGATTCCTGGCTCGTGGCAACCACTTTGGACTCTTCCACCTTGCTGTCTGTGTTGTTTATTTGTTGAATAATTCGATCGTTCTCGAAGGAAACGCGCGGAAAATCGAAGAGTTTGGTGATAACGAGGGGGGGCGCGAAAAACAAACAACAAAGCGACAAACCCTCGAGAGTTAGAAAAGTTGGCAATCAAAACCGAAAGTTTTTTGAGTTTTAAAGTAATCTAAAGATCAGTTTATGTACAAGAAACGAGTTGCCATGGACCAGCTCAACGGAAACGACTGTGAGAGCAATCGGGATTTGTGAAATTCCTTCAGTTTTATTCAAAAAATCTTATGCATCATAACAACGAAATCAATTTGTTTTTTTAGCGCTTGTGCAGATTCTAGAGAGTCCTGACGATCCTTTGGCGATACCTAGCGAGAATGCAGCGCCTTCGAATGAGAACGGACACGTTAAGAAGAAAACCGGTGGGAAGCATAAGAAAAAGACTGGAATATTAAAGATTTCTCGAAAGAAGATTAAGAAACCGAAGAAAAGCGTCGGTGCTACTGCTGATACTCCTGGCCCTGAAGACAACGGCGAATATCAGGTGAGAGTTTAGCACTGTAATGTTCAGCGACGGGAACTTATTGGATTCTAATCGTGTAACAGGTCGAAGCTATCATCGATCACAAGAAAGAGAAGGGCAAGACGCTCTATCGCGTCCGCTGGCGCGGCTATCCATCCGGTCAGGATTCCTGGCTCCAAGCAAGCGATCTCAGCTGCAAAGGATTACTTAACAAATATAAGAGAAAGGCCGAGAAGGAAAAGAAAGATCAGTTTGCTGTTGAAAAGATCATCGACCACAGAAAACTGCACGGCACAGTTTATTATCGCGTTCGCTGGCAGAACTACGGACCGAAGGATGATACATGGCAAGCGAAAGAGTTCCTCAACTGCAACGAGCTCCTGAAACAGTACCACGACGATCTCAACGAAACGATTTTGCAGCGCGAGCAAGCAAAGATCAAAGCCAAGAATGAAGCTAAGGGCTCGAACGAATACGAAGTTGAATCGATTGTCGACAAGAAGGTTTTCAAAGGCAAGACAAAATATTTGATCCACTGGAAAGGCTGGGACTCGTCGGATGACACATGGGAACCCGAGGAAAGTCTCAATTGCCATGAACTCATTAAACAGTTCAACAAGAAAAAGTCTGCGCCACAAAAGAAGTCGAAAGCTAAGAAATCCAAGAAATCATATGACGATTCCGGCAGCGAAGAGGACAACGATGACGATTCTGACTACGGAGAAAAGAAACGCAAGGGACAAGTAAGCACGGGCGAGTTTGAAGTTGAAAAAGTTATCAACGCTAAAATCAACAAACAAGGCAAATGGGAATTCTTTGTAATGTGGAAAGGCTACGGCCCCGAACAGAACACCTGGGAGCCAGAAGCACATTTGAACTGCCCGAAATTGATCGATGACGTAAGTTTGTCTTCGACACTTGTCCCCGACACATTTCTCAAATTTTTTCTTGTTTTACCCTCAGTTTCTTGGCAAAGGAAAAGTTCCTCGAACCATCCAGGCGAAGCTGGAGAAAATCGAAGAAGTCCTTGAGTCACCTAAGCAGAAGCGAAAGCCGCCGACACAGCGTGGCAGTCCTCAAAGCTTACGCCGCAAAAAGTAAAGCAGTTTGAGAGTTCTAAAGTTTTCATTTATTTTCCTTGGTTACACATTCTTTCGATGAATTCTCTTCTTTCTGATTTACTTTATTTTCTGTCTGGAATTAAATTAAGAGTTAATTCAAATTCAATTCTATTTACAAAAATAAAATTCTTGAAAAATGAGTTTGTGATTTATTAATTCATTACAGCATCGAGGATAACGCACCTTCAGAAGGTGAACTTTCTATCGTTGTCTTATTTAATTCAGATAGAAAGCAAAGCTTATCGTTGTCTTATTTAATTCAGGTAAACCCACAGGAGTTGTCATGAGTTTGGAAAGTCTGCTAGACACAACAAGATTTCTCGCGGCCCGCAAAGATGTTGTGCACTATTTATATGTCTGCTAGTCGTATTGAATTCCTTTTACATTTCTCATTAATTCGATCGCTTTTCTTTCTTTCTGACACTCAATTTCGCATGTCGCATGTTCTTGAAATCTGCTACTCAGTCGATGTTGCCAACATTGAAACAAAAAGGACATTCTACTCCTACCCACTGGCCTAGTCACTAGCAACAAAAACAAGAATTTGCGCAACAGATGGAATCACACGCTAATTGCTATTTCCTTTAATTGCTTCGCTAGCAATCTACTTTGCCAAAAATGCATGAAAGAATCAGTTGAAACTAAACTTTTTCAAACTGATTCAATTAATTTTACGCTTTTAACTGTGTTTTTCTTAAAAAGGATATTTCATCTAGTGACTAGCCAGGACTTCCGGTATCGTTTTGAGTCGTTTTTGTCGAGAGATGTAGCTGTCTGCACTAGAAAATCAAATAGCAAATTTCGATGTGTGTCTAGCCAACTTCCCAATGGTTTTGAGTCTACATATATCCGCGATGTCTAAATCAGTGCGCTGCACTCAGTGACAATCTCTCGTATTATTGTTTACAACTGTGATCTCCATCACCACCGAGAAACTTTTTTATAGCCTCGTTAAAATGCATGCACGATAGTTTCTCTTCCTCTAGAACTCAGTAAGTAAATGAATAAATCGTGAACATGGTTCTTACGCTGTTTGCTTCAAACAAACTCCTCGGCATTCTTTTCGCATCGTCGGTTGGACTTTCATTGTCCCAACGTTAAAGATTTCCACTCAGCGAGGAAAGAGCGACGAACCTGAGGGACCGTCGTCGCTTGGCCAGCTCATCGGTTCTAAAGCAGCAGATTATTTCCAGCAACGATTCCAGTAGAAGAAAATCATTCAGAGAAAATTGATTTCACATTTGTCTTCAGTCAGTGATCGCCGCGGCTTGTTTGTTAAGCTTTTGATGAACTCGCATTCTTCTGCGATGGTTCACAGCCGCGGACGTTGCGAATTTTTCTCCGATCATTCTTCACCATCTGAACTTCGTTTCGTTGAGCTTGTTGAGAAATCGCAGAATTTGTGTAAAATCTGAATTGAATTGATTTTGGGTCTGAATAAAAAAAAATTAACGTCTCATTAAATTTCGAATTTTCTCTGACGTTGCTCAGTTGCTCAGTCGTTGCTCACTAACATGAGATGAAAACTGCAAAAATATAAAATAACTACAAACCTGTGTAGTTCATAGTGTAAATTTAACTAAATATCTAAAGTAACCGACGGTCGCGACATGTGCAAAACGAAGTGCTCTAAGAATAACAAAAGTTTCATACAATTTCAACCAAATCAAGTCGAGAAAATAGTTTAAGTGAGAAAAATGTGAAAATCTAACGCAAATCACGTCACACATTAATCAAACGGTATTGTTCAAAGTACGATTGAAGTCGAACAAGGAGAAATGTGAGCAGCGCAGTGGAGACTCAAGGAAAAATCTCTGATTTGGTATGTTTTCAAAGTGAAGTTGAAACTTCTCGTGATTCCGAAGTGTCTCGATTGCTTCATCCAACTCGCGGCCTTCAAAATCGTTGCCCTAGGACCGCGATAATAAATCTCGAGAGACGTGAAAAGTCAGAAGCGAAAAACCTAACGCGACTTCGATTTTTCACCAACTGGGATCGGCTTTGATTCTCTCCGCTCAGCGCGGCAAAGAAAAAAGAAATCATATGTTCGAGAGCTATGTGAGATATTTCGTGTGATCTGCGACCGCCTCGTGATTCATCGTCAGTTGATTGATATAAATGGTTTCATCCGCTGGAGTTTGATATCAGTCGGACGCGAGAGTGACGAGACGATGAGCTATAAATATCAATTTGCATCAATTAGAATCCTGTGACGCGCCAGAGACGCTAAAATCTCATCGTGTGCAACATTTGAACGAACCTAGAGATTACAATCTTCTCGCAATCTCTCCGTTAACTGCTCCAGTTTGTTGACTCTCGATACTTAATCGAATCACGGCGCTTGTTCTCGCTCGCTCAAGTGGCAATTACCGCGCCACCATAAATAATTCACTCTCTTCCAATTGGTATTGTCGTGTGCTTGCGACGGTTATTTCGATTCCTCGATAAGAGGAAACACAATCGACTTTATTTCCGATATGGAATTGACAGCAGTCGATACTTGACGTTTTCTTATCAAGCAATTAAAGCAAGCCCAAACGTTCCCACGCTCGTCAAAAGCTCTCGCCGATAATCGTTCAGAATGTCATCAAACGACTTCGACTCTCTTCCTCACCGCGGGAAATTTTAACGCTCAACACACGCTCGGCTCTTGAAGAATGACGCGTCCCGCTGTAAAGTTTTTTTCGGCGTGGGCATTAGCGTCTCTTTGACATCATCGAACAAGTCCAACGAAAATCTTTTTCGGTCGAATGTTACATCACAAAGTGCAAAGATCGAAATAGACAAGAAGCTCGAGACAAGATTTAATATGCAATCTGTCGAGTGGCGGTCTCGAGGAGAGTTCTTAGACTCGCAGCTTTGAGCAGTCGCAAGTGCAAGCAAGCAGGCTCATTGTTAGTTGTCGAGCTTCATGTTGTATCGTGTATCGTCGTCGTGTCATCTGATATTTCTACAAGTCTAAGGAAAACAAGGCACGGAAGGAAAAATTATGTTCAAGTGTGCTTGTTGAGTGGTCGTGAATTTATTCGTAAATTGCGTGACTCAAAGAGTTTATTTTCTGCTCACGATAAAGAAGAGCGAGCTGAATGTTCTCGGCTATTGCCAAGCTCAATTTCGTTAGTTCGTGAAGCTGTTCTCGTCACTAACGTTCAAAGCCATGAGCTTAACTGGACGACCAATTTGAGGCAATTGTTCATTCAAGACGAATCTCTTAAACTCGTGACACAATTCTTGACAGTTTTTCTTCTCTCTTTTTAGCTCAGAACTTTTTTCATTGCGAAGCCCGCAAAAAGTTCAAACCAGACGACAATGCACTGAAGAAAAGAAGAAGAGAATTTAAACGCGACTGAGAAATTAAAGGAAATTTAGTCAGTTGCAAAACCTTGACGACTGGTAACGTGGGAAGACTTAACAGAACAGGAAGGGAAGTTATTAAATCGATAGTCGACAAATACAAGTTCAGGAGCGATCGAAATGTCTGGCGGAAAAGAAAAGAAAGCGCGATCAAAAGCGCAAGGATGGGAGGAAGCCGGTTCGGAGTTTTATCAGGAGCGATATCCCGGCGACACTGAGAACTTCCATCGTGATCCTTCAAAACTTGCGACGTTGCTGCCGTCCAAGCAAACGAGAGTTGGTGAGTTCAAACTGAGCCGATCTAGCCTAACAAGCAGATAAATGAATTTGAGATTCGCCAAGCTCAACTACGCTAAGTTTAGCAATCGATTGCAGCTAATTTACCTAGTTAATTGACGAACGTCAGAGCTTCTGGGCTTGGCCCACCGCAATTCCTTTTGTTCTACTGCCCTTCCTCACTTCGCCCTTATTAACGACTTCCATTTGTTCCCTTAGCCACGAACCGACGTGCGCGGCAAGCACAGCAAGAGTTTAAGACAACTCGTCGTCGCAACAGCACACTGACAGCCACTCGGACCTTCAGACGAGGCTCACAGTACCAAGAGATTCAAGTCGCAGCGCTGCCGGACCTCTCGGAGAATCTTATCAACGAGAGCCAGACGTGGGACGAGATTCGTGAGATTAAAGCAATGCCGGTGCCGATGGCACAAAAGCGAGAGCTTAAAAATCAACTACAGGTTAGTATTTAGCCATCGCGATGCAGTGCGCAATTTGTAGTGCCAAAAAGAATGGTTCATAAATCACTTGCGAGGCTTTCGTGATAATATCTGCGCTGACGAACGTTTGCGGCTTATCGGAAAGTTGCCGTTGACCGTTGACACCAAATGAACAGCAATTTGGAAACTGTGATCTCATTCGAGTTACGAGAGCTTTATAATAACTCGGAGCATATCCAATTAAAGTTGCATTTCAATGCAACATGCTGACAACAAAGCGCTGACGAGAATATCGAAGACAAAGGATACAAATGAAGCTCTGATTACGAGGGAAGAAAAAAGACAAACATGCAGAAAATGCATTCAGATTCGAGTTTTCTGTGTCGCTCATAAAAATGTCACAAAATGTTGCAACGAACTCTCTGCGGCTCATTTATTTTCTCGACAAGTCTGCCGCTCGTCGTCATAAAGTTTTCTTTTGTTTACAATTCCGAAGCCTCACGATCGATTCATGTGTTCGTCTGCTAACAAATCCTCGGATTTGCACGTGCTGAAAAGTGTCGCGTTCAGGTTGGTGGCGGCAATGCAATGTCGTCGAGACTGATGTATCGTAATCCATCAATGACGGCTCTCTTCTTTCCCAAGCTTCGTTTCTGTGACGAAAGTCGCGAAATCGCCACCGTAATTTTCGCTAATTTGAAATTATTTTAAAACGATGTTGTGAAACAGTCGCAGAGCGAACGAGCGGGCGAAAGTTATTGAAATTCTCAGGCGGACTTTAAGCGATCAATTAGCAGTGGCTGTTATTATTAGGCGACAGGTGAACGTAGTGAACTATCTACTATCGATCCTGCTGCGTGTCATTGCTTCGTCGATAATGAGTTTCTCTCAGATCTTGAAAATTTCTTGTGTGAAAAAGTCGCAGCGCGCTACAGTTGGCAAGTGAATTCGTGATGATGATCTATGTTCGTTCGGGCCTCGTAGCAAGAATTTACTCTCATAGCTTCTGTTTCTTTGTAGAACGCAACAAAACTTCGCCTTCAAGGCTTCGAACAGATCAAATGGAAGCGTCGCAAAGCGTGGCAAAAGATCATGACAAAGTGGAGCGAATATCTCACGAAGATGGAGCTTTGGAGGACGTCGCTGAAAAAGATCGAGGGCAACTTTGGCACGGGCGTTGTCGCTTACTTCGTGTTCCTCCGATGGCTTATGATCCTCAACCTTCTCATCTTCTCAATCATCTTTGTGTTCATCATCCTGCCACAGCTTGTACTGACCGAGCCGAAAGATATTCCATGCGATTTGAAAGGTCCACCTGAGAATAAGACGAGATGGACGTACGATCCGAACAACACTGACATACGATATGAAGAGACGATCTCGGTCTACCCGAACACGTCTTATCAGTGTTGCCGAGAAGCTTACATCAATGAAATCCGGTTTAATCGAAGCGACTTTTCAATCCTTCACCTCGTGCAAGGGACTGGATTCATGGAGAAGACGCTGCTGTTCTACGGAATGTACACGAATCAAATCTATGGTTACCAACCTCCGTTGAACCAATCCGCCAACATCGGGAGAGACATAAAGCCCTTGGACTCTAATCAAAACTTGGATAGTCTTCTGGTTGACGATGATGGAGGTTCAGGCGATGGAAACGTTGTGAATTCCACGTCTCCAATCATGAGCGCTCAACTGGGATTTAGTGACAACGTCACGGACTTTAAGACATGGCGACAGTTCTTTAAAGAACTCGACATTTACTACGACTTGCCACTCGCTTACATCATTGTCACAATAGTGTGCTATCTTTACACGCTTGTGGCCATCGTCAAAGCTGTAGCGCACGAATTCAAGGATCGCTTGGTCGAGGGCGAAGGACAGTTCTATCAATACTGCAACCTCATCTTCGGCGGCTGGGACTTTTGTATTCACAATGAGAAATCGGCGCAGATGAAGCATAAAGCTCTGTTCAATGAGATTCAGAGCCTCATGCACCTAAAGCGATACGAGTTCGAGAGAAACAACAGAACGAGGGACATCATGTTCAAGCTTTACCTTATACGAGTGCTTGTTAACTTTGTCGTGTGCATCATTTTGGTGATTTGCGGTGTAGTGATTTACATCTTGTTCAATTTATCGCTCGGTTATCTCGAGCCCAACTTTAATACGATCACGAGATATCGTAATTTCAACGTATTTATGAGCAAAATCAAGAAGATCAGCTCAGGCGAAGACGAAGTTATGGCGGTCCCTGACGGTCTCGATGTTGACAAGCAGTTTGAGATTCTGTTTTACGAATTCTTGCCCTACGTCATCATCGTAACGTTCAACCTGCTTGTGCCGATTCTCTTCAACTATCTAATCCAATTCGAACAGTACTCGCCACTGTTTGTCATCAAAATGAATCTCTTCCGGACGGTGGGACTGCGACTAAGTTCTCTAGCTGTTCTTATCAGCCGCTTCTACTATCTCATCTCTTCGAAAAGCGAAACTCCGCATCTCGAGTGCTTTAACATGAAGTACGGCACGCCACAGTGCTGGGAGACGTTTATTGGTCAACAGTTCTTCAAGTTGTTCATCGTCGACTTTGTCACGCACATTTTCGTGACGTTCTTCGTGAACTTCCCTCGCGCTATGATTGCTCGTCACATGAACAACGCGTTCGCGCGCTTCATCGAAATGGACTTCGAGTTATCAAAGCACGTCCTCGACGTAGTGTACTCGCAGACGATTTGTTGGCTTGGCACCTTCTACGCACCATTCCTACCGGCCATCGCTGCCGTGCTTATCTTCTTCATGTTCTACATAAAAAAGTTTGCGTGCCTCGTGAATTCAAAGCCCTCGGCGATTCTCTACAGAGCTAGTCGATCCAACTCATTATTCATGATCATTTTGCTATTGAGCTTCACCATTTCTGTCATTCCTGTTGTGTACACGATAGCAGAAATAATGCCATCAAAGAGTTGCGGGCCGTTCAGAGGGCTCGACTCAACATGGGATCGAGCGATTAATGCGTTCTTGAAACTTCCGTTGTTCCTTCGCAACATTGTCTTCTTTTTCGGCACTTCGTCGTTCGCCATTCCATGCTTCATCGTGCTGATCTTGTTTCTGTATTACTACTACTCCGTGTCAGCGGCGAACAAGCACATGGTTCAAGTGTTGAAGAATCAACTAGTGCTCGAGGGACATGACAAGCAGTTTCTCCTCAACCGTCTGAGTCTCTTCATCAAGCAGCAGCAAGAATACCAGAAGCGCATTCAGCGACAGTTCTTCGATCAAAACAGCACCACAACAAACTCACAGCTCTCGCAGGGGATCAACATGGACACGATACCTCCACCGCTCTTACCAAGAGCACCGAGAAGCGACACCGGTGGTACTGGAAGCAGCGAACGATCGTCTGTCGAGATTAAACACCACCAGCGGGTGAGCGATATTGGTGAGATTTAAGCGCGACCAGGATCGGACTTAGCCAGACTTGGATCGGTCGTTTCTTTTCTTGGTGAAACCAAAAAAGTCAAATAAGAGAAAACGTGATAATTTTTTAAGTTTATGATTCGCGAGTGTGTGTGGTTGTGTGAAACTTATTTAGTTTCCTAATTTTAAGTGGACAGAAAATTGTAAATTAAGGTTGAGTGAACTTGTGATCACGAAATATTATCCAAAAGTTTGTAACGTATGCGAGGGGCGGTTGGGTTCATTTCATTCAGACGTGTCAACCTTCAAAGTGTGAATGGCAGTTCGTCATTCCAACCAGGGAAACTTAAGTTATGAAGCCGAGAAAAGTTCTCGAAGCAAAAGAAAACGATGGAGCCTCGGAAGCCAAACTTGAGACACTTTGAGCGCAACTTATTCAAGACATTTCCTTTCTTTCTGTAAAGATTTGGCTCGAGGCAGATTGAGTGAATGCGTCTCATTCTCACGTGATTGATTTGGAACAAACCGAAGGAAGCTACTAGATGTTAATACGTTGTATAAAGACATGATCAGGTCTGAGAGAGGTTCAGACATTTGTGTTGAACTTATTTCTCGCATATCGTTAGGATGAACGTCGAAGTGAGTGAATTTGAAGGCGCCGACTTTGGTTGATCCCTCAAAACCATCAGAGTCATTAGTTCTTAAGTCCAAACCTTCCCAATGTTTAAGCTTGCAAGTCGAGTTAAATCAAGTTTATGTAACAAAAATATTTATTGACCTTCCCTTAATTTATTGGCAGTGCAATCACTGAACTTGACAATGAATCTTCACTTGCCCATGAACTCTTTTATGTCTACATCACTTTTAAACGCTGATTGCATAGCAAAATAAATGGGTTCACTCGCCGCCTCCAAGAGATTTTACGCTTTAATTACACAATCGATGTCATCGCTCGACTTTCAAGCGACTCGCTCGTTTTTAGTCGAGATTTCCAAACGTTGTGCAAGTTTCTCATTTTCTTACCAAAAATAAATTTCCTCACGTCTGTTCTGTACAAAGAAATCTAACTAAATTATTGACACGATGGTCTCAGCTATTAGTTAAAGTAAAACTTGTCAGATAATTTCAGCTGTTTATACTCCTCTAATCATCTCCACAGTAACGCATAGTCTCCGCCAGTGCTCAGAGCATCAAAAGATAAAATAAATAGTGAATTTCCATTTTAGATTTTGCATAAGAAATCATCTAATCAAAAGAAACAAAATAACTGCTCGGTAGTCCACGGATTATTTTCCGTTTCCGCAGACAAATAAAATAGTTTTTCGGCCGCTCAAGCAAAACTAGGAAAAGTTTCGAGAATCTTTTTTTTTTCGCAGCAATCAAAAAATGTTTACTGAAGGAAAAAGAAAATAAAAAATGTTTTTTAATGCAAAACCATATGAGTCGTTCTTTCGTCGTTTGTCCGAGCTTTGATAAGCGTGGATAATAAATGAGATTCCAGAAAATCGTGCGCAGTTTTATTTGGAGCAAATATGGATAAAGTCGTCGTGATGTCTCTGCTGGAATGTTGGTTGTTTCTTGTCGTGTGCTCAACCGCTCAAAGCCTTCAAGCGCAGTGCTCGATGCCTCTCGACATTCCTTCGTCAAGATCATCTCGACTCCACCATCCGTGTGAATCAAATCAAAACCAATATTTCGCGATCGACACGCTGCAAGATTCTTACTGCATTTACTATTCAAATTTCGGAATATTTATATTTTCTGCTGAGACTAAATTTGAGATCAAAGTTCGAGGTGACTGGAGTTACGAACAGGTTTGTCATTTGACTCTAAAACGAGTTTATCGATAATTTTTCCGGGTCTAGAGTGGAGCTGAGGAGTTCCAAATTATCAACGAGACGATGACATTCACAGCGAGGAACGAGGACGTGATAATTTTGATTCAGAAAACGAAAAAAACGTTGCCAGTGATATCAAGTGTGAAAATAATAGACGGAGCACTAGCTGGTGATCAAGAAAAACAAGAGTACTGCAACTGTGAGTGTGGAGCGAGAAGTGAAGCTGTGCCGGTAATCGTTGGAGGATCAGAAGCACCCGAAGGCGCTTGGCCGTGGAATTCTGGTAATGAAACTTGGTCAAGTTCTTTTCAATTAATTCTAAGTAAGTCTTTATTAGCGATTTACCATCGACCAAAGGTTTCAAACCTTTTGTTTCGCTGCGGGGCCACGATCATTAACAAGAGAACGCTAATCACAACCGCAACTTGTCTTGTTACTTCTGGCAAAATGATTCAGCCGAAGAACCTTATAGTTTCAGTTAAGGAAACTCGGCTTTTTGGGCCATCAGCGGAAAGAATAAACGTTAACCAAGTGAAGCTACACGACAACTTCAAGCTGCAAGACTATGATGAAAACAGCTTAAAGTTCGACTACAACGTAGGACTTTTGATTGTCGTTAGAGATATAAACTTTTCATTTCATGTTACTCCCATTTGCTTGCCCGACATGAAAACTTTCGATTTCAAAGACAAAATGGGAATTGTAGTGGGCTGGGGCATGAACAAGGATCACCAGTTATCTCAGAAACTGCAGCAACTTGACGTTCCTACTTATCCCTTTCTTGAATGTTTCTACAGAAACAGAGACTTCTTTAGCGGACATTCCAGCCGAAGAAATTTCTGCGCGGGCTACACGTCAAATCAGAAGGGAATCTGCTCAGGTGAGGGGGAAATCTAGGCTATGAACTAACGATAAACCATTTTCTCTTAGGCGATTCTGGTGGCGGACTTGTAATTAAAGTACAAAACAGATTTATTTTGTTCGGCTTGTCTTCCTTCAGCAATTGTCAGTGCATTCAGGAGACCCAGAAGTGCGAAATTTACGACGAGGGAATTTTCATCAATCTTCTAGCGTACATTCAATGGATTCATAATAATCAATATTAAAAATAAATACGTGTTTTAACAACATTAACTTTTTCGTCCATGCGGCTGTGGTGAGTTAGCTTTAACTTCAACGACAATTTGGTGAATTTGAAAATATTTTCACCACATTCGATTTTGTTTGAAGCGGCGCAAGAGTTTGTAGTAAATTTAATTAGTTTGCGGAAAGATGGCTAGCAAACGAACCAGGAAAGAGAAAGATGAAATACCATCAAAGAAGCGACATATCGAGTCAAACAATGTAAGCTCTCTGGTAAAATAGGAAATATCGATTTCACAATTTCAAGTAAACAATTTTCCCGCTCCGAATTTTTTTATGGAAACTTAAAGAATCGCGCAATACTGAAGATCAGAGATACATCAGATTCTATCGGATGTACCGCTGACCATCTTCGAGCCATGATTCATGTGCTTCCAACAGT
This sequence comes from Smittia sp. YW1114-2, assembly GCA_033064975.1. Lineage (NCBI taxonomy): Eukaryota > Metazoa > Arthropoda > Insecta > Diptera > Chironomidae > Smittia > Smittia sp. YW1114-2. The sequence goes on from CP093833.1 coordinate 6,156,342, forward strand.
TATTTTGTTTGTTTACATTGCAATAACCTACGACAAGAATTCAATGATTTCAAACTCTGAAACTTACCGTTTAGCTTAACCTTCCACAGGAAAATGTAGATACAACAAACGCAGCTTTGTTAGCAGAGCCGCCAAGCCAAATCGTGTTGGACTCGATCAGAAAAGCAGGTCTCAAGAGCGGAAAGATCAAGAAAATTCACTTGCGAAACTTTATGTGCCATGGGAACTTCGAAGTAAATCTTAACTCTTCCATCAATGTCTTCGTCGGTCTCAACGGCTCTGGAAAGTCGGCAATCTTAACAGCACTTGCTATTGGTCTTGGCAGTAAGGCAAGCAGCACATCACGCAGCACGAGCTTGAAAGATTTGGTGAAACAAGGCGAGGTCTCGGCCACAATTGAAATCACATTAACCAACGATGGCCTTGACTCTTATGAAGGTAAGTTCTTTGTGCAACTGTAGTTGAAACAAATGCTGAGGCGCCTTCAATTTTAGAGGATGTCTACGGTAGTGAAATTACGGTTGTTCGAACGATTAACGCTAACACAGGATCATCAATATACAAGCTGAAGAGCGACAAGGGCAAAGTTATACGCACAGGTCGTCAAGATTTGAACAAACTCACGCTGTGCCTTAATATTCAAGTTGAGAATCCAGTGCTCATTCTCAATCAAGATGCCGCTCGATCTTTTCTTCGGGAATGCGACCCAAAGAAGCTTTACACTCTTTTCCTTAAGGCCACGCAAATCGAAACAATCATCGAGAAGCTCCACGACTGCTTGAAGTGTTCAATCAGCTCAAAAGCTCAATTAGAACATTTGAATCGTTCCATCACTTCGAACGAAGAAGAAATAATCACGGTCAAAGAGCGACAAGAGAAACTTGAGTCAGTCGTTCGCTTGCGTAAGGAAATCAGCGAACTGACAAATGAGCTTTGCTGGCTGAAAGTCATCGATGCCGAGAAGATAAGCAACGAATTCCAAGAGAAGCTAACGAAAACACAGATAGAGATCGCACAAATCAATGATTTCGTGAACAACAAAAGCAAATACGAGAAGCAACTGAAAGAGAAGATTCGCGATCTCGGAACGGAGTTCACGAATCTCAACGAAACCCACAAACAGAAAACTATCACCGCCGACGAAGCTCGAACGGCTTACGAAAGCCACAAGGATGGCTTAAGCGCATCCGAAAATGCCCACCGAATCAATGTCGAAAAGCTGAAGGCTTTTGATACAAACATTTCTCAGCTCCAAGCGGACATCAACGCAGCAGAAAGCAACCCGTTGAATGTTGGAAACATGCGCAAGGAAAACGAAGCTAAGATTGAAGCGATCGAGAAGAAACAAGCAGATTTGGCACTGATCCTGCAAAATGCCCAACGCGATCACGGTCAGTTTGATGACACACTAAACGACAGTCGCGAGAACCATGAAAGGGCAAAAACGACTATGATCAAGACTCATGAATCCATCAACGGCTGTGACATTCAAATACGCCAACTGCAAGGAGCCAAGCAGAACGCTCTCTCGGCTTACGGACCATCGATGTCGCAGCTGATTAATCGCATCGAAGATCTGCATAAGAAGAAGCGTTTCGCTGAGATGCCTCGCGGTCCGCTTGGTCGTTACATTGAAGTTCCTGACAAGAAGTACAAAACAGTTGTTGAAAACATTCTCGACCGCACTTTGGTCTCTTTCTTCGTTAGCTGTGATAAGGATCGCATTCTGCTAACTCAGCTGTTGAAAGAATTTCCCGATTTGTCGTGCACGCCGATCATCACAGGAAAATTCCACAACAAAGTTTATGACGTTAGCGAGGGAATAGTCGACTTAGACGGCCGAGTTGGCCAGGTTCTGATGAACGTCATAAAAGTCGCCGATCCTGTTGTGATGAACTGCCTTATTGATCAGAAGAGAATCGAGGCAATTGTCCTTGTTGAACGAATCAACGATGCCATTGAACTCACGCAAAACGTTGAAGATGTTCCACAGAATTTGTTACGTGTTGTGATGATGAAGCCTCTCTCCGAATATTATCCAGCGCCAAATTATCGTACTTATGCTATGCGCGAGAAGCCGGCGCGCTACATACAAACCAACAACAAGGAGCTAATCGCTGCTATTGATCACCAAAAGCAAACCTTCGAAGCCAAGCTCCGTCAAATCCAAGAGTTTATGAAGAAGAATGAAGCGGAAATAAGAGAAAAGACAAATCTGGTTAAAGAAAAGCGACAGTTGATTGCTGAATTGCGCAACAAGGAACGCGAGTATCAGCAAAACATCGATGAACTGAAGGCCGTCGATTATCCTGCTGAGGATGAAAATGATTTTCTGCGTCAAGAGCTTGAAGTTCTAATGAAACGAAGAGAACCAATGGTGCGAAGGACTGCTGAAGCTAAGCAGAAATTGGAGCATGATCGAGCTCTATCGACTAAAATGGAAGCGAAAGCCACAGAATGTCGTGAAGCAGCTCGTCAAGCCCGTGATAACATGGCAAAGATCCAATTAGATATCGAAAACACTCAGCAGCAACTTCGAGAAATGGGGAATGAGTTGAAGTTGAAGCAAAATCAACTGATTGATTTGAAGCTGCTGGAAACTGGGACTGCACAGCAACTGCAGCAAGCTCAGGAAGCGGTCGAGGTCCTTATTGCTCAAAGCGGATTCCCGCGAGTTGTTCCAAAGCATACGGAAGAAGGCGCGACGCTGAAAATTAAAACTTATGAATCTAGAATCCAAAAGATTGAAGAGAGCAACGACAACATGGAAGACATTCAGTTGCTGCTGGAGAACAAAACTGGCCAGCTCGATAGATTGCAACAAATTCGCGTAGTCTTGCAACAAGTGTTAACCAAGGTAGGCTTAACTGACCATAAATCACCGACAGATTCTAATTTATATATTTTAGCTGGAGGCCATCCGCGAATCGCGTTTCTTCTACATCCGCCGACTGCGCCAACACATGTCGATACGCTGCCGTCACAAGTTCAATGTTGTCATGGGATTGCGCGATTACGCCGCCGAGATTGAAATCGACCACAAGGAAAAGACGTTGGAACTTAAGGTTGTCCCTCGCGACGCAAGAATCGCGAATGCTGTTGCAACAACGAAGGCTCTGTCGGGTGGCGAACGTTCGTACTCAACCGTTGCATTGCTTATTTCACTCTGGAGCTGCGTTGATCATCCATTCTACGCGCTTGACGAATACGACGTTTTCTCGGACGAGCACAACCGTCACATGATGACGATGCTGCTGTTCCACGAGGCCGAGAAGAAACGAGAAAAGCAATACTGCTTCCTTACTCCTCAAGACTTCTCCAACATTCACGCATCGGCAACGACTACCATCCACAAGCTGCATGATCCAGAACGCAGGCAACACAGTAGTCATGTGTAACTAAAATTGCATTTGCGTTTTCCCAGTTTCCTTCTTTATTTAATTACATTTCTATAATTTCTTTTGTGTAATGTGAGCCTAGCGAGACATCGACTGTCATTCCTCTCGCTAGGCGTTATCGAACTCGATTCCTTTGTAATAAAACGCTGTGTTCACATTCAAACGAGCGAGAGTTTCGCGTCCACAAATCATTTGACTGAGTCCCCTCTCGATATCTTAAAAGTGAAAGTATATTTTTGTTCAACTCGTAACTAGCGCTCAGAAGTCGCTTTAATCAATCAACCTTGTGCAGCTTTAGTTTTAGATAATCGACGTCTTGGACTCTCTTCATTCGAAAACGCTTCGTTAGCTGTGATTCAAATTAAATCATTTAATGCAAGAAACTGACAATGAGTGATTGGCTTCATTGCATTTGCATTGCCGATTTTGACATTGGAGTCGGCCAAGTGATCGAGCAAGTTTATCCGCAATCAGCGTCCCTCAGCGACACTGAAAGAATCAACATTTGTTATTTGGCTTTTCCTGACTCCAATTCGGGATGCATGGGCGACACTCGATTTCACATCTCACTGCGGACAAACAATCCTTTAACAGCGCACCAGCGAGTCTACAATCGAGAGTGCCAACCACATTTGAAGGCTGATGTTGGACATTTCTGGGGCTACGTCTACTTCAGGCAGAAGAAAGACCCGACCATCAAACGCGGGTACTTCCAGAAATCGTTCGTTCTCATCTCGAGACTGCCGTTCCATAATTTCTTTTATGAGCTAATACAGCGTTGGGCGCCAGCTTATTTCACGTCGGGACTGTCAGCTCTCGAGCAAGGTTGTGAGCAAATCTCGTCGTGGCCACGTCTCATCACAAACGCGCAACTTCAGCTGCACATGCTAGGTTCGATTTATCAGATTTATATTCCCGCCGGTCTCAATCGAACAGGAGCCGAGACAACGACGTTGGAGCAGACGGAAGATGTGACCAACAACAACTCGTCTTCAGGCTCAATACCGATTTCAATCACTTCATGCAACGAGATTGACATGTTTGCACCATTGCATACGATCATGCATCATATCCAGCTCATGTGGGAGTTAATTCTCCTGGGTGAGCCGCTTGTTATCATTGCGACGTCTCCAACCGACTCCAGTCACATTGTACAAGCCCTCACCAGCTTGATTCAACCTCTCGAGTATCACGTGGAAGTTTATCCGTACTTCACAATACACAACACCGAGTTCCGTGAATTTGCTGGCGCCTCGAGTCCACCAGCAGTCCTCCTTGGAGTCACCAATCCTTACTTTTCGAAAACTTTGCAATCTTGGCCGCACACCGTGAGGATAAGCGAGCCGCTGCAAATCAATCACAACAGTGAGAATCCAGTGCCACATCGAAAGTTAGAGAAAGTCAGTCTTCAGAAGTTCTTAATCGACACTTCCGGTTCAATTCATACGCAACACAAGCCATTCCTGCAAAAGGACAAATCACTGGTGAAGAAGATTCTCAGCGGAGTGAAGACGAGACGTCCGACTGCAGTTCAATCAGTTATTTTGAGGAGATACTTCCTCGAGCTCACTCAAAGCTTTATGATTCCACTCGAGCGATATATGTCAACGCTTATGCCACTAGCCAAAGATATTTCCGCCTTTCGAGCTCCACCTGTCCCAGCGCAGTTTAGAGAAGAAACCTTTCTAGGAACGCTTGAGCTTTCTGGGCCTCATCTGACTTCGACTGTTAAAGGGGACTACGAGGGACTTTACAAGAAGTTTTTCCTCTCTGCAAACTTCCGGGGATGGTATGAATCGAGGCGAATGGAGCAGCTAGAGAAATTGGAAACGCTTCACCAGGAAGCTTTGGCCAAAGAAAACCTTAGAAAATGGATCGTAGGGAAGCAAGAAGTTGAAGTTGTGGACTTGATTCTGTGTATTAAACAAAAGCTTCAACTCCCTGTTACGTCAAACTCCACACTAACGCCACCCGAACCTGCGATCCACGTGACCATTAAGAAGGATGTTCGAGATCAGCTGCTGAAGCAACTCGACGAGCTAATGGGTTGTCTCCCGGAAGACCTGAAGATGATTCTGAACTGATTGTCTTTCGAGATTTACGTATTTTATAAATTAGGGTCTAAATAAATGAGAACTTATATCGAACTTGATTGAAAGCTTTCGTTCCAACTTGTTCTACAACAGACATTGTGACACGTTTTTATGTTAACACGTTTCAGCAATCAACATCACATCGTGTTCTGTTCATTGTTTCCAATACATTTATTCAACCTTGCTGATGTTTATCGTTTTCCCAAAAATCAGTTCTGTCTCTCACTGAACGTTAAACTCGGAACAATTAGAACCTTAACGCAACATTAGATCAGATAAAAACAAAACGTAATCTCTCTGACGTAATTCGACTTCTCAGAACCAGTAAATGTGAGAGCTTTGAACCTGAGTCAGTGTCCTGAATCCAGAGCTTAGTTAAGATTATCTATACAATTATTATCGAATAATTTGCTCGTGAAGATTTGCGATGTCAAAATTTAACGCGATAAAGCTGAGCTAGTTGGCTGTTGAATTTTGGTATTTAAACATTGCGTCGATGACAATTGCACAATTCATTTTATGACTAACAATTAACGCCTAAGTTATGTCTAATGGTTTGGTCTCTAGTTTAATGAGGTTGAGAGATGAACTCGCTCATCAACGGAAATCTGCAAAAGTGGCAATATTTCGTCAAGAATTAGCAGCAGAACATTCTGTGGCAACGTCTTCCATTCGGGATCCTGTTTCAAACCTTTATAGTTTCTGCAAAAATCAAATTTCGTCAAAAATCGTCAAAGAGGCTCTTGGTGTTGCTTACTTCATCTAAAATGACGAGAGACTGCACAACATTCTCCCTTCTCAAGTTCAGAATGAGACTCTCCAGACATAAATTTTTCAGTTCCCTCATATGATATTTTTCAGCAGCATAGATTAGATCGTGATTAATCTCGTGTAAGTCTTGAACCTCTAGTCCATAGGCAAAGCACAGCATCTGAATAAGCGTTCTCGATGTAAAATCTCTAATATCCACGATGCCTGAGCGCGCCTCTTGCATGTCACTCGCAAACATTGCTTCAAACACATCAGACCGAGCGGCCAGCACAAACTAATGACAAGTTAAAACCTTGTTATCTCTCGTGTGAATCTCGCAATCCTTGATGGCTTCCTTGGCAAACATGTTAGAGACATCAGTGGTTGTACCCGCTGCTAATTGTTGCTCTCTGTCTTTGGATCGTAATGAAATTGCTATCTGAAATGAGGAAGAGCATTTTACCAAGAATAAGGTAGCGATGGAATCAACCCACATCGCAGTAGAATGTCAGGTTGCCATCGATAAAGTATCCATTATCCGAGTCTAAAATTTTGTCATGTTGAATCCAGTTGATGTAATCGTAATTGCCCTTCCAGCTTTCTCGACTATTCTGCTTCGTTTTCTCGCTTAAAATTTCAAATTTAAATTTCAAGTCCAATCCGGTCACTTATAGCAACAAACATGCGTAAATGAAATCATCTTCTTCTAAGCTACTCGGTTGGAGTTACAATTGCCTGGAGGTACAAACTGCTTTCACTGCAAATCATTCCGTTGTGTTCCCCTCTAGGCTGATTTGGAAAAGCTTCGGTGGAATCACTCCTCCCGAATTGAGCTCCTTAAATTTCTTTTCCGACAATCCTTTAATTTCCCAGATAACCCTATGACGCAGGACGATTTTCTGTAAGTAAACTGATGCCTGCGGTTTGTGTCCTTACAATTAGAAAAGTCCACTTACGTCCGACATTTTTATCTAAGAAAAAAGTCAACTGATTAAAATGATTGATCAAGATGATCAATGTCTAATTGTTCTGAAACTGTTCTCCTAATTTTCGAACAAGTTTACCATTTAAAATCTGTACTCGTACATTACGCAATTTGAAGATCATTAGAAATCCCTCAACGCATTTTTATACAGCATCTTCTAGGTACTGCCAATCGACATGAAGCCTTTGAACGACGCAATCATTTCAAAAAACAAAATTTCTGGTCACTTAAACTTTTTTCATTCATGGCCAAACTTCTGCTTTCATCTCTACCACGGCTCTAATTGATAAAAATAGTTCCGCGTTTGTTTTCTATTCGCATAATGGCGCAGGCAATGTTACGTCAAATATTTCATCAGACGGTGGTCATATTGTTTATCGAAACGCTAATTGTTCCAAATCTAGAAATTTATTATGACAACATTTATTCACAGTTGGTAAAAAAGTTTATGGGCAGAGTTCTGTTGGCGTAGGTGTAATATCACTTGGCTCCATCATGAAGCAACTTATCGGGCAGCAGGCGGGCTGGCTGGGTCAACTGGTGCGACAGGCAAGTGAGCTCCTTTAGGTTGGAAGCCCTGTTGTGGATTAAAATGAATTTAGAATTAAATTTGAATAGTTTAAAAATATTCTCGTCTCACGTTTTCGTCTGCGATCCACTCGACGGTAATCACTTGTCCGTCTGGAGCTGTGTAGGAGTATTTGCCTTGCTGAACGATTCCTTGTCCCTCTTCTTCACCTGCACTTTGACCGGTAGCTGGGTCAACCTTTGGGACCTTAATGCTTTTCAATTGACCTGATGCGTCTTCCTTGGTGCCATCGCCTGATTCGAAGGCGTAGTTGAATTTGCCAGATCCGTCCAAGCTTTGGGTCTGCGACACGATGGGTACTGGAGTAGTAGCGTCAGCTGCTTGTGGACGAGCTGCTGCGAAGCTCAGCACACAGGCCAGGAGTCCAACGGTTAAGAATTTGAACATTTTGCTAAGATTTCTTGGCTTCTACGTCTTGTTCGGCGGAATAATAGGAAGAGACTGATGCTATTCGATGTTTATCCTTTCACTTTTATATTGGAGATTTGTTTACACAAATAATCAGCGGCTCAGTGTTTTGTGGAGATTTGGATACAAACACTGCTGCTTCGCCGTTGCATAGTGTGATAATCAGTTTTCAATGATGTTCAGCTGACACTTTTGTGAAATGTTGAGCAAGTGAGTCAATAACTGAAATAGTCAAACATCGCGTAGTGTTCTCGTCGCAATTTTGAATAGTCATCGATTTAGTTGTCGATTGTGTATTTCCCTTAAGATCAAAAATATTTCATTGTCTTTTAATAAATTTCAAACTCGCGTGACAGAAATCATTGAGAATTGAAACCTTCAAGAGCGTTTCGTCATTTTCTGGTAAAAAGATTACGGACGAAGATACTCGCGTGCAATTAAGCACGCATTCATTTTCGATCTTAGTGCAACCGGTTGCAACCTTTTGACATTGAAAAGAAGACTTGAAAGTAATCGGACGACGCTATTTTTAGCTGAACTCGATTAAGGTCTCAGAGCTGCGTTTCTCACATCTTCTCGCGTTTTTTTAAACTTTATCGAGATTTTGTATTTCGAAGGTAAACCGAAGTGTTGTCGCAATCATCTCCAAGATTTTATCGACGCTTTATAAATGGCTTTATTACCTGTTTAATTTATGATAGGGCTTAGTATCAGACTTTAAGTTCAATAATGTAAAAGAACTTAAACTCAAAAACTTTCAAACTATTCTCTAATTTTGTCTGGAGATCATTCAAAATAGAATTGTTCTTCGCTCTTCCTCGTACCTCGGTAATTGAAAAGTTCTAGTCATTTGCTTAAGTGAAAGTTGCGAAATCAAGCGGTCAACTCAACATGCAACCAGAGCCTCTCATTAATAATTAGTAACGAAATAAAACCAAACACGAGAAGCAGACGCAACAAAAGGAATGGAATAGCCAAGAACGCAAACGAAGGAAGAGAGTGGAAAAAGAAACTTTAACAATTCAGTTGGGTTTGGTGGTTCGAAAAGAAAAGTTGGACGCAAGAGATTCACAAGCAAACCCAATTGAATTAATTATAAGCGAGCAGAACTTTTTTGCGAGCATCCATCAATCAAGTTTAAGTAAATCGTTTTCGTACGTGTGCAGGGGTTTTCTTTGTGATTTGATTGGGAAGGTGGAGAGTCAACGAAGAGAAGAGAGAACCAAAATAAGTTAACTGTTATTTTGACATTGTCTGCTTAAGCCGCAAACTTTACATTTCGTTGGTAGCTTCACCCAGCATCACACGCGATTGTAGTCCGTCCGGACGAATTCCGCTCTGTGCCAATTGTGTTTTTGTGATACAAAAACGAGAAATTCTTGAACGCTATGATCAGGTTTGTAGTCTGCTTGCTGCTTGCGGGATTCCTCGGGATTCTGGCTGAACAGCGTGAGGAATTCAACTATGCACATTGTATTTTTCCACAATTTTCACTCGTAGCATGTTTCGTCGAGAAATGCTGTTGCGATGGTCCAGACAATTGCTCGAAATATTCCTAGTCACAGAACTCCAAAGTTGGGACTTTAAGAGGTCGAGCCAACAATTATCGATGGGATTTCATGGCAGTCGGTCCAAGAGTCAAGACTTCATCATTTACAGGTGAAACTGATCTATGAGGTTTTGAAAATCAGAGTTCTGCGAGTTGCTTAAGCAAATAAGATCTCTTGATTTCCTTTGAATCAATATAAAATGCATACGTTGAACAACAAAAGCTTTAGATCAAAGAATTCAAAGCTCAGCAATTTTGTAGACGAATAGAAACGAGTAAAATAGAAACGAGACAACTTCAAAGATGCTTTTTATTAGACGTTAGATGACGACCGAACATTCTAAAGCGCTGTAAACTTCACGATGAATTTGAGCATCAAACATATCGAGATGGAAGTCGAGAACTGTAACCCTTTGACAAGAACTGGGGTTGTTCCTTAACGATGTTTGCAACATCGCCTTCGTTTCACCCAGCTTATAAAAGCAACGACGCTTAGACCGAACGACTCTGGAAAAGCTCCAAACGAGCTTTCATCGAGCTTTCAAGAAAGAAAAAAATTATCTATGAAAAATTCCCATGAGAACTTACAAGCTAAATCCCAGGAAAATCAACGTCTGAGTAAAACTTCTAGCTCTAGGATTTCTGTCTTTCCTTTGGAATCAGCAGAAGCTGCTGCGATCGTAAATTCCAACGCCCAGAAAAAGTTCCGTCGACACAGTTTTCAAACCAACGCTGAAGAAAAAACGATTCTACTCCACAACTTCATCTTTTTTCTGGGCTCCGTTTGATGAATGGTTCGAATAAATCAAACAAAACTCGGGATCATACCGCATATGCAAATTTTTATTTACATATTTTTTGTCTTTCACCGATAAATTTTTCAGTTTCATTGGTTCTGTCTTTGATTAAACATGATTTGTCACCGCACGTTCACTCGTCTTGCAGTGAGGCTAATTGGCTCTATCGAGCTTTGTAGGTTGCGAGCGTTCACGTGCAAACTCTAGAAATGCGCCGCTGATTGCAGCGTGTGAAAGAAAGCTCGACTGCAAAGGTCTCAACGTGTCGATCCGCGTCATCGATCACTATTGACGATTCATTCATCATCGCTAACGAATGAGTGAGGAAAGCGAGGAAAAACAAACTCGAGATCAACGAGGAGCAAATGCAAATAATTGAGTTTAACACGTTTTTTCTTTAAATTCGATTTTAAATAATTTATCCTCTCGGAGAGTTTATTCAAATTGGATGGAATGCGATCATTCTCAGCTGAATTAAATTTGAATAAAAACTGAATTCGTATCACTTCCGGCGAGGCTTTAGGGGTTTCTACAAGCCACCCGAGAGTGGTTGGAGAAATAGCTAATCCTCCGACTCGAGACGCGAGCTTTCAATCAGGCAATTATCTAATTGTAATCAGCTACTTTACACCACGGGCTCAGAGTTTCAGCGAACACGTTTAGCGACGAGAGAGAAAAATATTCAACACAAAAATTCTTTTGAGATTTTTCTGTCGTTTGCGTCTAGCACGTTTAGACGCAAAAATTATTTTCGCAGCGTGCGGAGCATGTTAAAAGCTTGAGGATTTATTGTCTCTCGTTTCAGTTGGCTTTAGAGCGTCGATCTGTTGAACAGCTGGGAAACTAACGTTTCAAGTGCTCACCGTTTGCTTGAAGTGTGCGACGAGCCAAACTTGACTACAAAATTCTAGTGGAATCTCGTAAGGTGAAGTTTCAAGATTTGTGTTGGCTCTTGGGCGACGTTCGATATAGAATCGGGAATCCGTTAATAACAAAAGCAAACGTAGATCCTTCTTGCTGCAAGATTCTTGCACTTCTCGAAACGAAGCTTTTTAATTAAATTTCGCTCTGATTTTCTCTCGCTGAGTTTCTTGTGTGGAAAACAGTAGAATTATTTTTCGGTGGAAAAGTGTTTCAAACAACTCCTTGGGCAACAAGAGCGGCGACGATGGCAGAGAAAGTTCGACTGCTCCGAAAACGTTTTCTTAAGTTCTCAACACTCGTCATAAATTTGCCTTCAGGGATTTTAATTTACATAAATGATGAGTCGATGAAAATTTCGGAATAGTTTTTCTCCAACGTGGAGTGAGTGGAACGAAGGGCGAGACAGAAAAGCTTTCGTGATGGAAATTTATTCGAATAGTTCTTGAGTGATAAATTGATGCTGGAATTAAAATTTATCGACGGGAAAACTGAAACAAATATAACAAATTCCTGCTCTCAACCAGCAGCAACAGCGACGAGCGAAAAAGTTCTGCACTGAAAACTTGAAACTTTGGCACATGTGTGGAATAGACACTAAGTGGATCAGGAATGATTTGTCGGTGACGTTCACTAAGCGCCTCAAGCCCTCATATATCTCCTGCTACTTACTCCACTCCTCGGTTCATCATAGTACTTCTGAAGCATCCAAGACGTTCTTGAACTCGTCAGTTTTAAGTAATGCTTCTCAAGCTTGTACGGTTGCATGCTTTTCAAAAGCTTCCTTAGCCAGGTGGCCTTATCCAAAGCTCGTTTGAATTTTTTTTAAAAAGTTTGTTCCATTTTTCGCCTCACCTGCTTCTTTTTTATTCTCCATCAAAGCTTTAAAAAGCTTACTCGCCATTCTGCCTTTGATCGATCCGCAAAAAAAAATTATCAAATAATTGAATTTTTCATTTTCATCCACTGAGTGGAAAGCTTTCAACTATTTTAATAGTTTCAACGAGATATTTATAGTGTTCACTATCACACACGTTTGTGGCAAAGCGTAAACGAATTTTCACTGCCACAAAAAATTGATGAAAGAAATTTTTAAAACCGGCGATGATGTTCGTGTTTAAAATGCAACGAGCGCATGCAGGCTCTCTCCTCAAACTCTTGTCGCCCACAGAACATTAGCGCGAACGAGTCACGAAAATGTTTTCAAGTAATTTATTTGCTTTCATTTAAAAATTCATTAAAACAATTGCTCATAATAGTTTATCACTGAGGGAAGCTGCGAGTGAACACATTTGTGACTTGAGAACAATTCCACTCGAATCATGTACAAGGCAAGTTCAAGCAGAAGAGATGAAAATCAAACATGCTGCTGCAATGTCGTTCAAGGCGAATCGACAGAGCGTTTACTTTGAACTTAAAAGTGTCTCCGAAGAAAAATCCAAAAGAGCATTAAAATAAATTGCATTTGAACTTGTCTTGTCAAACGTTCGCGGTGCTTTTTGCTCTTGCGCCACAAAGTGGAGCAGCGATAGAAAAATTCAAGCTCAATGTAAACGTGAAACGAGAAGAAAAATGTCTTGAAGTGCATCGAGCGGTGGACGGGTTGAAAAACATGCTCTCAGGGACAACCCGAACCAGAGCGTATCTCCCGCTATCTGCTAAATGTCAGCGTAATCTTTGCAACGTGACCGCTGTGTCGTCGCTTCTTGATTCTAATTGAATTTATAGATTGATGTTTGGCAGTGAAAAACTTTGACAAGGGACGAAAAGATTCGAAAGCTTTCTTAAATTTCATCAATGGCATTGAAAACTGTCAAGGACTCTCGAAGGTTTGTAATTTCCACTCGAAGGCCTCCACCATTACATGCCGGCTATATTAATAAGAAGCTCGTGAGCTAACAAATCGTTTGTCCGATTCCTCGAAGGCCTCGTGCTGATTAAGGTTCCATTTGCAGTAACTCAACCTTGAATCGCACGCCTTGCTAACGGTTCTCATCACTTGCATCATCATCACACTTCTCGAATGAAATTCCTGCAGACTCGAAAAATCCGATAATTTATTCGTTCTCGTTATGCGAGCAACTTGTAACCGGTTTCGACTTTCAATTGCAGGCTGTCAATTACTGTGTTTTAAGTTCATTGTCGAATCATGAAGAGTTTCTTGAGTTGCATGCTCGTGTTCACGGTCATCACCTGCGAAGAGCTACGTAAGTTGCAACCAGTCGCCGAGTCTGAGTCCACCTTGACGCGATGATTCATGTTTCAGCTGATTTTCTGCTGGTGTGCAAGAAAAATGATCCGGAAATTTCGGCTTGCGTCTATAACTCTGTCAACAACCTCAAGCCTTATCTCGTTACTGGAATTCCATCGCTAGACATTCCCTCACTAGAACCAATCGACTTGGGAGACTTAATTGTCGCTGGAAGCAAGACAGGTCAAGGAGTTCTTGTGACAGCGAAAGACATTAAAGCTTACGGTGCATCTAATTGGATTCTGAAGAACTTTAAGTAAGATTTAAGAAATGTTCATGAAAGTTCATCAAATCAAATTGTCTGGCTTTTACAGCATCGTCGAATATGCATCGAAATATTCGTTCCAACTCGAGCTGCCGCACTTGTACGTCGTGGGACGGTACAATGTAGACGGAAGGGTTCTCTTTCTACCAATCCGAGGCGCAGGAAGCTTCACCGGCAATTTCACCGGAGGCACAGGCGACGTGCGAGTCAAAGGAGTTCACAAGCAAATTAACGGCGAAACCCATTTCGTCGTACATAAGCTGGATATCAAAATAACTGTTCAGAAAGGAAAGATTGACCTCGAAGACTTGTTTGGTGGCGATAAAGTCCTTGGTGAAGTCATAAATCAGACAATCAACGAGAACTTTGCTCTTCTTAGCAAGGACCTGATTCCGCTCATCGAGAAGTCGCTGTCGAAGATTTTCAAGACAACGGCGAATAAAATCCTAGAACGATTTACCATGGCTCAACTTTTTCCATAACACTTTGCGCTTTATAAATTTTTGATGGAACTAATTTTTATGTCACATATTTTTAATTAGATTTTTTTAATTCATAACAAGTTTTTGTCAGCGTCAATTTTTTGCGAAGGAAAAGTTGAAAAACTTTTTCTCCATGAGAGAAAACTGTTGGCTGCATCCTTTCTCTCATATTCAATTCATATGCTTGTCTCCATTCATTTATCTCTCAGGCTAGTCGTCATGCGGACTTTATGGCACTCGAAACCTAGAAAATGATTGCAGCGAAGCCTTTGAAGGAAAATCAAATTTCAAAGTTTTTGATTTTATTTCAGAAGCTTTCAGGAAGTTCATTCAAAGATCAACAAGACGACATGAATATTCAATTGCAAACTTAAATGATTGGACACTTCAAAGTCCGATTGGACGTCGATCGAGCGCAAGCTTTTTGATTTAATAAAATTGTAATGGCACAGACTTCGTCTTATCATATTCGTGCCTGGACATCCGGTCTAAAAGTTTTCCTACTTCTGGATGCTATCCTAACACTTTCAATTTATTCCTTTGCATATCTTGCACGCTCGCAGCTCGACGTCAAACGACAGTTTTTGTTTTCAAACAATTTAAACTTGATTCAATTTCCTTTCAGCTCCAACTTTCCCTTACATGCTTTGAACTTTTTTCTTCTTCATTTAATAAAAGCGTTGCCAAATGTGTCGTCTCATAAACTTTATCATAGAAATTTCTCTTCCCAACTTACACGGAAAACTAAAGTTCCTCAACTGAACAAAACAAATTTCAAGTCATTACGAATGTCTGCAGCGCGTTTGCATTTCATGCGGAGAAGGCAACCGGGAAATTTGTTTTCCTTCTTCTCCTTAGAACTTCTCGGGAGTCTCTTCCTTTGCCGGGAGTCTCTACAGGTGTAAATTGCTGTTGAATTTTTAATGCAGCTTTTCTCATGACTTGGCATGATTTTAATTTCGGGAAATGCTCTCAAAGCATATGTGAAGAAAATTGCATCTTCCGTGCTCCCCACAAAGCTTCTGTTGAAATTACATTAAATATTAAGAAAGCCATTTGAAATCGAGCTGAAACCCACTTTCCGTCTTTCTTTGAGCTTGCTCGCTTGCTGTATTGACGTTGATTCGCGCGAGTGCTTGCGCGATGATGACTTTTTGTCTGCAACGCTCCACTGCAATCCAATGCTACAAAGAGCGGAGATGAGAAACTCACCAAGGAAAATAAAGGATGGGAAATTGAAATACTTCGATGGGTTTTGTCTTGGTTTCTAAAGGTATTCGAGAAAGTTTTTGCTGCGGAAAATTCCTCGGGAACATAAATTGCAACTTCGTTTGAAAACAGATTTGTAAAGATCGACAAAGAGAGCTTTGACTATCTTCGAGAGCTCGTTGTTTGAAAATACTTTAACCTCCACGTGACGCTGCTTCTTCCCCAACCCAACAAATTGTTTTGCCTTGAATCTCTGAACGGGAAGAGGGAAAAACTTTGTTTGTTGCTTCGAACTGAATCTCGACTTCAAGTTGATTTCCCATAAGCGTGCTCGGTTCATGAAAATTCATGCAAGCTCTGCAACTTTCATTTGTTAGCTTCTACTCGATTTCTTCTGAAACGGACTCGTCCCTCGGTTAAATGGGATTGAAACTGCAAAACCATTTCGTTCTGTCCCACTCGGCATCGTTGGGAATTATTCTTGTGCAGGAATTATTCACTCATTCATTATTGGAATTAAGGTATAGGACGACAAGATAAAAGTCTCTTGAACTAAAAGTTCTGGCGACGTTGGCAACTTTCATTGTTGATTAAACTCAATCCCGAATATACATCATCGAGATAGCTTCTGAAATCTTCCACCTGCAACTAAATTTTCCTCGCATCATTGAATGATCATTCAATCGAGTGGAACCGTCCGTAGCTTCACCACAAAAACAAAAACCAAAGCACCCGCAAACCCGCACAAAATTATTCAATAAATCAAAATGATTTTCACTGTTGCAGGATTTTCTCGGATGCTCCATCAGCCGGATGAGCAGTTCGAGCTAGAAATTAAAACTTTTCGAAAACAATTATAGATAAAAAGTTCGGCGCTCGCAAAAACGCTTTGATTTGCAAAAGCAAACGCATGAAACACTGTGAGCTGTGATTCTGTAGCTCAAGTCTGTACTTTTCTCATTAAAACTGAAACTTTTTCAAGGATTTAGGATTGTAAAACGGTAAATATTCAATTTTTCAAAGGCTACTCCAAAGGCTACTCCAAAGCTTCCAAAGGCTACTCAATGAACACCTCAGCCGCTTCAAACCCGACTAATATATCGAGGAAAAAACTAATTTTCTCTTTCGCAATTGATTCGTGCAGAACGGAAAGTTTGGCGAGCACAAAAACTCTGCAACCCAGAATCTCTAGTAGAGATTGGATGAAAAATGAAGTTGCCCACCCACCTCGGGGTAAAATTAAATTAAAAATGCATTTTTCCAGCGACAAAGCATGAACAACCTAAACGATTTTGAAATAGCGAAGGAGCTTCTTTGGATTAAACGTGCAGACACGACTTGTGCGACTAAAAATTGTTGAGGATTATTCCATCGTTGTAGCATCGCGTGACTGTGAAGGTCATCCGACCAGAAGGACGTCCGTAGCCACAAGACGAAAGTTCTTGGAGGTTTCAAAGTCTCCGAGAGTTTTTATCGCTGTTCTGAAAGTAATTATGCTCGCTCGAAATCCGTTTGACCCTTTTCTCACAAGTTTCACGCTTTCCCATGACGGTCTTTATAATAAACACCAACAAGACTTAACAAGAGTTTTGAAAAGTTTGCTGATGATGCTGCTGATCGTCGACGTCCTAAAAATGGTCTTCAAGCATTC
Organism: Smittia sp. YW1114-2; assembly: GCA_033064975.1. Classification (NCBI taxonomy): domain Eukaryota; kingdom Metazoa; phylum Arthropoda; class Insecta; order Diptera; family Chironomidae; genus Smittia; species Smittia sp. YW1114-2. The sequence goes on from CP093833.1 coordinate 6,173,690, forward strand.
AAATAGCTTATTCTGTAATTTGAAGCTGGAAAATTTATTAATGACACAAACTTTTCTGAAAAACTGAGAATTTGTCCTCTCGTTGTTAGCAGAGACTGTCATGCTAACCGAGGCTCCCTTTCATTCTCTCCTAGCCACTTTTTGCTGCCTTCCAATGCGGAGTAGAGCTTTCTGCTGTCAGGTTTGCGGATTCTTCTTTTGTCTTCCCTCGACTACGAATTAATTACATTTTAAAATTCTAATTTAAATATTTCGTTTCGTTCGAAATTCATTAAAAACAACACCGGTCGGTGTTTTATTCCGTTCAGGAGAGGAAAAAATATTCCTCCGGTGTATTTATATTGGCAGAGAAGCGGTGAAAACTAGTGAAAATGTTTAATGAGAAAATATCACTCTCCAAAGCTCTTCATTATTTCATTCGACTTTTTCATCTCGAGCGGCGGCAAAATCGAAAATTAAATTTTTATTAGGCAAATCATTGCCGCAAATGAGCTTTTTATCACTCGGCATGATCTCGTATTCATTGTTTTCCTCGCTCTGTAAGTCCTTGCGGGGCTTTTGAATCAGTGGAATTCTTTGCAACCCAATTAGAGAATTTCGTTCATGAAATTTTAATATTACGAGCGTCTTTCTTCACCACAAGGAGATGAGAAAACAGCCGCAATGCCGGTTAATTGTTCGCATCAAATCAAAGCCACAGCAAAAGGGGAGAATCTGAATGGGGGAAATATCAATTATGAAAATGGAAAATACATTAAGTGGAGCGAAAGTGAGAGAAAGGCCTGTGCACAAAATGCGAATTCCCATTCAGGCTTTTAGTCGTGTTATACAAAGCTCTTATACTAAGAGAACAAATGCATCCAAGAATTGAATCGAAGGCAAGCAGCGAAGAAACTGCGGGAGGAGTCTAATGACGGTAGGTTTGCAGCGAAGCAGAAACCCATTCAAAAGCGTTGGCATCGGCTCAACAGCACCTCTCCGGGATGTTTAATGCTCAAAGGACATGTTAGATGACGAGGGCGCTTGGAACAAGGCCATATAAATTTATTTCATACGCCGTCATAAGAATTGTTAAAGATTGCTTCGTGAACGTCAATAATAAATTCGAAGTGAACGTGATGGGAATGTGGGAGAGAAGGTAAACTTGGGAAAATGAAAACTATCAAGTGAAATTGTTTCCATTGCTTTGTGTTTCGCTTCGACTGCTGGTGCAGCAAATAACTTCAACTGATTATTTGTATTCCAAGCCATCGCACCGCTCCGCATTGGAACTGCGGAAAATCTCGGAACAAAAATAATCATAAAGCAATTTTCATTTCTTCTCGCAGCAGGTATTAGCAGTGAAGGAAGAACTTTCCGACCAATAAGATTTTTCACACCAGAATTGGTGAAAGCAACGCCGGTATTTAAAAAATAATTTACGATTCGCTGAAGTGGCGTTGAAAGGGAGAAAAAGTTTTGTGCTGATACAAAAATAATTTCCTCACAAGCGGGAAAGTTCTTCAACAGGGATTGTACGAAGTGTTTGTCGTTGTAAACTGATCACTTCAACGACCGAAGTTTAGCCGATTACCAAAGGTTTGCATAAAGATTAGTTTGATTTGAGTTTATCACAGCTCAGCAGAGAAGCAAACTTCTCTTGTCATTGTTAATTCTTGTTCCTCTATAACTTACGAATTCCCCCATTGAGCGATGAAATCTGAAAATTCGCAGACTTTGCAATTAATGTTCGATTGAGCGTTCGTCGACTTTTGAGTTGTTACTTTTTCAATTGATGATTATCATGAAAACTTTTCCCGTTTCTTTTACTTCTCGTCCCCCATCCTCGCCTTGCAAGTAACAGCAAAGTTCAAAACAATAATGGAGCTAAACTGTTAAACTTCTAACCAAATGATAAATAGCCCAAAATTCTCACCAAGTAGCGACGAGGAGGCAAAAAATTGGCGTTGAAAAGTTTCATCTGCGAGCGATTCCGTTGTGCTCTTTCAAAACGTTTTACAAGTTCGCATTTAAATTCATCAAAAGGTATGCGGAGCATCAGAAGAACACTCAACGACAGAATTAAAATAAAACGACTTTCGACACTCCACATAGATAACCGCCTCTAGCCATGAATGAGATGAAAGAAAAAAAGATTTAAAAGCCATTCAGTGCAGATTGTGAGAAATACCTTTGAATCTAAATAACATTTCTGGATCAAGAAAACCTCTCTTGAAGCAACAACGGATGAAGTCTTTAATGAAATGAATTATCACGAAATTAAATCTCTTCAACAATCGTAGAGTGAGAACGAGAAGCGGCAAGGAACGGAGAAGAGAGTTTTCCAAGAGTTTTTCTCGGCGTCGGAGAGGAAATGTTTGGGTTTACATCCGTGATCTGAGAGGGTTCACATCGCAGTGAGATATATTTAGTGGTGGGGATGAAAATCTCTGATGGATTGTCCTCTCTTCTCCTTACTCTCTCAATCAAGCCAGGAATATTTTTCCGCGAACAATCAAGATTCTCAAATATTCATATTTAATAAACGTAAATGTAAGTGACTCGATGATGAAGCCATTGCGATGATAAATTCGTCTTTCGAGGAACTTCGCAATTTGAGAGCCGCGAGGCAAAGCTGGTAAAAAGAATGATTTGCAGTTCATTATGTGGAGTGAACCCGCAAAAGCTCTTCGCCCCCTCAATTGTCCCCCATCAACAACCGTCTCACACGCGAGTTATAAATCTCATCTCTTACTCCAAAGACATTTAAGCTCAGACAATAAATAATTTTTATTAACTTTGTCTTCCTTCTTCTCGTGCCGTGTAAAACATTTGTGGCTCCACGCTTGCTGTTACGCAAGACACCCGTGAAACAACCCGCAACAACAAAAAAATGATTGATATCATTCGGATGATGCGGTAGAAACGAAGAACGACTTCTTCGTAAGAAAAATTAGATTTAATTAGCGTACGTAATCATTGGAAAAAGCTAGGAGCGGAGTAATCAATATCTTATTCCCACCCCTCAGCAAATCGCTTAAGCTGGATTTAATAGGCTCGGGAAATACATCGAAGCTTTGCCGAAGAAAAATGTCTTAGGAAAATATTTATCATTTTTTTTAGTCGACGCTTGCTTCAATTTTTTCTCTGTCGGAAGAGGAGAGGAAATAAGAAATTGTCATAAAGCGATAAATTTTCCGGTGGGGATAAAAAATCGGTTGAAGAACTCATGATGAAGTTGTTCTCTTAAATTGGAAGTGATATCGATGCGGATGGTGAATGATAGGCGAGTTAGCTCGAGATTGATTCGAGGAAATCAGGAAGATTTTGAGGAAATCGATTGGGGAGGAACTGAAGAGGCTGGGAGGAAACGAATTTACTTGACAATTAAGCTATTTGACTTGATTATCAGCATCATGTTTCAGCAAAATTAAGCTACGCTTTTGCTGCTAGCTAATTCTATCGTCTCGTTTATCAGCTAATTCATCCCAACAATGTATTTGAATCAACCCTTTTGTGGTTGAGGTAGCGCTTTTGTTACGCCAAACTTAGTCGATGCTTTACATCAAGAAATACTCGAACTGGTCCACGCACGTACGCTGCCAACCTGCTAACCGGCACAACTCTCAAGATGTGCTTGCATAAGTTTCAAGCATTCAATAAGTTTATCGAATTTGAGAAAACATATTTCGAGTTCTACGCGAGCAAAAACGGGAAAATCCGAGGACGAAATAGAACAACGGAAAAGTTTCCAGCTCTCGTAAGAAATTCAATACGGCGAAAAAATGTGATACAAGAAAAACATTCATAACTTTTGAACTGGAAGGCATAAATCATTTTAGCTACGAGCTTCGGCTACAAAAACTAAATAAATTTTCTCCTTCTCGTCTTGCTGGGGAAAATTTCTCTATAAATTTTCTTCGCGCTGAAACTTCGTCGAGGTTTTAATTGAATCTCGTGTAAGATTTGTTTAACTTAATCATTAAAATGAGCGACGAGTTCTTCTCGGAAAATTGTCAACGCTGAGGTTTCCAGAGCAAAGTTTATTAAACTTGATTAGATTATATCTGCAGAGCTTCGTTGCGACGCAATCTTCGCACTGATCCCAATAGGTCGCTTTGACGAGGCCAGGAAATCTCGAAACTTGATTTATCTCTCAAACAGAAACGCGAGAACAAACGTAACGATAAGATTTGTATCAACAAAAAGCTCCTTCTCAGCTCGATGGCATCAAGTTTCGTTTTGTTTTCCTTTCACTCGGGGCGGCTGTGACGTTGCAAACTGTAAAGTGTGCGAACGACATTAATTACAGCTTGTTCCACTCCCCCTGCGCCTGCTTCTCTTTGTTTAATTTCCCGGCTCCGCTCACAGCATGATGATTATTCAGATTTCCTGCTCAATTGATTTAAAGATGTTCTGCCATCCGCCGTGTCAAAGGCGAGGAAATGGAGCGAGAGCCTTGTAATTACATGAGAAACAAAAAGAAGCAAGCATTTCCCCCCATAGCGCTTAGCAGCGAGTTCCGAACGCCGTCGCTCGTTTCGCTATCGCAACTGCGGGACGAAAATAAATGAATAAGCGATGCTCGCTCTCGAGCTGTTGGCTTCAATCTCACGGAAGCGAAAGGTCAGCAACGACTAAATCGGTTGTTGTTGCCATTCCGCAATCCACAATTAGAAATTTTACAGCTCATGGAGCTCGGGTCACGTTAATTAGCCACATCATTAAAATTAATCTGCGACTGCCGCGCGAGTCAGTCCATCAAGCGGCTGGTGGAATATTTTTTTCATAGCGAGACGTAGATTAAGATGTTTACTTACATGACAATCTTGACTTTCTGATAAGGATTTCTTCTTCTTATACCGTCGCATCTACCGGCAACTCTAATCAGTTTTAAGTGGCTTCTCTTTCAATTGATTCGATCAGTCTTCGCTAAGTCGTCAACGCGACAAGTCACTCAAAAATATATTTTTACGGTCTCAGTGCGCATTTCATCGATTGCTTTTATTTCGTTATCGTCAGTAAATCGACAGTGGACTTGAAAGTTATTTAAATTATGGCTTCGTATAAAGTGGAAGTCGTTGACTCGTCGCCAATATCTGTGCTAGGAGAAGGGCCGCACTGGGACATCGCGCGACAAAGCCTCTACTATAATGACATTTACGGCGACAAACAGTCAATCTCTCGTTACGCCTACGACGAAGGCAAAACCTACAACGCAGTGATTCCGGGCCATCCGGTGATTTCGTTCATAATCCCAGTCGATGGCACTCAAGAAGAATTCATTGTGGGCTCTGGAAAGAAGATTGTGTTGATTCAGTGGGATGGAAAAAGTGGACAAGCGAAAGCCCTGAAATCCGTTGGTGAGGTCGAGCCGAACCTGCCAGAGAATCGCTTCAATGACGCAAAGTGTGATCCCTTCGGAAGGTTTTATGGCGGCACCATGCGCATCGGTGAGACAACAAATTCCCTCCAACGTCATAAAAGTTGTGCAAAAAAATGTTAATTCCCTCAGAGCTCAACGCTGATATCTTCGAGAAGCGATTGGGAACGTTTTATCGCTTTACGGAGAAGGAACAGTTTGTCTCGTTGAAGAGCAGCATCGGAGTGTCCAATGGCCTTACCTGGAACGAAGCAACCAACAAATTTTACTTCATTGATTCCTGCGACCACGACGTGAAGGAATTCGACTACGATCCGAAGACCGGAAACATCTGTGAGTTTTAAAACCGTTCCGTAGCGTCTGCTGTTGAAGTTTACGAACAAACAAGTTGCGACGCCATCGACAGATGCTCCGGAAGATTAACGGAGCTGAGATTGCTGTTTGACTTTGGAAATCTGTTGTTCCACTGAACATATCGTATCGTATGCGGCAATCAAATGTAGTCTCTGCAGTGGATTAATGATTCTGTCCATTGTCGGACGCATTTCTCCGTTCCGAGTTTACTTTTTCATCCTCGCTGTGCATGTTAAGAGAGTGCATATCAATTTGCGTTAATCCTTATCGGTCTGTTTGTGTGTCTGTTTACAGCCAATGGACGTGTTGTTATTGATTTTACAATCGATGGAAAGCGTCCTGATTTCGTCCCGGATGGAATGACAATTGACTCGAACGGCAATCTCTATGTCGCAACATTCGGCGCGTCGAAGGTTTTCAAAATTAATCCAGCGTCGGGAGCTATCGAGTTGGAGATTAAAATCCCTGCGGAGCAAGTGACATCGGTCGCGTTTGGCGGACCCAATTTGGACATTCTCTTCGTTACAACAGCTGCAAAAGAGTTCAAATCCAAACAGCCTCCGCCCGCGGGCAGACTCTTCAAAGTCACCGGCCTCGGCGCTCGCGGGATTCCGATGAAAAGCGTTAAATTGAATTGAATTTTTTTTTCAACTTCGAGTTACTAAGCATCGCTGTAACTCTCGACGAGAGAAAATAAAATCGAAATAGCAAAAAGCAGACTTTTTCGCTTCAAGCTTTTGTTTTCAACTGAATTTCAATGGAAATGAAACGCTCAACGTGGAGACTCCTGAAAACTCTCAACGCTAATAATAAATTTCAGACGAGAAAATATTGCATCAAACATTAAATCGTTCGTTTCACTCGGCGCAATACTTGAATAAATTTTCAATCTGGAAATTGTTTCGAGTCATGAAATTTTATATGCTCAGTTCATTCGAACGTTGAAAGTTAAAGAAATTAAAACAACTCAATTTGCAAATGTTTCCAGTTTCCCTCAGTCCTATTTGTCTCTAGTTTCTCGAAGCTAAACTAAAAGCCTGAAAATAATTTTTCCGCGTTCACTAGACTTTTGCATTCACTTCGACTAGGGAAATTATCATGGAAATACCTGGGCAATCGAGAATCTTCATCATGAATGATGAATCTTCGGGGATAAATTGCGAGCTTTTTATTTATTGAATTCTGGGAATGGTTCAGCCGTTCGTTCCGATGAGTTATTACTCATGGCGAAGCTAAAAGAGTTCTCATACTGCCTTTAATTAATTGCTGAATATCTTCCACGATTCACTGATTTATTTGATTTGAGAGAAAGCAATAAGAGGCGGAGAGCTTCGCTGGGACTTTGGTTGAAAGCGCTATGCTAAGGCGTACATAAATTACGTCACGATGATTTATATGGAGTCCTTTGCATCTCATGCTTCTTCCTAAATCGCTGATCAGATATTATCGGTGCTTTCAGTCTTGAATAATTTCATCGTGACGAACACGTAGCACAAAACTTTAGGGAAAGTTCAATTGAAAAGCGGAAATGCAGACGAGTTCACTCCCCCATCCACCTCGAACTGAATTCCGTTTTAAATCGCAAGCAATAGGAAGCGCATTGTTTATCTCCACTCACCCAAACTACTTGCTTTGTCCACCGAACAATTCAGTTGTCTCGATTCGTCCAGGGAAAAGTTCGTGAGAAGTTTTGCACGTTTTTGCTTCCAGAAAAATCACTTTAGCCACCACAAAAGCCATGGCAAATCAGAAATTCAAAGAAGTTGGCCTCTGAGTGAAGGCGATAGTCAAGAAGGTCTTAAAGAATTTCACACACGATTATTTATTCGGCCTGGTGGGATCAACTGGATTACTTCCATTTGAGGATCTTTGAGCATGATTTTCACTTTGCCAACGATGAAAGATTCTCATGAAAAATTTAGAAAAGTATCCAGAGGATGACATTAACCTTTTTCCTTCCTCTTGAAAGCCTTTTACTGCAAGCCTTTGGTGCGTAACGGAGACGAGAACTATTTCTGTCTTTTTTGACATTGTTAATATGATCAGAGATTTCTCTTTGTTAACATTGTTGATGATGAAATCAGAAGACGTATTTAGACCTTTCAGTTTCAATCAACGGGAAAAGGGACGCAATTCTCGAAGCTAATGCAGAGATACGCCGGGAAAAATTGCACCCCAAAGAGAACCTTTCACGCCGAGGGAACTGACAAAAATTGTTTTACATGTTCGCAAGCACATTTGTTGATACATTTCACGAGCTTTTTCCCGATAGATATTCGCTTTGACACTTTTGTCATTCTTTCGACGCCCGTCCTCCCCCAAAGGCTTCATCGTCAGCTCAACATTTTTAGGGCAAAGTCTCTGAAGCGAAGTTAATTCGATCTGAATATTTACGTTAGGACGAAGTAGCTTTATGTCCACTTTAATCCCTCGTTTAAACTGGATCTGACACTGCCAGCGCATTTAGAGATTCCATCGAAAATTGTACGCTAGGTTCAATCGATGGATTCATACGATGCGCAGCCTTTTTCCTCCGGCTTCAACAAACTTTGCCTCACAAAATCAACTAACATCAGCTTCCTTCTCAGTTCTCCCAACTACTTCTGTCTTCACTCTCATTCTAAGCTCTCCGCTTGTCCACAAAAAAGTTCGTTTGGGGTGGCGCAGGGAGAAACAAATATCATTTTAAAATAGTTAAGCTTCTGCTTTAATAAATTCTCCATTAAATGGTTTCACAAATTTCCCGAGCATTCGCTTGAGAGAGAGCGAGAAACAGTAAATATTCGTTAACCTCAAACAGCATGCAAAAACCAATAAAAGCCGAAGAAAATTTTCTGCTTGCCGGGGCTATTCTCGAAGCAGTAACAAAACTTTTCTGTCATTTTCTATTTGCGTTGTGTCATTGTCCCTTTTCTCTGTTGTGTGTCCATGTTGTGTGTGCTCTCTGTGATTTAAAGCGATTCCCCATCTCATGCGAGACAAATCGACAAACCTTTCTAGACTAAGCGAGTGGGAGCAAAGGAAATAAATTTCTTACTTTTATGAGTTTCCATTTGATTTTGGGGTTTTCGCATGGTCTGCTTACCGTCACAAAGTGGATCTATTTAGATTTTTCTCTCTCTTTCGCTCGAAACTGCGCTATGTAGGAATGTAGATGACCTTTTGCCCCATCCTTATCCATGACGACGTTGCGACATGTGGCTTGCGTATAAAAATGAACCTCGTAACGTGTTGAAATTGAATTTGTGACATCTTCTCTCCCTTGTTAGGGTCTTCGTCCGAGCATGTTCGTCGTTGAATGGAAAATTAATTTGTAAACGGAGTGGAGGGGTGTGAGGATTGCGCAATGACTCGGCTAACCTAATTAAAGCCATAAAAATGGTTGCAACCTTTGCAGGCTTACCAGAATAAAGAGGCGTGGGCGCTGCTTCCTGTTCAATCCGTTATGAAAGCTGCTTTCAATTCACTTTTCCCTGGCGCTCAATGCGAGTCACGTAAAAGATTTTCTGTGCGTCTTCCTGCTCATATTTTATGGATGAAAGAAAACTCGGAGCTCTTCGCTGAATGTACGTGCGTGTGTGTGTGTGTGTGGCGAGAGGGAAACGAGCCTGCTGCAGAGTGGAGATGTGCGAATGAAAGCATTTAATGATCCACTTAATAACTTAATTCAACATAAAGAGCTCAAAAGCTCACGCGAAAATTAATAAAAAACAGAAAGTTGGAGGCCATAAATCTCTCTGTCGACTCGAGTCTCTGCTGGAGTCACAAAGATCCATCGTGCTTCTCCATCCTAAGTAATTTTTGAAAGTTATTTTTCTTCTCGCTCTTCGAGCGCAAATAAAGGAAAACATTTTTCAGCTGTTAACTTTTAATTGTCGCAGCACTTTTATGTTCACCAGGAAATTCAAAAGTCGAGAGTTCCAGCAGCTCAAGTTTTGAAAGAGCATTTATCCCTCTCTTGACTGATCGAAAGACTCATTTGCTAGCATTTTCAAGTATAAACTCGACTCAAAGCATGAGAAACAACAGGCACAAAAAGTTTTCTTATCGCTTCCTGTGAAACTAACATAAGAGTTGAAGAGATCTGTGAGTCTGTTCGGTCGTTTTTCGAATAGCGTTTCATATAAAAGCCGTGGAAATCAACACATTTTCAGTAGTTCAATTTGACACCTTCTCAAAACCACGTTCAACCTTTTAAAGAAAAATCCTCCACAACAAAAAGTCATATTGTTTGAAAATGTTTATTGTGTTCGTTGGAGCGGGAAATATCATGGAGGCTTTTCGCTTTTATAAGCTTTGAGTTAATTGTCTTAGCAAAAAATCTATGTTTGCTTTTGGCAAAGATTAAAAACTTTTCAGGCTGAGAAAAGCTCGTGCGAGCTTAGAGCGTTTGTCAGTTAGGTTACACATGTTCATGTGAACGAATATTTCATAAAGTTCTCCATCTTCTAGCTAGATCGAGGCACAACGTCGCAAATATTTGCCACTCAACTCGAGCTTCAAAATGAGATCTCAAGAGCTTCCTCGTTTGTGTTGTTGCGAAGAGAAATCAATGGCAAAGACATTTAAGCGATAACGACACCACTTCACAACTTTTCATTTCCGAAGTGAAGTGAGCGATTTAAATCTGCTGAATTTCCACAAAAGTTTCAAAGCGCCAACTCATAAAAAGCTTGAAACACTTAGTTTATTTCTCTCATCGTTGATTAAGCCAATCCAAGAGTTCATAAAAAATTCCTGCTCATAATCTGAAACCATTATCTGTATTTAAGCATCTCATCACGAGGATTATGCATGTGGTTGTTCTGCTCTTTGAAGGAGAAACTTTCATAGAAAGCGTTCAGGCCGAGGCGTTGGACGCAAAAACCGTAATTTCTGACCTTAAACTCCCTCGCTCGTGCTCCCAGACAACTGTAAATTGTATTTAAATGGAACAAGCCATAAAACATGGGGAAATATTAGGAGTGTATATTAGATTGTAACCGAAGAGGCAGACAAGTGGTCGTTAAAAGCATTTAAAAAGCTCTCGGGGATGATCAACAAATATCTAACAATTGCGTCGTCATTTTGCTCTCTATGTCGACAGACAAATAACAAGAAGAAATTTCCATATTGAAGCTCTTTGATAAAATCAGAATTCAGGTAAAAGTAATAAATTCACCGTCTCGACGGTTAGAAAATATCGTGGATTCACCAGACCAAAGCAAACAGTTCTGGCAATTCTTGCTCGTTGCTTCTGACGCTCCAGACGTAGAGCATTCCAAAGACACTGCTGAAAGTTCACCTTAAAGCTCGAAACCCCCACAGTTCTTTTTCTCTGCTGCTTTTCAATCATGCACAATGGTGAAGCGCAGAATGATTTATGACCTGGCATTTTGCAGATCTCTTACAAGACTGTTTCATTTGTTTGCTGAAATTAGTTCTCCGGCTTTTTCTCGTCTGTCTACTGCGAGAAAAAACTTTTCTGCATTTGCACGAGCTCAAAGTACAATTTCGAAATGTAATTTTCGCCCGCATTCTCATCCCAATGATTTGCAAACCACAGGATGGTAATGGTGCATGAAGTTTTTATGTGAACATCATTTAGACATGGAGCGCAAAAAATATGAGAGAAAGCTCGAATCAGCATAAAATCCAAATATTTCTCAAATGGATCAGCAGCAGTAGTTTTTATGTAGCGCACGAGGATCCCAAGAGATAGTTTAGCGCTTCGTTAGTCGACTCGTTGGTGCAATGTTCGTGAATGTCTGGCATGCGTTGTTCGGAGAAATGACCGAATCCTTAATTACCATAAGCGTTTAAAACTTCTTCGTTACATGTCTGTTGGGTGTTTATCGCCCGCTCCCTTGCAAAGAGCTACAGGAAGCCTTGTCATCTGATATGATTGGACAAGTTTTATACGAAACTTCATGCACGAAGATGTGAACGCTGCGGAGTCTAAGGCTGAGTGAGGTGAAGTGCTTTTCGCATACTCGCTTTTACGCTTTTCCGCTTCAATCCTTGTTAAATAGTTGCAAGCTTCTAGATTCTGTTTAATGTTCTTTATCTACCAGCGGAGAGCTTTTTTTTCAGTGTTGGAACAGTTAAGCGACGAACGGGTGAGTTAGAAACACTAGTCATCATCATTGTGTGTAAATGTGAGGGGGTTTTTCACCAATCTGAAGGGGTTAAACGCTCCAACCAACATAATAAATGATTTACGTACCGAAACTTCAGTCGCTTGAGCAAAAAGATGTTTATAGCGAGCGGGAAAGAGGAAAAAAGGATTTCATAAACAATCCGGGTTTGAAAGCATGATGGGGATGAAGCTCGGGGATGTTTAAGAAATGTGTGTATTACCTAAGCGTGGGTGCATAGAGAAACCTCGAACTTCAACGCTTCTCACCGCAAAACGGTTCTGGTTGGAAGTTGAAAACCAAATTTTCGAGGAGAAAAGGAGAAAGTTTGAGTTGGAGCTTGGAAGCTGGGATTAAACGATAACAATCGACATAAGTTTAGTTAGAAAAAGCGGTTAATGAATGGGAGTCTTGAGAAGCTTTCAAGCTGAAAACTTTGTAAGGAAACTGAGTTGTTGATGGATCTCAGTCGAATAAACTTTCCACAAACAGCACGAAAGCCTTTCGTTCAGAAGCAGAAATCTTCTAAGAAGTCTCAATGAAACCAGAGCTTCGAAAGTTTGTCGATAACGCGGCAACTTTACTTTGTCTATGACAAAGAAAAGTCTACGGCCATCAACCACATCTGTGTCTCACAAAAACTCTTCCACATCACAACTTGCTCTCGTTCTTCGTTTTATTCCCTGCCATAACCAAAGCCCTTCGAAAAGAACACGAGCAAAGGAGCGTTAGTAGAACATCTATTTCTACACTCGACATATCAAAACAGCATCATGTAATTTGAAACAAATTTTTCGTCGTTAAGAAACAAACAAGGAGAAGTTGAGCAAGTGAAACGAAAGAATGTTGAATCATAAACAAGATCGGAACAAAAAGGGGAGAGGGCGAGTGGCGCAAAAACTTTTCCCATTTATTTGTTCCGCATATTTTCTTTCGTGAAAATATGTTTTCCCAGCAGCGAAAAACAAGGCTCGTAAAGGCACGGAGGTCTCGGCGAAGCGACTTTGCATCCGAAAAGACGAGCTGGCGTGTGTTCATCGATATTCATGGCTCAAATTTATGGCCGTTGAAGGAATCATTTGCCATCATTAGCTCGCCACGTTTTCTCTCTCCTTCACCATGGAAATTGTGCAATTGCCAGAACATGAACGCCATAAACTGCAAATGTGTTGACATCGAGCACGAAACAGCCGAATGATGACGGCAATAAAAAATGCTCGTTGATGCATCATAATCAGTGTGTTGAGGCTTGGGCGACGAGTGAAGCGCAGATTGAAGTGAAAACGGGGACAAATCTGTCTCTCTGAGGTTTGAGTTGGGAAAGGGTTGATGCAAAGCTGTTGAGCTGTCTAGCGGTTGAGTTCCGAACACTCGAGAGAGTTACGGAGTTTTCTGGCCGGCTTAGCAAGATTCTTGACACTCTCAAAATAAAAACAAGCCTTTAATCTTCTACAGAATTTTCTCTTCAACACTGACGATGTTTCCGAGCCTCTCCTAATCCTACTGCTTCTACCTTATCGCTTGTGCTCTTACCCACGATTACAGATGATTCACGATAGAAATTTATTGCGAGAATTCAAATCACGTAGAAAAATTCATTTTTATTGACAGATTTTACTTCTTCTGCGTCTGTCGATTTGCTTGGTAGCAAGGAAAGAAGAAATCTTTTATGACAATTCCTCTGATTCTGTTGCCGTTCTGCCTTTGACTCATTGCGGTTATGCGAAGATGCGAGACGGAATATTTGATAACACTTGATGTTGAATAATAATCGTGATGTGTTTTCACACTGCGTCATTTATCCTCGAACAGCTAAGGACGAACGAAACTCTGTCGAACTTTCATCTTTTATCATCACGTTCGATTGTTAACATTTATTTCTCGTGTGTGCTGCTGCCGCGCGCGCGTTTCACTTCAGCATTTGACATCGCCAGTCATGGGAAATCATATTTCGTCTCGCTGTGTGTAGTTCGAAGCGAGTTTATTAATTTGTTACAATAGAATGAAGCTCTGTAGCAGTTGGAGAGCGTACGTGGCGATAAGCGACGAGATGAATTGAGTTCCTTCACACAGCTAACACGAGGAATCCAAGCATTTTAAAACCACTGCAAGAGCAGTAGAAAGAAGATGAAAAATAACAAATCCCAATGTCAAGTTTCTTGTCGAGAGTTCTCATAACTGTCGATTCAATCGAGTGGAAAAATGCTTTCATGCATGAGGGGGCGAGAGGAGGTGTTCGAAGAGTTTCCTACTTTGTGGAACTCAGAGAGGATGAAAAGGGCGCAAATCGTCGGCACTGATAAGGGATTCCAAGAGGGATCGAATGAAAAATTGAAAATAACCGCTTGCTCCCCTTTTTCTACGCTCGCTCCAAACAAAAAATCAATGAGCTGTTAAGTCTGATAACTCTTTTATTTTCCCATTCTCGCTCGGCTCGCTCCCCCTTTTCTCTCTCACACATGCAGTCGGAGAAGCACGTGATTGAGTAATCCTCTTGTTGAGGGATTATTGCCTTTTTCTTTATGCCTTCGCACGAAACACTCTCGAGTGTGTAGTTTCCCTGTTGAAGAGGCGGGAAGTTGGCTAATAGAGGCATAATAGAACAGGGCTTTCAAGTGACGTGCTTGAACTGACGCTTTGTGAAGGCCAAATGTCCTTGACGAGTGTCAAACACTTTCGAGAGTTAATCGGCAGATATTAATGGCCAAGGTGACACGAGCGAATAGCGGCGTATCTTGTAATTGCTTTCGCAAAATCTTCTTGGAAGTGGCTGTCTCTTGAGTCTAGACCTCGTTCGTCGCATAAAAACTATTAAACTGCTTGTTGTTGACTGTAATACTTGCTAATGGACATTAGTCGAAGCGACAAAAAGGCGTTCGACGCACCAAATGGCTGCTCGATGAGTGTTTACGCCACCTAATGACTCATGTCCAAAACTCATCCTTCACACGTTCGCCTAACATTTTTATGAGCCTTCCGGACGTGATCAAAGGCCGTGTGCCTGCTTTCGTCTCTTCTCGTGCGTCTTGTTATCAAATTACTGTCCAATAAATCCGGCCTACACACGCACACCTCCGGCTATGTCAGTTGATGCCTTTTTGCAGGCAATCTGCGTCACTTTCAGACGGGATCAAGAGACTTCTCCCCCACTGCTCTCGGATGTATGTATTACAATTTTTCACGTTGCGATCTTAGCTTCCTCTCGGTTCTCCTTGCGAGCGCTACCCGGGTAAAGGAAATTAAACGGAAAGAGGCGCTTGACACCAGCTGCTATCCCTGAGAAAAGCAAATTCCATAAAAATAAATCCATTAATGCTCAACAATCCTTTCATTTGCT
Source organism: Smittia sp. YW1114-2 (assembly GCA_033064975.1). Taxonomy (NCBI): domain Eukaryota; kingdom Metazoa; phylum Arthropoda; class Insecta; order Diptera; family Chironomidae; genus Smittia; species Smittia sp. YW1114-2. The sequence continues at coordinate 6,188,859 of CP093833.1, forward strand.
TCCTTGCTAGCTCAAAGCTTGTTTGTTGCTTTTGTTTAACATGAACGGAGTGGAAGAATTAATAAAACTGAAAGTTATGGCTGCGACGCGTTTGGTTAATTAAAAAAAGCAACCAATAAGGGAGACGCTTGCAGCATGTTCAAGAGATGGAGCAAATTAAGTAACGTTTGCTGTTCCAGAAGCTCGAAAAGTAAAAATTCTCACAAAGTTTAATTACTCGTTTCATGTTTTGCTTAAAGTTTGATTGGCAGCAACAAAGGATCTGAGCAAAATGAACTGAGCAGGAGCTAAACCACTTATGAGCGAAAGAAAAACTGTCAGAACTCGTAGGGATAAAAGGGGATTGTGCAGAAACGGCGTCACATTTACTTTGTGTCGAACGATTTCGAAACACAAATGCTGCTTAGATAGTGTAAAATCAGTTCGGATGTAATATTAAAGTAGAGGCAATGGAGGAAAACTTGTAACCATCCAATCCTTGATAATCAAACAAGTTTTTTCTAAACTTACAGAAGCTTTCAAACCCTTAATGCTCGGTGAAAAAGTCGTCGCAATGGAATGCATAACGGTATTGAACATTGTGCAATAAAAGTTGAGCGCCTTATTGCAATTCATGGCAAATTAAATTTGAATCCGTTGCCAAGCTTGTCGTGACGAGTCTTCTTTAACATTCAGAGTTCAGTGAAATGTTCAAATAAACTCAAAAGTGAAGGAAGAGTTGAATTACATCAAAGTTAAAAGTTTCCCCCAGCTTTTGCTTGTGCCGAGTCGAACGATGATCCTGCTATCGCAGCGAGGAGAACAACTGAGACAAGGGTTTCATTCCACGTAATCGTTCGAGACTATTTAATTTAAATTTCAAATACTCGTCGTTTGACATGAAAACTCAAGCCGGAAATTTTTATTTGGAACTGGTAAAGGTGAAAGCAAGGAGTCGAATTGATTAACCAGCTGTAAAGCTCCACTTTTTTATTTTCATTTGCAATTTTCTCTTTTTCTCGTTCAACATTTTCTCTTCGAGGAAATAAAGTGCAAAAGCGTCTCAATGATCGAGAAAACATTTCGAATCTTTGGAAGGAAAGGAGACGAGAAAAAACTTTTAAACTCGATTGATTCTTTACGGTTCATGTGACACACATTTATTGATTTAAATTGCAGCTATTTGTTCGATGCGATGATGCTGAAGTTTGTCGAGTTAATTCAATTTCGAATCTGTTTGAATATTCATCGAGAAAATTCCTTCGATTGAGCGATTGCCATCAGTCTTTCCATCTGTGGGCTTAAACCCTATTCCGGTCGACTGTCATCCTTTCCTCAAAATTGATGGGTAGCGTTTATTAGTTAAGGCTAATGCAAATAAGTTGGACAAGTTGTTCTATCTATAATTTTCATTTCGAAAGCCTGAGTTAAGTGAAAACTATTGAACAATTTTACAGTTTAGTCGTTCAACTATCAACATTTCTGAATGAACCTCTCCCATAAACAACACTCATCAAAGTCAAATTGAGTTCAAGATTATCTCTTGACAAATGTCACAAACTCGCCCCAATTAAATTTTAATTGAAAACTTTGAGCCGCGCCTGAAATAATATTTTAAATATTATCTCAGTTGCACGTTCACCGTTCTCATTTTCTCAATTACGATTAATTCTCCACACAAATATTTATTTTCCTTTTTTCCGGAAATGAAATAAAGTCCAGTCTCCGTTTTCCAGTCTCGAGTTGTTCGTCGAGTGTGTTTGCTGATCGTTAATTTCATGTCAAATTAAATCCGGTCTTTCATCCTGAACGCCACTCTCACATCTATAAATATTTACTCTGTCTTCACCATCGTTAAACGGGCTGTTCATTATTCACGGCTGTTTTTCGGACTTTATTGTGGCTGCTCTCATGCTATTATATGCAGCATGAATTCTTATCAACTGCATTTATCACCAACAACCCGAGTCGTTCGCGCTCTGTCAATTCACAATGCGCTCTCCCGTTCTGACTATATTCAGAGCTTGATGAGCAAACCTCGGCATCGTAAATTTTACCGTTATTTGTAAACGCAAAATGATCATTCGAGATGGTTCCATGGATGGACTGAGATTAAAGGAATCCTTTGTTGATATAAAACACCTTTCTATTGGTGAGGGCGAAGCGAATTTTGCATTTGGAAGCAGAGCTTTGTGAAATGATAAAAGATTAATTTAAGCTATGATGGTCTTTCCACGTTAAAGCGAATGGAAATGTCCGATTTCAAAAACTTGGCTGAAGAAAAGCAAAGCGGGTTGCAAGAGTAATCCATTCGTTTCTCGCTTCGCCTGACTCTGGTCTGAAAATTTTACATGAAACATTTTACGAGAGTAGATTCAGTCTGAATAAACTTAAATGTTGAATGAGCGGCAACGCCATGGATGGACAAACAAGGCTTAACGCTCGTTTGAAGCAGAATCTCGAGTGTAGATAAGATCCGTTGTGAAAAAGAATAACCATCGAGGGCAGAAAATAGGCTTTTTGGATCCGAGTTCACGAGGTGAAACCTGAAGTCTGATAACCATCGTCCAGGTCAATAAGTTTTCCCTCTGACTCGCCATTTCAACATCCTTATTTCTCGACAATGACAAACTCGAGCTGAGATCGCACAGATTACAGAGAGAAAAGGGTCCGGCCAAATAACAATATCCGTCTGCTGGTGTCACAATGTTTGCTTCTGCATTCTTCTCTCCTTTGCTTTTCTCCAGCGAAAAAGCTTTAAGGCTTACGCTCGCATTCCGAATGGCGAATTTCAGCCGGTTTTTTAAATTTACATTTCACTCCATCGATTTCATCTGCTTCCGAGTCGCAGTGTTTACTGTTGAATCCGTGAAATTCATGTGAGTGGCGTGGATAGGATGAGGATGTCAGGCTTGGGACGAATGGAAGCCTAAGTGTTTTTGAAGCTTCGATCGTAGCTTTGCTCGTATCTATCAATCAACCGACGGCACTGTCGTACGCATCTTTGACGGTGTATGATGTGAGGAAGTCAAATCCGAATCAGAGCGCGAAATAAATATTTAGGCGTATGAAATGCGAAAAACAAAAACAAGGAAAAGTAGAGATAACAATTGTGAAAACGAGTCGAGGGGGAGAAAGCGCGTTGATTTTATGCGAGATTGTTTGCTTCAAATGAATACAGCTCGCAATGAAATATTTATAAATTAGATTTGTTGGGTGAGAATGTGCCTGATGCTGCTCGGCACATCGAACCAGAGATGACGACGAAGCGAAACCGTTTGGGATTTAATGAAATTTCACTGCGAGAAGTCGAAACTATGCTGGAAAACTAGTTCAATATCGCATCACAGTCTTTTATTAGTCTCCAAACTGTTGGAGCTTTCTCATTTACGATTCGATTTGTAGCTTTACTATCGCTCTCGAGAATTTCTTTCCATAAAAATTGATGTCACAGTTTTTTACACTTGTCGGGTCGAAGCGAAGCTGCCGAATGGTTTTGCATAAGAGATGAACTTGGAGGCGAGAACGTTCCCACTTCACTCCAACTTCGACGCCATAAAAATCTTTATGAACTAGCGAAATTACCCGAAAGTCGCGAATCTCCAGCAGCTTTTTAAAATCCAGTTTCGAGCTGAAATCCCTGAATTAACACGCCGCTTGCCTCACTCTGCATAAAGTGCGAAGGCAAACAAACGAGGAAATGCTCGAAACATACAAAAACGAAAACGTTTGAATTTTTATTCTGTGTTGATGAGGATTTTACGCAGATTTGGCGAATCTGAAACGAAATAAATATTTTCTTTTGATGATTTTTTCGCTCCGAATGATAAAAGCATCATTCAATCTACTGCCCCGGCCTCCGGCGACTTTATATTCAGCGTAGATCAAAAGCGTCACACCGAGTCAAATTTTTTTGTTCATGAATCGCGCGAATATTTCACGGTGAAAATTTCAACTTCGCGACTGAAATCGTCTGAGGAATTAAATTAATAAACGGAGGATGAGAATGTTGCGAATCGAGACAGAACAGCTTTGGAGGTTTCATTGATTGGAAGTTCCATTCATTACCGTTTACATGCGGAGCTTTGAATTCAAGCTTTGTAGCTTTAGTAGACTTATTGGTGAATGTTATCGATGCAAGAAAGCTTTAATGAGGTTAAGACCCTCCAAGCAACTAGCCACAATTCAAACTATCTATAATCTTCATAAAATTTCTATTTGCTTTGCTCTACGCAATCCCATGCAATGTAAACTAATTACAGCAATGAACATTGCATTAGGGATTCCGCGAATTTGTTCAATACCTATTCATGATTTTTCAGTAAAACGACTAAACAACCAAGAAGGTTGGCTAACAACTCCAACACGAGTCTACACTTGTTTTCGTTCCTAATTTATCTCATAGCCCCTCAAGTGCTTAAGCACGAAAGTAAAAGTGAATTATATGGAATTTACCCGCAAATAAATTAAGCAGAAGAGTTTTCGTTTTCTTCTCGTTTCGTTCGAATTCATTTGAATTTCCAAATTTTCTTTCGACTCTTTACAGCGCTCTCGAACAGGATTCCTCTCATTTTCCTCGTCATCCCCTCCACTTTTCCGCCGCTCTCGACTCTCTCCTGTATCACGGATGCAGTTCAGACATAAAATTTTCCTTTTATTTGCTCATGAACATTTTTCAATCGCTTAGTTCGTATCGGAAAATCAACTGAGCGAGTCTCGGTGACTCGCGTCGCCTAAGAAAAATTGGATTCTGTCATAAAATAAAATTTTGTGAAACGTGCCGAAGAAAATCCATTAAGTGCGGGAAGGCTAATAAAATATTATTAATATCAAAGTATCGAGCAAATGAGAATAAAATGTTGCAAGCACTCGTAGTCGGATTATTGTGTGTGGTGAAAATGGTCATAATTGTTAATGGTAAGCAGGGGGAGCGCGCCCGTCTGAAATCGCTGATACATTCAACAAGATATTAACCCTCGCTCCACTCCAGTCGCTCGTAAAATAGCTTTGATGTTAATTTAAGGATTACACGACGGTTAAACAGCCGAACAGTTAACAACAGTCACGAGCTTTCATTTTCGATTTCCTCTGAGCCCGATCGAAGTCCTCAGATTTAATTAAACTTTTTATTTCTTGATGTTTGCCTCACTTCAAACGAGAAATATTTGATCCCAAGAATCTCGCCCTTCAAGGTTACAGCTAATGGTTATTTGATTCTTCCCAAAGCTCTTTTCTTCTCTCCCTTAACTCTCCTTTCCACAAAGTCACAGTGATTCAGCTGTTCCCCGCGTCACTGAAATATTTTCTTACTAGCCTCTCTTCGTGAAGGAAAAATTCTTCCTTTCATCATTTTTCTTGTTTGGCCGAACGGGAGAAGTTTGTGTCGTTATCGGTTATTTCATTTTCCCTTTCACTTACTGCTTCCTCCAGCCTCCGCAATGAAGAATGGCAGTTGATGTGCCGTTACTGAGACACATCTCCGCTGCTCAGCTTCTCAGCTTTTTTGCCTGTAAATGATGGTAATTTCTGTAAATAAATATCGAGCTCATCACTTTTTCTTCGATCAGTGCTTGGGCTCGTTGAGATTTTCACACGGCGTCTCGAGCTCAAGTTTCAATCCCGCCTTTAACGCAACTTGGCGTTGAAGCAATTTTCTTGTTAATAACATCATGGTGGAAAACGAGAAGTGGTTGAGGAAAATAAAGCTGGGCTTGTTCAGGTCTGTCGTAGATGACAGAGGACATGAAGGATGATGAAATCTTGTGAACGAAAAACAATCAATGCTCGAGTTTGTGTTACTTGGCCGTAAAACGAAACACCCAGAGTCGTGTACGAGGAAGTATAAATAAATAATCATCGTGATGGTGCACACGAGCTGTTAAACTTGGAGGATGTGAATCTCTCTTGCTGTTGTGATGAGAAGCGAGGCCTTTCCTTCCTTTTACCATTTGTCTGCCCATCGGAATAAATCATAACTGGGGATTGAGGCGAAACTCATTGCCGCTCGCACTGGCCCACAAGTAACTTTATGGTGTGATTTCACTTTGCAAGTTGAATGGGACGAGCGAGATTTCTGTTCCGTGAATTTGTCAACTCGACTCTGAGCGAAGAGCGTCCCGAACGAATGATTAAAGGAAATTGAGATGATGATGATGGGTGTTTGTTAATGGATTGCGTACGAATGACTCCCTTTGGGAATATTTTATGTCAACGATTCATCTTCGTTTATGATGTGCTATGCAGTGTCGAAATATCGCCACAAATCCCCCACTGATTAATTCAAACTGAATGCGTCTCAAAGCCACGACACAAAATTGCATGAAACTTTTCATTGCAAAGGGCAATTAGGAAAGGTAGAACGCTCCAGCTGCCACCCGTCGCGTTTCGGGTCATTGTCTTGCACCTGCGATGCTTGTTTAACTTCATGACTGGTTCTTAAGCAATCCTTTTTCGTCTCTCCACCCACTCATAAGCCAGCGTTTTTACCCTCGTTCTCATCTTTTTCTCGCCGTATAATTCGCGCAATTTATTTCTCTCGGTTAAGGTTTGTTTTGAATATCGCACGACGGATGTAAATGTCATTTTTCCAAATCATCCGCCTCCATCTCCACTCCCATTTGTAATTCCGCACAGCAATCTAATGCCTCTTGAATTAAATTTAAATAAGGAAATGTAAATTGTCTATTCGTATGTGCATGAGATTTCACTTTAAGTTCGCTACATTTTTCAATAAGCGAGTCGTCATTAATTTGAAGAATCGAGATTTTGAAATCATTTGTCAAGTAGCTCGTTTCCTCCAGCAATAATTCGTTCAAGAGTCATTATAAATGCTGTTATAAGCTCTGTTGCCTTCTAATTGCTTTCCGAACAGAAAGCCACTCTTTAGAAAGTATTTCGATTCAAGAGTCCTTGAAGCCGGATTGAAATTGCTCGACGAGCCGGTGAGTGCTCAACTCGAGAGAAATCAAATTCTTCTAGCCGTGCCAGCAATTCAAATTGAAAATCTACAAGTTGAATTGCGTTGTAAAAATTTAATTTCATCAATTAATTTCGCCCTATTTTCAATAAATGGAAGCAAACAGCACGGCGACTAAGGAAATAAATAAATTCAATCCAATTACGGAATCGAGAAGAATTAAATTCACCATGAAGCTCGAGAAATCTTACGAGCGGTGCCAGTGAAACAAACATAAATAATGACGGAGCAAAATAAATGGGTCAAGATATGACGGTGATTTACCATTTTCCGTTAACAGAAGCGGAAAAAAAGTCTAATAAATCCTCGAACTTGGGAACTTTCGATGGCAGTCGAGAGCTTTTTAAAGATATTTTCGAATTCTGTCACAAACAGACTTTTGATTAAGGCGCATTAAGCAACGGTCAAGCGATTAAATCGCATTGAACCACTTTTTCAATTACATTTTTATCGTCCTCTCGGCAAGAAAGGCTGCCGATGAGTGGAGTGGCAGAGTAAATTAAGAGGGAAAATCTACAGGAAATTAATCGAAACGACTGATAAGAATGTTAGCTCAGAATTTACTTACATTCACGCGACGTCTTCACCCACGCCGCCGGATAAATTTGCTCATAGATCGAGAAACACTTATCAGGTAGATTGGTTTTTGCTCCGTCTTCGCTCGAGCATTATATGTTGCGTCTTTTTATGATCGAAACGTAAAAATCATCCAGCTCGAGTGCGTCGTGGAGTTCATGGCTGCCGTCAAGCTGCGACTCAATCAAGACTCATCAAAAGCGTTTAACAGCATGACGTGGTTTATGAACGCCGCCAACCGTTGAAAGCATTCTTTGTGAGAAAATCGTCACTTCAAATTCCCCCATCGGCTTCGCGCGCACTCCAAAAAGGAAATTTGACATTGGCGAACGCATTAAAATCTTGAGATTCTCCCATCATCATCTTTTAATTTATTCAAGGCTGAGACAAGACGAGAAAAAAGGAATCCTCCAGACAGCTGTAATAGAAAATTTCTCGTCGGTACTCAAATGGAGTGGAAAGATAAACATCGTCAAATTGAGCCTCTGTACCAATAAAACGAAGCAAAATAAGGAAAGAATTACGATTAAAAAGCTCGAGCGAGAAAATGTGAAAAGTTTAAGATTGAAAACATGAGGTGGTTTGGTTGTGGAAGTAGGAAAAGCAGCTCGAACCATTAAAAACCTTTAAACAACCATCAAAAGTCGAAACGAGAATTCATGGCAATAAAAAACTATAGCATGGTCGGTGGTGGAAAAATGTAGAAGCGCAGATAAGATGTTTTACAATTCTTCGGCGCTTTCTTGGCTCGAGCGGTTGTGCTTATAGGCGAGGCCGAGAGTCTTTGGAATTTATTTCTGTAATTAAAATCTCTTAGTTTCATTGACCATAACTCGGGAAGGCGTGCGGTTGAGGCAGCATCGCGTGTTTCTGGAATGAATAGCAAAGATTAGAGGGATACTAAGAGTGAAGAAGTCAAGATCGTCAGCGCTAAAAGCTCTGCAATCGAAAGCTGATTGAAATTAGAAATCTTGAAGGGTTCACTCGCAACTTCTGTGACGTCACTGTGAAAAAGCTCTGAAGAGTAATTGACCACGTTTTTCCAATCATGTTCTTAATCAGAATCTATTGCTATTAGTTTCGATTTAATTAAGCGTGGGCGTTATTTACGATCGACCCTTTGCCTTGAAGATTACACGTCGCTCTCTTATTTCGCTAAAGATTACAACATTCCACTCACCGGCTTCGTCGTTATTCGAGTGACATCAAAAGGCCATAAAACAAGAAACGTTTCGTTGTTTTGCTAGAGGAGGAAATGTTTAATTAGAAAGGGGTAGTGGAAGTGATTCGGAAGCTGAATAGAATTTGAAGCGACAAAAGTGTGTGTGCGTTGGGCCAAGTCGTCAGGTTGTTATTTCAATCAATCGAAGGAAATACGACGAAGAATAACTTTTCCATTTCGAGCAGAGAAGCCTGAATAAACACGAGACGACACTTGAATGTTTTATTTATTGGCAGATGGGATTTAATGGAATGTTCTTCCTTCTCCTCTCTCCTTCAATTTTCAGGTGGTTCGAGGAATAATCACGAGAATGAACCGAAATTTTCGGAATCCATCAAAAACACTTCGGCAGTTATAGGCAAAGATGTCGTACTCAATTGTTACGTTGAGTCGCTTGGCATGTACAAAGTAGGATGGATGCGCTCCGATCAGACGGTGTTATCAGTTGGAAAGATGGTAACACAGAATTCGAGATATAGTGTGAGCCACGTGGAAACAAACAAGTGGAGCTTGAGAATCCACAACGTTCGAGAGTCAGACGAGGGCTGCTATTTATGCCAGATTAACACGCAACCTCTCCTTAAACAAAGCGGGTGTATTCAGTTGCACTATCCACCCGACATATCAGACGAAAACTCGTCAACAGACACGACAATACACGAGGGACGGAATGTTACACTCCATTGCTCAGCCAAGGGCCACCCGACTCCAAGAATTTTCTGGCGACGTGACGATGGAAAGTCCATTAGAGTCAGAGACGACGCTGACGTGGAGTCAACTGTTGATATTTTCAACGGTAGCTCATTAAAACTTATGAACGTTAGGAGAGATCAAATGTCTGCTTATCTCTGCATCGCTGTTAACGGCGTGGAGCCGGCAATTTCGAAGCGCATTTTCCTAAGAGTGCAATGTGAGATTATATTTCCGCCAACATTTCCTGTAGTTGCTTTCAATGAGCTCCAATTTCCTCTCTCGCAGTTGCACCGAACATCTCAGCAGACGTAAAATTCATCGACGCTGTAGAAGGAACTTCTCGCCAAATCGATTGCCTTGTTGAGTCGTTTCCGAACCCCATGTCTTACTGGGTCAAGGAGTCGGATACTTATCGTGGCGGAATCAACCAAAGAGTGCTTGAGCAGAGGTATGTTGATGCGTCCTGGAAACATAACAGACTGTTTCACAAATCTTCTTACTTTGCCTTCACAGTGAAAAGTTCGTAATTCACGAGAAAAAGATTTCAAGTTATAAGACGAGAATGATTTTGACAATACACAACTTGAATCAACAAGACGCTGGAAGCTACGTTTGTGTATCAGGTAAGAGATTTGAGTTGGGTGAAGCGGTCAAACTTTTGTTTCAAATCTTCATATTGCGAACGGCAATAAAGTTTCAATCTTCTCTCAAACATGAACCAAGTAACGCGCGTGACGGAACTCAAGCGCTCTTTCTCAAAGTTTTGTTACATCTCTCTAAGCGTTTTCAATCTGAACTTACAGTAGCCGGAGGTGTTTAACAAGATTTGATATTTTTCTCGACAGGAAACTCGCTGGGAAGCTCCAACCAAACGATAAGAGTACACGGTAAGCTTTTCTCGATCTGAAGCCTTGTCCGAGCTCTCTAACATTGTTACACTTTCGCCCTTGAACAGAAATTAGATTAACAACAACGACAACGCAACCCAGCACAACGACGACCACGATGCGAAGCACAACGGTCCGAACAACATCAACGACTGTGCGAAGAAAGCTTTACACATCGTCAACATCGACGACGTCTCATGCGACTACCTCGCTCGAACCGTCGACAGAATTCGATATGGAGTTTGTTACCGACTTTCCTGGGTCGAACTCACTCTTTTATCCTGGCATATCATATCAACATCATATAAATTACATCAACTCGCAAAGCTCGTTTCATGTGAACCTTCGGCTTCGTTGGTTCTGGCTGACGCTTCTACTTCTGACCAAGGTCTCGTGATGCTCCAGTTGATGAGTGGAAGTTTGTTTAGGCGTGTAGATAAATAAGAAATAAGCCAAACGATGATATGTATCAGATAATGATTGTTGGGAGCGCCTCTCGCTTAGGAATCTAAAAGTAATCTCAACGTTTGTTATGAATTATTAAAGGGCGAAAAGAAAAATAAAGAGAAACGTGAATGGATGGAGATGAAAATTATTTATGTATTCAATGCTGGTTAGCTCATTAGCTCATTTGTTCCGGTTCCGATCTCAATGGGGCTTCAAAGAAATTTCCAATGTTTTCTACTTTCTCGACTTAGCTCGCTTCGAGTTGAGCGCCTGTTGCGATGTGGAGTGGGTGAAGGAAAAAATGTGGCAGGAAGAAAATCCTCAGCAAATTCCTAATCATTCCGCAAAGCAAACAACGATGTTATCGACGTATTAGAATGATAATTATTTGCAATTAGAAGACCGACAGAGGAATTCGGACCAGAGGAGGGGGCTAATGTGTAGGTAAGCAAAGAATCGTCGACGTGACTGGCAAACGAATGAAGCTCTCGTGCAGCTGAAAACGACACGAGGAAAACTATTTGATCCCTCAACTAGATTTGAACGTCTTAGTATCAGAGCAGTGGACGATAAAATACGAAGACTGCATGATGATGCCCCGGCTTTGCTACCTATAAATAATTTCGAGCTTAAAACTCTTCGACAAAACCTCGAGTAATCTCCTTCTGTTGTGGAAGTATTTCGTGTATTTGAACACATGGCGATGTAGAAAGTTTATATTTTGAAGCAAGCAAAAGGTGTATTGAGTGTTCTCTGGCTAGAGGCGAACAAGCAGCAGGAAGAAGGTGAATATTAAGATTTATTCTGTAATTAAGACGAAAATCTCTTGAGCTGCTCTCAGCTTCATTTCTCTTTTCTTTCTTTTATTGTTGGACAAATTTTCTTTTACTCGGAAAGAAAGTTCAACACAACAAATTTCAATCGATTCAAACCGAGAGAAAATTTAAAGTACAGAAAACTTTTTTAATTATTTCGTCTCAATCTTATGCAATTTTCCGCTAAAAGGGGTTTCCTGACTAATGGGGCGATTACTCGTTTTCCTCATCACCAATGAATTCTACCGAGACGATCTACACATTTAGGGATTGCTTAAGCTTACAAAGATGAGTCTCGACAGAGTAATTAACTCGCGAAATCAAGAAGAAGCATGGAAGGTACAGTAAAAGCTATGTCACCAGAAGGTCTAAAAGCTACCGAAACTTTCCAGACCGATTTGTGGAATTTTGAATATTCATGAAGTTTTCAATAAACAATCAGTACAATTAATAAAACTGAGCTTTTCAGTTGGATTAGTGGTGCGCGTGGTTGTTAGATTCTTTCCTTAAGCGCTCCCACTCTCATCCGACTGCTTTCATTGAACATTCACTCAAGCAAAATCTCAAATCTTTTGAATCGATTTCAGAAAGTTTTTCTTCTTGATAAAAACAATTAGCTTCTGCGGGCGTTTGTTACTCCAAGACAAACTCATCGAGCGGATTTTTTAGGTTGAGTTGCTTTCGTTTAAACGGAGCTTTAAGCTTAAAATCCAGCTCGAGTGCGAATGGTCTACGCCCGCTGTGCGTTGGTTTCGCATACCTAGCTATCGCGACACGAGATGTCAAGTCGAGCAGATACAATTTCGTGCTTTTAATTGCTTCACAGCGGTGTCCCGCTACCTTCGCATGGCTTTTACATGGCAATAAACAAAGCGAAATAATTAAGACATTGTGAGATTATAGGGATTTCGCTACAGCATAAGGAGAAATCACGGTTGTTTTTGGGGAAAAGCGATCAGTGCTCAGCGCATTTCACGGATTTTCATGCTTCTTTAATTCTTTATTGCTTCCTGGAAGGGCGGATGGACGTTGGAGCGAGATGTAAACGCTAAGCGAGGAATGTGAGAAAAGGGAGAATTTATTTTAATTTTGCGTGGATGGTTGCACAAATATTTATTAAACACGAAAAGAAATTTTCCGCAGATTTCTGACTATATTACGTTGTTCCTTCTCCTGCGCTTATTCTGCAACCTTTTCCGCGCCATTTCTGACCCCAACAAAATAAAGGATGAATTTCATTACGTTGAATCACTTATTTAACCTTTACCAGCCAGGAAATGAAGACTCTCTGTACTCAATTTCGTAAGATGTAAATAACGGAGTTCAAGGTAACCGGGAGGTTTAAATTTTACTTCTTCTGAAGGTGCTAATGGACCGTAAAGGCCGCAATGATTTAGACCGCGGTTCCCTTTGATGCGGGGTTGCCTTTAGCGGAATTTAGCCTTCAACTACCTTAGACACCTTATGACAACTGCATAATATATCACATGTGACAACAAACACTTCAGAACTTTCCAATTCCAGATCGCCCAATTCTCATTCGTTTTTCTTTCATTCAAAAGGGAACGGCGTAAACAGAAAAGCGCAGAATGGAAAAGTCTCTCAAGGACTTCATAAATAAATTATTCCGAGTCACCGTTTGATTATTTAATGAATCCTCAGCAGCCGCAGTAGCTGTTGGTGGAAAAATGGGTCTCGGCCTCTTTCGCCAATTGTGTCTCTCTCGAGGCTGTTTTGTCAAATGATACGCAACAGAAAAGGACAAATTGAGGTGGAGATGCTCATGAATAATTAGCGAGGATCGTGAATTTTACATAAATTTCTTGTTGAATGTGATTCCAATTTCCTGAGCCGTCGCTTGTTCTGGGAAACCCTTTGCTGTTGGTTTTCCTGTTGTTCGGATTTTCTCGAGGTAAAAAAGTAAGCGGCGTCGATGAGAGAGACCTTTGTGAGTGACACCTGTTGCGTTTTTTCTGAAAAATCAACCGAGTACGCAAATCAAGCATGAACGGGTTCAAGTTGTAAGGTTTCCATTGCTCGGGGCAACGAGTGCCGGAAACAAACAAATATTTCAATGAAAATGGATTCTTACGACGAAGTTCACGACGTAAAAGATGGTAGAGAAGTAACGACTCCCGAGCTGGACGTGAGCAGCTCCATCAGGTTCGTGAACAACGAGGATGATAAAGAGACGAATGTGACAGAAGAAGTAAAATTGACGAGTCATGAGGGAATAAAATTAACTTTGAAAAAAATTTAAGGTGCAAGTGAAACCGAAGCTGGAGCGATTGAATTCCCAGCAGCTTCAACGTTCCAAGAAACCATTTCGAAAGTTGAACATTGACGGTATCGACGGCAACAACAATTTGTCAGATTCGAGTAGCAGTAAGTCGGATGATGACGACGACGAAGATGGAGAGCCTTACTTGAACTCTCATCCGGGTGAAAGCACCAAGCATCTGCCGCCGAAGGCTGAGTTTAACTTCAAGCAGTTCGATAATCTCGACTCATCATTTCCCGCTGAGCTAAAGGAAATCATGCAGTACATCCCGAAATTCTCGCCGCAGAATATCGAAATCGATTACAAGCTGCAAGTCTTTGTTCCCGAGTTTTTCCCTTCCGTGGGTGACATCGATGCGTTCTTGAAAATCGTCACACCAGAACCTCTCAAGTCGTTCGATAAGACGCAGATGGGCGAAATCAGACGACTGGGATTGGAAGTCCTCGACGAGCCGGGCGAACAAAGCGAGGAAGCTTTGCTTCAGATCAAATTGCGTTCTATCTTCTCAAAGCCACTCGCAGCGCCGTCTGCGCTCGTCAAATCCCCCAAAGACATTGACAAATGGATTCAAGAAATTCAATCGCTCCATGCGAGTCGTATCCATGACAACTTGATGCAACAACACCAAACGCAAATAAACATCGACAATTTGATGACAGAGTGGCCAGACGACATCGAACGACGCATTGAAGGAAGTTATCCATCAGCTAGTCTCAACTGTTCCATCAGTGAATACGTGAAGATCATTTGCAATCTTATCGATATCCCAATCGAAAATGCAGGCAATCATTACGACTACATTCGCGCGCTCAACACGTTGTTCAACCTCTACATTGCCATACGACAGGAAAAATAAACGAGAGGGAGAAAATCGAAAGAAATTCTAGCAGTTCGTTTCGTGTCTTGGGAACGTTGGAAAACTCACCCTCGATGGAAAGTCGAGAAAGTAGAAAACTGTTGCAATCGCAAAAGTAAAAATGTAATTTATTCATTTAATAAATATCTCATATCACCCGACTGCAACTTCGAGCTTCTCTCTGTAAAAATACTGGAAATCCCATTTCTGACTAAGTTTTGTTAAATCGCAAGGTTCCATGAGAACATTTTTTGTGGCGGCATCAACTGAAAGGCACTGTCGTGATAGAGCATGAAGTAACTGGTTGGTCGCTATGTTGAACGACCAGTCTTGATTTCCTCTGCTGCCGTGACACCGATAGAACTGGAGACTGTTTTGATCGGCATGATTGAAATCGAGACAGTGTCCGCCTTTCCTGACTTCATTCTTTCTTGTCAGCTCAAAGAACTGATTTCCTCCCGTGTGGTGACAGTTGTAAATGCTAACTGGGCCTTTTTGCTCGTTCTCGTCAACGTCGCCATCAAGGCAAGAGTTGTTAGACAGTGCTCGGTTGAGTACGTAGCCTTCAGCAATGTTGTCTGGAAGCTTGATGCTGGTGTAAACATTTTCCAGGTACCATTTGAACGACTTGCACCCAAGATCTTTACGCAGCTTTACGCGAGCACTGATGTCACCAAAATCGCCTTTGTCAAAACCTATAAGACATAACATTCAACCATGTTTCATGACTTTAGTTCCTTATTTCTTCACCTGTTCTCACATAATAATATTTTGCATAGTCGTCGGTCCACACCTCCGCCAATCGGACAAGATTTTTCCTCAGAACATCCACGCCAGGTCGCCACTTGTAAGGTGATTTCTTTCGAAAGATGTGACCGACGTGAGAGCAGGGAACGATCTCAAGTGTTCCACCGCACATCCAACTGAAAAGACAATATAATTATAATATTTCTACATCTCAAACAAAAGCCTTACGTTTTGAATGACAGTTCGAGATTCTCGCCACCCCAAATATCAAAATCAGGATCGTACATTCCAAGCTTCTCGAAAAAAGCTTTGTCGATCGAGAAAAGTCCACCGGCCATTGTTGGTGACCGAGTTGGTTCGGCAGCATTTTTCTTTCTTTTCCTTTCAGTCTTTGGCACTTCCACCCAGTCAAATATCAGAAACCAGTCGAAACCTCCAACTTGCAGGCCACTGGCTGATTGGAAGGAAAACTCAAGAGTTTCATCTTCAATCACATCAATTACAGGACAGACGACAGTTGTTGAATCCCTCGCTATTCGATCTAGTAGTGGCTCAAGCCAACCGGTTGCGCACTCAACATGAGAATCGAGGAACGTGAGAGTTTCTCCTTTTGCTGCAACTGCTCCACGGATTCGAGCTTTGATCAATCCCTCACGTTTATCAGCTCGAATAATTCGAACTTTCGAATATCTTCCCATATAAACTTCCAGTGGTTTCTTCAGATGAGCTAAAATGATTCAATGAATATTGACAATTGCAAAAAACATAAAAAGCTACGCACGCATATTGGAATAGTCGTCAACGAGAATAATTTCTCTGATCAAATGCTCTGGCGATCGATTCATCACAGAGTGCACGGAACGTAGAAGTGTTGACCAGGCTTCGTTATGGAAAATGATGATGACTGAAGTCGAAGGCAACTTAGCCAAGTATAAGTCGCTCTGCTTGCAGTAAGCGTCTCGTGGATCTGGCAATTTTCTGTCCACTGAAACCAAGTCTGAGACGAACTCATTGAACTCGTGGCGCTTCCAACCTTCCTTGATCCTCTGTTCGATTTCTTCACTCACATTGCTCAAGATTACTGGCCTTCCATTCTCACCAGGACTTTCCAATCCTAACTGTTGAAGAATCTCGGCTGGCACTGGCGTTACCAATCTTTTATAAGCAAACACTTTCGTTCTACTCTTGACCCTCTCATAGTTCACTTTTACTTGTTCTCTGATTAGCACTTGCTGCTCTCTACTTTTAATGTCAAATTTGTCGTGAAAAGCTTCAGCATCGAACATACTTCTCTCAAAGACTTGTGAATCCCACGTCAAATAAAAGAAGAACACGACGAAAATCCAAACTGATCCCGCGACAATCAACAGCCGACACACGTTTGAGTTAGAAGTGAACACCTGATGTCGTCTCATTGCAATACTCGACTGTCGTTCACTGTGATGAAAGCACGATAAAAAGTCCAGCGACTGTAAGCGCTAACGTCACCAGTTCGATAATCGTTTAATTTTTTCTGGCAACAGTTTATGTGGCAGCGCGATCACGAAAATTAAATTGTCGAAATGTGGAAATTTCGAAACGAACGTCACACTCTTCATCGATATGATAACAACGAACGACTAAAACGATCGACGACCGAGTAAAATTGTTCAATTTTTTATCAGAAATTTATTTAGTCACCGATGTGTTTACAATCAAGGCTTGTAAAGCTTCGTAGTTTTGTAGTTGTCAAATTGCCATTTTTGTTCTATTCTGTCGATTGCGCAATTCTCGACAATCAACGTTTTGTTGGTTGCGCTGACTGATAAGCATTTTGAGCTGGCGTTGTGGAAGATCTGGTTCGTGTCCTCAAGGAACGTCCAATACTTAAATGGTGACAAAAATAAATTTCAATTCTAATGAATTTACATCCTGAATTACCTGAGTTCCCTTCTGATTATGGCAGCTGAAGGCAATGACGTCCTGCTGTCCATTTGATGGATAATCTAAACAAAGCTCGTCCCGTCGGATTTCCCCTTCTTGCGAAAAATAGAAGAACTGGTTGTAAATGTAATTCATACACTTGTAAAGATTGATCTGTTTCCCATAAGATCTCACTTCAGTCAAGATACAGTGCGATTTGTTGTTAGCAAAGTTTCTAATCTGCAAATATTTCGTAGTAAAAATTGTAACATCTGTGGTTTGGATAACTTTTAAATCTCACATTTCCTTGTGCTACGGCTAAGCTTGGATCGAGTTGCTCTGGATAGACATTTTCTAAATACCACTTAAATGATTTGCATTGTAAGCTTTTTCGAAGTTCCTTTCGCTCGCTGACATCTCCGTAGTCTTCGTTCTCCTTTGGCCCAGTTCGGAAGTAAAAATATTTTGCATAGTCATCCATCCAAACTTCAGCAAGTCTGATTGAGTTTCTCCGAACGATATTTACACCAGGTCGCCATTTGTAAGGGGATTTCTTTCTGAAAATATGGCCAACCTGTGAGCACGGAATCATTTCAAGCGTTCCTCCACACATCCACGTTTTAAAAGAAAGCTCAAGATTCTCAGCACCTATAACATTTTACCATAATTATAAGGACGTAGCAAAGTCATGAAACTTACCCCAGATATCAAAGCCAGGGTCGTACATTCCTAGTTTCATGAAATATTTTTTGTCAATAGCAAACAGCCCTCCTGCCATAGTGGGTGACCGCACTGGTGCTGACAAATCAACGCGTTTGTCGTTCTCAGTTTTAGGTACTAAGTGCCAAGTGAATGACAATTTCCAGTTGAACCCGCCGACTTGAAGCGCTTTCATGTTTGTCGTTCCATGGAATTTGAACGTTTTGTCGTCTATGATGTCGATGATTGGGCAAGGAACGTTAGTTGGATCCTCAGCAATTCTATCAAGAAGCGGTTCGAGCCATCCATCGGTGCATTCGATGTGAGAGTCAAGGAAAGTCAAAACTTCGCCTCTAGCAGCGACAGCACCTCTGATACGAGCTTTGATCAAACCTTCGCGCTTGTCGGCTCGCAGAATTTTAACCTTCGGATAGTCTGCCATGTAATCCTCAAGCGGCTCCTTCAAGTGATCTAAAAATATTTCGTATGACTTATTGCTAAAAGGTAAGAAATTTCTTACGCACCCATGTCCGAGAAGTCGTCAACGAGAATGATTTCCTCGATCAAATGTGCAGGCGATCGCTCGAGGACCGAATGAACGGACCGCAGCAGAGTCGACCAAGCCTCGTTGTGGAAAATAAAAATGACAGATGTTGCTGGCAGGTTTTTGCTATAATTTGATTCCATTGCTTTGCAATAATCGGATCGGAAATCTGGAAGATTGCGACGGACGGAAATAAGGTCGGACAAATATTGGTTGAACTGCTGACTTTTCCAGCCTTCATCATGAATTTTTTGAATATCTTCAGGCAGACTTTCTGGCATTTCCACTGCCTCGCCTAACTCCCCAAGGTTTTCTTGATTTTCGAATATACTTGGAGGTTTCAACGATCTGAAATAATCATTCAGTTTGTCGTCTCGCGGTTCCACTTCCCTCGTTTCGATGCCTTCCAATTTTTCGAAGACGATTATTGTCTCTTTGAATTCGTTATTGTAGTGTGGCTCATTGTTCAAGTAATTGGCGACTTCATCGCTTTCAATTTCGTACGGACTTGGATACAACAAAACCAAAATGAAAATCCAGACAAATCCAAAAATCACCATAAGTTTAACAAGCTGCGAACTTTTGTTAGTCTTCATCTCTCCAGACGGTTTAGTCTGCACGCTTCAAGTCTTCAAATCCAACTGAGTTATCGCAAAACTCCTGCAAAATGTCGTGTTTTAGCAGCACGCCACATTTTGTTTTGATCGTGACTGTTGACTCAAGTGTTGAGCAAATTTTTCAACGGGGGTTTTCATGGTTTGAGACGGGCGAGTATTCCATGTATGTAACTAGTTAATTAATGCAACTTGCACTTGTGAGTTCATGAACCTCAATTGACGTCATCATTAAACACATGGCGAAAATTTGGAAAATATTCACTGAACTTTATTGAATCAATTAAATAATTTGTTATAAAAGCTTCACAATCGCTGAAGTAACCTATCATCTGAGCTTCAAGTCTTCCATCTTTTCTCTGTACAAATATTGGAATTCCCACTTTTGGTTGAGCTCAAAGGCATTACACGGCTCCATCGTAAGTTTTCGAGACCTAACATTGACTGCAAGACATTTTTGCGTTTGTCTGTGGATGAACTGGTTGGTTGCGAGGTTGAAATGCCACTTTTGGGGTTGGGTGGTAAAACAAGGGGCCAGTGTGAGCGGGTTTTGTCCGTTCTCGAGATAGTTTAGACATCTGTTGGAGTTTTTGATTTCTTCATCTTTTGTATACTCGAAGAATTGAGTTCCACCCAAAAAGTGACATTGGTAAGTTGAGATTACTCCTTTCGGCTCTGGCGCGTCCAAGCAACTTTGATTGAAGAAAGCAAGATTTTGAACAAAACCTTCGGCCAGATTGTCAGGGACTAACACGTCAGGGCAAATTGTTTCCATGTACCACTTGAATGATTTGCAGCCCAAGTTCTGTCGAAGCTGTTTTCGTTCTGAAATATCGCCAAAGTCTCCTTTTATCAAGCCAGTTCGTTGATAATAATATTTGGCATAATCATCGAGCCAAACCTCTGCAAGCCTGATTGAGTTTTTGCGCAAAATGTCAACACCAGGTCGCCAAGTGTAGGGCGATTTTTTCCTAAAAATGTGACCGACGCGAGAGCAAGGAATGATTTCAAGGGTTCCACCGCACATCCAACTAAAATTAATTTAATTTAACGTTTTTGGAGATGGAAAATTCAAGTTCATTTACGTTTTGAACGACAGTTCAAGGTTTTCGGCGCCCCAAATATCAAAACCAGGATCGTACATCCCAAGCTTTTCGAAGAAAGCTTTGTCAATCGAGAAAAGCCCCCCAGCCATTGTTGCTGATCTCGCTGGTGCGGAGGGGTCGGCTCGCCTTTGTTTCTCCTCTTTCGACATCGACCTCCATTTGAATAAAAGGTCCCAATCGAAGGTGCCGACTTGAAGAAATTCGGGATTCTCGTTTCCGTAATACATAAAAGTCATGTCGTCTATAACTTCTATGATTGGACAAGGAACGTTAGTTGGATCCTCAGCAATTCTATCAAGAAGCGGCTCAAGCCATCCAACTGTGCACTCGATGTGAGAGTCAAGGAAAGTCAAAACTTCGCCTCTAGCAGCGACAGCTCCTCTGATACGAGCTTTGATCAAACCTTCGCGCTTGTCGGCTCGCAGAATTTTTACCTTCGGATAGTCTGCCATGTAATCCTCAAGCGGCTCCTTCAAGTGATCTACAAATATTTCGTATGACTTACTGCTACAAGGTAAGAAATTTCTTACGCACCCATGTCCGAGAAGTCGTCAACGAGAATGATTTCCTTGATCAAATGTGCAGGCGATCGATCGAGGACCGAATGAACGGACCGCAGCAGAGTCGACCAAGCTTCGTTGTGGAAAATGAAAATGACTGATGTTGCTGGCAGATTTCTTCTGTACTTGGACTCCATTTCATGGCAATAATTCGATCGATGGTCTTTGAGTTCCCGACGGACTGAGATTAGATCTGATAAGTATTGGTTGAACTGATGTTTCTTCCAACCGTCATCGTAAATTCTTTTAATTTCCGGCGGAAGATTTTGTGGCATCACTACAGGCTCTCCGAATTCTCCCACATCTTCAATTCCAAAAATGTTTGGTGGCGGCGAAAAAGCCCGAAAAACTTTTACCGCCACATCATTCTCATTCTGGATCTCAGGTCTTACCACTGGCTTCGCAATTTCTCTCGCCGCTTCACGACTACGAGAGTTTTCATTGCTCAATTTCTTGTCTTGAACTGGAACCTTGCGGAAGTCTTCATTCTCGTCAAACTCTGCATACTCTTGAACTTCTCGTTCTTCTTCGCTTTTCAGCTTCGTCACACTTTTCAATTTGCTTAATCGAATTGTGTCGATTCTATTTCTGTCCAAATGTTCACCAAAACTCGACTGTGGCTTCAGACTAAATCCGAATAAAATCAGGAGGTAGCAAAATAATGTAAACGCAGCGAATTTGATGACGCTGTTCCGTCGACGAGGCCGGAGCCAGCGAGGAAGCGTAGACATCGCTGAAGGTTTCGAAGATAACTGCTCGAGAAATCGAGCGAAAAGCGAAGTTGTCGGGCATTGTTTGATCAAGTGCAGAGCGAAAAGCTTAAAGGCATTGAGAAGTTCGTGTCATTTTTATCTTGAATTTATTTTTACACAGAATGAGAATTTATAAAAGGGAACTTTTATCAGTAAACTTGTTTTAAAAGTTTAGTTGGGTCGAGATTTTCGATTTGCCACTCTTGATTAATGTAAGATGGAAGGCAATCGTTGAGGATGAGATCGTGTTTCTTGTCCATCATCGTAAGGCATTTCTTGGTCTGCTTGTGGATTATCTTCATCGTCGTGTTATCGTAGTACCAAATCTGAAGTTCAATCAAAGATTAGAGTCGTGTTTATGGCAAAATAAACCTCTCACCTGATTGTCATTTAATTTGGGCTTCGATAGGAACATTATAGTCGGTGGCTCATAAGCCATAATGTAGCTGTCTCTTCTGATTCTCCCATTGTCGTACTCAAAATATTGATGGCCTCCTTGTCCGTGGCAGCGATACATCGTCATCGGCTCTTGCTTTGTTGCGTCTAAGCACCAAACGCCGCCATCAGCGAGGTTCTTGAACTGAAAAGAACTCTCAAGCTTTGCTTAGTTTGGCAAACTCTCTACTCACTTCGCCGTAACCTTGTATTTTCGTAGGCATCCTTATTTCGGGGTAGATGTTATCCAAGTACCACTTGAATGATTTACATTGCAAATCTGCACGAAGCTTGACGCGACTACTAATGTCACCGTAGTTAATGTCTTTCTTGTTACCCGTTCGCATATAGTAGAACTTAGAATACTCGTCCATCCAGACCTCAGCGAGTCGAACTGAATTTTTCCGACCGACGTTAACACCAGGTCGCCACTTATAAGGGGATTTCTTTCTGAAGATGTGACCAACGTGGGAGCAAGGAATAATCTCAAGGGTTCCACCACACATCCAACTAAAATAAGTATCAAAGCACCTTCTACACAAACTTAAAACATAGAACTTTCTTACGTCTTGAATGAAAGCTCGAGATTCTCACAGCCCCAAATATCAAACCCAGGATCGTACATTCCAAGCTTCTCGAAGAAAGCTTTGTCGATTGAGAAAAGACCACCGGCCATTGTTGGCGACCGAAGTGGCTCGGACCGGTCTTTTCTCCTTTTTTTCTCGTCTGGTTGAGCTGGGACCCAACGGAAAATTAAACCCCAGTCGAAACCGCCAACTTGGTGCTCATGGTCATCGCGTCTCTTCTTTAATTTGAAAGTTTCATCATCGATGGCTTCGATAAGTGGGCAGACGACATTCGTTGGGTCTATAGCAATGCGGTCGAGTAGCGGTTCGATCCAGTGAACTGTAGCTTCAATGTGCGAGTCAAGAAAGGTGAGTACCGGCCCTATTGCATTCACTGCGCCCTCAATTCTAGCTCTGATTAATCCCTCGCGCTTTTTCAAACGAAACAGTTTAACCTTCGGAAGGTTCTCGATGTAATCTTCAAGTGGCTTTTTCAAGTGATCTGTAAAAACCAAATTGGTCCACTGGAATTGGAGACTTCAATATTAACTGATTGGTACCTACCCATGTCCGAAAAATCATCAACGAGTATAACTTCAGTTAGTAAATGCTCAGGCGTTCGATCAATGACGGAGTGCACGGACCGAAGCAGAGTCGACCAAGCTTCGTTGTGGAAGATTATTATGACTGATGTTGCTGGCAGATCTTTGGTGTATTTACCCATAGCCGCTTTGCAATAATCTGTTCTGAAGTCGTCGAGATTCCGACGGAGTGAAATTCGATCGGAAACGTACTGATTGAACTGATGATTCTTCCATCCTTCGTCGTAGAGCTTTTTAATCTCTGGTGGAAGCTTAGGTGGCATCGTCACCGGCTCTCCGAACTCGCCAGGTTTTTCGGCAGTGTTTTCTTCGTTATCGCCAGGTGCGTCTATGACTTCTTGAGGTTCATCATTTGCTTTCTTTTCTGGAGCGTTTGCACTCGCCAAAGGTTCAACAGCATTTTCCTTATTTTTGTCATCTACTTCACCAATCGCATCTTCGACTTCTACTTGGACAAATTGTGGTCGAATCTCTGGAGGTATTTTTTTAGTTGAAACGTAAGGCTTTTTCGTCTCTGCTTCTTTGGCTTTGATATGTTCCAGGAACTCATCGATGATCTTATTTTCTTCGTTATTTTCTTCAACGTCAACGATATCGTCATCAATTTTCGGTTTTCTCTCCTCAACTGCTTTCATCGCTTGAAACTTTTCTTGGGGTTGCCGGTCCAAGCTCCACGCTTTCGATTCATCGTTCGCATCTTGTTTGAAGCCAAAATCGACTAAGTAATAAATTAAAACTGTGATTGCGACAAGCTTGATTAAATTGACAGCTCGACGTCGAGGAACTAACGTGTGAAGCAGTTGAGTCATTATCGAATACTGTTCTGAAATGGAGCGACTTTAAGATGAGTATCAGTTGTTTAACCAAGTGTTTTTCTCGCTGCTATCTCTGAAATTTCCTGGCGAGCTTCATCGTTACTGCGGCTGAAAGCTTTTGCAGAAGAAAACAGTTTAAATTTTAGTTGTTTTCATTCATTTTTTTATTCAATTTGTTGCATTTTCATTTCTTATCTTTGTTGTAATCTAATGCTTAAGAGGAGTTTTACAAATTAAAGATCACGCACGCAATCATTCAGTCATGTGCATTTGGATTCTTGTTTCCTTTCTCTGCCCCTTTTAATAAATTAGACTCTCAAAGTTTGGTTTTTTTGATGCGACGTTATGGGAAAAGAGGGAGAGGAACCGAGCAAGGAAGTGAAACTTTTTCTTGCGGAATGAAATCAAATGAAAGACGATGTTGTTAGTGGAACATGATCAACAAGAAAATTGCGTAAATTAAAGAAGGGCATTGACTAAGAAGTGCTTCCGGAAATTTACAACTCATCCTTGAGATCTTCGTCTTCCTCGCCTCCGGTTGGAGGAGCTCCACCTTGTCCTTGGTAAAGCTTAGCGATGATTGGTTGCACAACATCCTCGAGCTCTTTCTTCTGTTTTCTGTAATCCTCAGCGTCTGTGTCCTGGTGTTCTTCAAGCCACTTGATCTTTTCGTCAACAACTTCTTCCATCTTTGTCTTCTCTTCCTCGGAAAGCTTAGCTCCGAGTTTTTCCTTGTCACCGATTTGGTTCTTGAGGCTGTAGGCGTAGCTTTCGAGCTCGTTACGGGCCTCAACACGCTCCTTGAGTTTCTTATCATCATCAGCGAATCGCTCAGCATCCTTGATCATCCTTTCAATGTCTTCTGGTGTCAATCTGTTTTGATCGTTGGTGATGACAATCTTCTCGCGGTTTCCAGTTCCCTTATCTTCAGCCGATACTTGCAAGATACCGTTGGCGTCAATCTCGAAACTGACTTCGATTTGTGGGATGCCTCGTGGTGCTGGTGGAATTCCAGTCAAGTCGAACTTTCCGAGCAAATGGTTATCCTTGGTCATTGGACGTTCTCCTTCATAGACTTGGATGGTGACAGTGTGTTGGTTATCGCTGGCAGTTGAGAAAATCTGCGACTTCTTTGTTGGGATGACAGTGTTTCTTGGAATCAACTTGGTCATGACTCCTCCGACTGTTTCGATACCCATAGTGAGAGGGTTGACATCGAGCAGCACAATTGCGTCAGTGTTGTCTTCTCCTGAAAGAACTCCAGCTTGAACGGCAGCGCCATAAGCAACAGCTTCATCGGGGTTGATGCCTCTTGATGGTTCTTTTCCATTGAAGAATTCCTTCACCAACTGTTGAACCTTTGGAATACGAGTTGAGCCACCGACGAGAACGATTTCATCGACATCCTTCTTGTTCATGTCAGCGTCTTCCAAGACCTTCTGGACGGGCTTCAGTGTCGAGCGGAAGAGATCCATGTTCAATTCCTCGAACTTGGCACGAGACAAAGACTCGCTGAAGTCTTCACCTTCGAAGAACGATTCAATTTCGATTCTGACTTGCTGGCTGGCAGAGAGAGCGCGTTTTGCCTTTTCAACCTCACGACGGAGTTTCTGAACAGCGCGGTTATCCTTTCTGATGTCCTTGCCCTTCTTCTTCTTGTACAGTTTAATGAAATGATCCATGACACGTTGATCGAAATCTTCACCTCCCAAATGAGTGTCACCGTTGGTCGAGACGACCTCGAACACTCCGTTGTCGATTGTGAGCAGAGAGACATCGAAAGTTCCACCTCCAAGATCGAAAACGAGAACGTTCTTCTCGCCATCCTTTTTGTCTAAACCGTATGCGATAGCGGCGGCTGTTGGTTCGTTGATGATTCTCATCACGTTGAGGCCAGAGATAACTCCAGCGTCCTTGGTGGCTTGACGTTGAGCATCGTTGAAGTAGGCAGGGACTGTGACGACAGCGTGTGTGACCTTCTTGCCCAAATAGGCCTCAGCGGTCTCCTTCATCTTTCCGAGCACCATGGCGGAGATTTCCTCAGGCGTGAAGATCTTGTTACCGGCTGGAGTCTTAAGTTCAATGTGCGGCTTTGAGTTCTTTTCAATAACCTTGAATGGGAAGAACTTGATATCGTGCTGGACGGCTGAGTCGGTCCACTCGCGACCGATCAAACGTTTAGCATCGAAAACTGTGTTCTCTGGATTTGTTGTGAGCTGATTTTTGGCTGCGTCACCAATGAGACGTTCACCTTCAGCTGTGAATGCAACGTAAGAAGGCGTGATACGGTTTCCCTGGTCGTTGGCGATAATTTCCACACGTCCATTCTTGTAAACTCCAACGCTGATGTGTCGAAAAAGAAAAGAAGAATAAGAAGTCGTCGGAGTAACGGTAAAGCTGTGAGCACTTACCACGAGTACGTGGTTCCTAAGTCAATGCCGATTACGGTTCCGATGTCTTTCTTGTCTTCGTTAGACGAGACTGATATCACGGCAAGGGCCGCCAGACCCACGAATGCTGCCAGTAATCTCATATTTAACCTAAACGGGAAAGGAGAAAGAGAGATGGAAACAGTTAGCGACGAAAGTTCTAGGTTTTTCCTTAAAAATCGCGTTTTAATCGGAAAGTTCAGCTTGAATTCCTTTGAGATGAGTTCACAATGCTAATAAGATGGTAAATATGATTGCAAAGCCAGAAACGCCGAGCCACATCAAGAATTTTAGGGCCACGTCATTCTTTATTCTCACTCCCTTCGGCTTTCTCGATTTCGCAATCAGATTTACCGGGCTAATGCAATATCTACAATCGTTTATCCACTCGATCCTTACCTCTTCTGTTGTGATTATTATAAGTAATGAACTTCTCACAGTTTAATTGAACTAATTCACTTTAATTTCCTGATTTACTTTTTCTCCCTCGGTTCTCAAATATTTTCACGTCTTTACTCTTGAACAGTCTGATGAAGAATGAGTGGAATCGGGACTGTGCGTCGTTATATTTGTTCCAAAAAATTACGTGTACGAAACGACGAGAAGAAAAGCTACGTGTTCCAATCAGAGAAGAGCTCTCGAAGCTTTGAACGAAATGATGAAAGCTTTGATGGAATTTCGACAGAAATTTTGTGGGTATTATCAAAACAAAAATAAAGAGCAGTTAGCAACGATAAAAAAAAGAGCAAATTTCTAGACGAATTTGTTTGATCTAATCCAGATAGTTCATGGCTTGTTTTCCTTCGAAGTCAATAGTTTTGCGCGGGATTTTTGAATGAAACTATGTCGTGAGATTAGCTCCATCGAACATCTGCGATTCTATCTCCACAGGAGCACAACATCCATCAGTTTGCCAACCTGTCATTAATTGTCCAGAGAGTTCTTGTATCTTCTAGAACACACTTTCTATTTTGATAAGATGACATTGGGAAAACCCGAGAGAGTTCGAGATGCGTGTCGAAAATATCTTTGGACTTGACACGACCAACACTTGCACAACTTTTATTATTCTCACTTACACAAGCAAGTTTGCCACGTAAAATTTGTTCCGCTTTCTCATTTATTTCATGCAGAACATCGAAGTCAAGTTGGCAAATACACGCAAGTCAAGTCGGCCATCCAAGACAAGTAAAAGTTTTCCGAGTCAAGTTATCTGAAAGTTAACAAAAATGCTGCTGCTTTTTCTTGAAATGTTTCTCATTTATTGCGTAATTTAAATAAACTTTCAATGTTTTTACAGATATCTATTACAACGATGAGAGTACAAAAGGCTTTGCAAGCAAAAAATGCACAAGTGAACTAAACGGGGGTTTTTCTTGCTCGTGCGACGATTTCGAGTGAACCAATTCTGAATAAATGACAAGCTTACTAGAAATAATGTTCAAAGTTCGATACTTTGCAATCCCTTTGATTGCAACTTCGTCAGACTTTCTGAGGAAATGATTTACACAACTTTCGTAACAACTTGAGGATATGTTTTTAAATTATCTATTTACAGCAGCGTTCAAATATGTTTCGATTAACTTCATGTGAGTCAAGGCACGTTTTAAATTTCCGTCTAAGTTTACTCGAATAATATGATCCATATGTTCTGCTTTATAGGTTGATGTCAAAGTTTAAGAGTCGAACTACAAAAAGATCGAGAACAAACGTTCAAGTTGGGCCAAAAATTTGGCGTTTAAGTTTCATTGCTTGTGAGTTCTAAACGAATAATTTCTCTGACATGGCTTAAAATACTCGAGACGGTAGTTTAAGTAACAAGTTAAGGTAAGTCGATTTATCACTACCAACCATCGCTTGACTAAATGTTATGTTTAGCTTATGTTTCTCGAAGTGGCACACAAAAATTAGGAAACAGTGAACAAAGATGTCGAACGTGCCGTTGAAACATAAAATCTTAAATGCAATTTCTAATAATGCATTCCGAGCGACTCAGTGAAGCCACTCGGATTCGGAATGTTCCGTCGCTAGTCTTGTAAAAATATTCCAGCAGATTTTCTTTTGATATGAAGTGTGGATATGTTGTGCTAAGAAAAATAATTTTTCTCTCTGAAAGGTCGAAATTGTTGGTAGAAAATTTGTACAACATTAGAATAAAATTCTCTCTGCATCAAGAATTTTGTATGTTACATTATTTGAGCAATTCTGAATTGCCAGTTCAGCAATTTGAGGTTTTCCTGGAAACATTTTTTGTGGCTTCGGAAGCCTTCGTTAGATGCAACGTTTCCTAGTTAACAGTCAATAAGGAAGAGATGAGTTGACAGTAATTTTAAGTAACATTCTGATATTTTCTCTAAACTCATCTACACGATGGAATTTTCCTTCTCGATTTCTTCTCAAGCTGTCGGCGGCAGTTTACTTGGTTTAAATTATTTTACGACTAACCCTTATGACTTCGTTTTCTTCTCTTCCTTCCGAGCTTTGTGCTCATTTCGTTTGTGATTCACCAAAAAATAATTCTTTGCTATCACAATCTTCGTTTCCATTTCGCTAAGAACGCTAAGAAGCGCTCGGCTTATTTATTCATCTTGGATGCGTCGTAATTCTCGAAGCTCCATTTCTGAGCCTCGCGATGACTGCTGCAATCTTCCATAAGGAGCTTCTGATTATCGCTACTTATCGCCATGCAACGGTCCGAAGATTTGTGGTGGAGTTGTTTTGTGTCTGTCTTGTATGTCCAGAACTAAAATGAAAAATATGGTTTGACGAATCTTGTGAATTTATAATTTCAATATATTTCTCACCTGATTTCCTTTACCACCATGGCACGGATAGAGAATGACGTCGGTTCCAGCAAAGTCCAGACATGCTTCATCTCGGCGGATCTCGCCAGTCTTACTGAGCATCCAATACTGTTGATAAATAATCAGTTTGAATTTAGTTTCTATCTTTTATGGATTATTGAATAAAAGTTGTTTGTGTTAGCAGCAAAAATTCGTAAGCGAGAAGTTTGGTTCTGTTCACCATGTTGAATGTTGATGAGTAGAAAGGAATGAAAATGTGAATGCAGATAATGTTAATTCATGAAAGCAGAAAGACGTGTAGTGCTCAGTCACCAACCAGCATGGATGCAAATCGCCTTCAAAAGCTGAAAGTGTCATCGACCCTCAACCGCTAAATTCTAACAAGTCCATCACATAACTAACAGGAGCCAGCTTGTGGACGAGAGGGGAAATACCTGATTGCCGCCTTGTTGATGGCAAGGCCAGAGACCCACGGGCGGACCCTGCAAATCGTCCGGTCTCACCGCCGAATCCACGCACATATTAGAAGCATTATTTCTAATCTATAAACACGAATCGTGAAGTTTGTAAAGAGTTTAGATGAGAAACAAAAAAATAATAAAATATTTTTTGATCATTTCAATCCCTTCGTTCGTGACCAGAACATTTTTCCCTCCCAGTTCAAGTGCCAATCTATAAACTTGCGCAACACTCACTAAACTAAAAAGTTATTTAACAAAAAGGAAAGAAAAGTCCACGACAGAACAGGAGACAAGAGAGGATAAATTTCCGCAGACTTTTGCTACTGAACGACAAACAACTTTGTGTTAAAGTGTTTGTAGTTACTTGATTGCCGCCTTGTCTGTGGCATGGATAAAGAGACACGGGCTTGCGCAAACCCCTTTTGCCGCCCTGTGCATCGAGACACGTTCGATTGCCGTAGCCTGTGTTTCTTACCTTCAGGATTAAATGATCAGATTGAGTCAAAGAAACGATCATGATGATCGTAAGATAAAAGATTTCAACGCTTACCTCTCCTTGAGCAACAGCATCACCTGGAATAAACTAAGAAAGAGAAGAACTCGTTCACTGCTCTCTTCTTAAATATCATCATGCTTACAAGTTCTGGGAAGATGGTGTCCAAGTACCATTGAAAGGATTTGCAGCTAAGATCTTCACGAAGTTGAAGCCGAGCGCTGATGTCACCGAAATCTCCTTTGTCTGATCCGATACGCTGATAATAATACTTGGCATAGTCATCCATCCACACTTCAGCTAAGCGAATCGAGTTTCTTCTAAGCACGTTGACACCCGTTCGCCACTGCAAGAATATTTATTGTAGATTTTTCGATTCTCATGTAAATTGAACTGTTTACTTTATATGGAGATCGCTTTCTAAAAATGTGACCGACGTGAGAGCAAGGAACGATCTCAAGTGTTCCACCGCACATCCAACTGAAATTATTATCATGAAACAATCATAAAACATTATCGTCTCAAACAAAAGCCTTACGTTTTGAATGACAGTTCGAGATTCTCGCCACCCCAAATATCGAAATCAGGATCGTACATTCCAAGTTTCTCGAAAAAAGCTTTGTCGATCGAGAAAAGTCCACCGGCCATTGTTGGAGACCAAACAGGCTCCGATGGATCTTTGTGTCTCTTTCGCTCTGCGTCTGGAACTGGATGCCAATTGAATTGAAGATTCCAGTCGAAACCACCGACTTGAACGCCTGTGGAGTCGTGATAATGATACTGAAGCGTTGTGTCATCAATGACATCGATTACAGGGCAGACGACGGTCGTTGTGTTCTTGGCAATTCTGTCCAGAAGAGGCTCGAGCCAACCCGTGGTGCATTCGATGTGAGAATCGAGGAATGTAAGGACGGGCGCTGTGGCGTGTACTGCTCCGAGCAATCTAGCCCTGATCAGACCCTCTCGCTTTTTGGCTCTGATGATTTTAACCTTCGGGAAGTTCTTCATATAGTCCTCAAGTTGCTTCTGAACGTGTGGCATGTCGCTGTAATCATCAATAAGGATGACTTCTTTGATTAGATGGTCAGGAGATCTGTCGAGGATTGAGTGAACAGTTCGAAGAAGCGTCGACCAAGCTTCATTGTGGAACGTCACTATTACTGATGTGTCGGGCAAGTCTTTCGCGTAATCTTTCTCAACGTCTTTGCAGAATTTTGTTCTCGGATCTGGAAGACTTCGTCGCACCGAGATGAGATCAGAGACGTATTGATTGAATGCATTTTTCAGCCAACCATCGTCGACCATTTTCTTTACTTCGGCTGTGAGGTTTGCTGGAAGTGTGACAGGTTTTCCCAACTCCCCAGGCGATTCAAGACCAAGATCGTTCGGTGGTGGGATAAAGCCGACTCCAGCATCTTCGTCTCTCTGGCCGAATCGCTTTTTCGATGGAGCCTTCGACTTAGACTTAGCGACAGGCTTTTGTTCTGCCTCCTGCTCTTCCATGATCTCTTTTTCTCTCTCTCCGGCAATTTCCTCGATCATTTCATCTTCACCAACTTCCTGTCTGTCGTCGTCAAACGGAATTTTATTATTCACAACGTTCGCGATTCCTTCGTGAGCGTCTTTGTAAGTATCGACGATGAATTTCCTAATTTTGTTGTTCTTGTACACTTTGGCATCATTTTCGTGTTGCTGCAACATCTGCGGCGATAACACAGAATTGGCATCGGAGGAGCGACTATCTGAGGAGAAGAAGAACACGACGGTGATCCAGATTGCGAGGATCGCAAGGACCACTTTGAACAGAGAAGACTTTCTTCGCCAAATCATCTTGTCGTTTATAGTTGCGCGATTGCGTGAAGCGACGCTGATATGTGTGGCGCTTTGGATTGTTCTGCTAACGTGGGATTAAATGTTCAGTCGAATAGCTTTCTCTCCTTCTATGACGGCATGTTTATGCAAGAATTCTCCTCACTCTCGATCTTATAATCTCGATCGTAAAATCTGAAACGAAAGAAATTCCGATTAGGTTTCGATTGAAGATCATGACGCATATCTTTTTCACATCGTAAATCTAACGTTTCCGACTGCTCGCTAATACAAGAAATGCTCGGGTTACTGTTTAAATTAAGCAAGCATTGTTGTCTCGCGTCTGCTCGTTGCACAAATATTTAAACAGTAGAAACATGCTGAATCTCACCGCAAACAATCACAGAGAGCTCATGTAATGCAAACGTCTTCCGTGCGAGGCAAGAGTGCACCGTGAGCAGTGTCAGCGTGTCATTGCAAGATAGGCGCAAGGCAATTGTTGTAATTGTTAATTAGCACCTTAAAGGTGAAAGGGAAACCATCAAACACGACAATCAACGCCAGCCGATCGCATAATCGTAGGTTCGTTCCTTCCATGTAATTTGCCAGTTGACTCGATAATCATACGCTATTGTGCCATCCGAGTTACGCAGTTAGTGGCCAGCGAGACGAGATGACACATAAAAGATAAGAGCGCGATGGGCAACCACAATCAATCAAGCGAAAAAGCCGAAGACAATGGCGAACAAACATGGAACGAAAGCACCAGTAATTGATGGAGAATGATCGAACAATAACAATAACGAACAATTAACTGAACAATATGACTGCGATCTTGTGGAGTTAGTCACGGTCGATCGTGTCGCGTCTTCATTTCCAACCTTTTCGTCGTTGCGTTGTTCATTAGTGAAATCTCAGAGATGTTCGAGGTGGATAGTCTGCGATGCCTTTAGCAATGACCGGCGCGCTTTGTCTGCAGCGACCGATGATTTATGATGAAAGAGACTTCAAAGCAAAGAGAGACGGTCGGGTCAGATTCTGCTTGAAGATTAAAGTGACAAACTTCCGTTGAAGGACGAACGGCTTGAAGGTTTAACTTGTAAACTTGTCTCGAGTTTCATGCAATCTTTTTATAACTCTTGAGAGAAACTTTCATAATCGCTGCAAGATTTCTAGGCGAAATTTCCTAACGATGTACAAAGCAACCTTCACCACCCTTTTTTGAACTTTCAGCAGAGTCAAATAACAGGAAACTTTCTTCGGCAAATGTCAAAGCAATTCACACTCATCGCTTGCCTGGTTATGTTTGTTAGTTATCTCGAGTGCCAGATCCTCGACGCAGCAATGAGGAAAATGCAATAACATTTACGTTTGCCAACGTCGGCAAAAGGTCATAAGGCAAATCCTCGTATCATCCAAAACGTCTTCAAGTAACGAATTCGTCTCGAAATAGAAAGAAACTGGTGAAAGTTCACTCTTCATTTTTTATTGATTGTCTATCTGTTGCTGTTCCACCGAAGACGAGAGAAATGGTTAGCTTAATAGTATTACGATAGATGAAGATAAGTTTGATATTCACAAAAACTCTGTCTGCGACACGACGTCAACCCAACTTTCTATGTAAAAGCATTCGGCAACAAGTGGATGTGTTGTAAAAGAGAAAGAGACGGAGGACCGTTAATCAGTTAGATCATCACCATAAAATTAGCGTCGTTGGAAGATGATTTGTGGAGCGAAGATTCGAATTTTAGTCTTGCTAGTTTCATCGGAGATTGATGGTAGCAGATTATTTAGATTTTGCACTCACAAAAATAAAGTTGGTTCTAAATGAACGACACTGAAAAATATGGATCGTTTGTTAATCATTGTAAGCCGGACGCTAAATCGAAGTCATTCAAATCATTTACATGGATTTGGATAGTCAAGCGCACTTATCGTCACGCTGAGACAAATTAGAGGCTGACGAACGCGTGAAGTTTCTAACCAATCCGTGAAAATTCAATTGAAGTTTGCAAACAACTGAGCTGCTGCGCTTTGACTTCTCGCGCGTTTTCACCAGCGCGATTGCAACAAAAAACGTTTCTCCGAATTCACTCAAACCCGATTAAGCCTAAACTTTCCATTTCTGATCACCTTTTCTTTCGAATTCATTATGAGTTGTTGATTTAAGCAATTTAAAATTTAATAAAAAAAACTTTTTCGATTCATGTTGCGATGGGAACGAAGGCGTTTTGTTTCTTATTTCTTCGGCTGCTGCAATGGTCGAGTAGCGAAGATGATGATCACATGATTGTTTTCGACAAGAGAAGAAATTCACTTTTTCTCGGCAGTCATGAATCCATCGAGCTCCCACTCGCTGCTCATTTACATCGAAATTGAATTAAAGTTGCAAAATCAGTTGAATGTCTCATCACATCAACCGCAAACGCTTTCATTATTCAAACATTTATGCAGCGCCGGTTCACGTTCTCTGCTCTTTCCATCCGCAATAATCTGCAACATCCCAAAGCTCTCGCTCGTAGACGAATGAATCTTTCATGCATTACGCCGACAGCCAAATGCCATCGCCTCGACATTTAGTTGAAGCCTCAGCGTAGATTTATGGCAAGAATGTGCGTTGGCTGATGTGTTCGTCGAGGGGAGCGGATTTCTGTTAATTGACTTTCCGAACAATTGGGTGCGGAAAGCTCGAGCACAATGAAATCTCGCCAAATTATGTTAAAATATGAAAAATCGACGAAATTTGTTTGCTCTTTCATCATCAAAATTTCCGTTGGATGCGAAGAGGACAAAACCATGCCCATTAAAGATTCAGCGAAGACGAAGGAAAATGTTCATTTTTTATTCGATAAGTGAAAGCGAATCTTTGTCTTCATCACCATTCTTTACTGACGCGGATACATTGGGATTTATGGGATGGTCGACGCTCTCCGGACAAATTGGAAGATCGATTTTTCAAGAGCCTTGAGAGATTTCGCACGAGCTCTTCTGTGTCGTCTCTTTCATGGGTCATCGTCAAGATGAGGCGAAGAGAGTGGATGAAGGATCCATCAACTTCATTACATGTCCGACCCAAATTGATTCCGTCTGATGGGTCAGCCATCATGCGATAGAAACCCGATACTTGTTGAAATGGAATGCTGGCGGAGGTGATGTTGAACATAGAGCAGACAGAAGATGAGAGATAGAAAAAGGTCAGGTTGATGTGTAAGACAAGACGTTCGCTGCGCATTGTTTGGCATCTCGAAAAGGGATTGTAAAGATCGCCTCGTATGTGTTCTTGAAAGCGCTGTCACAAATCTCGGAGGAAACATCAGTCGAAAGGTTTCCATTGCTGAAAAGATGAAACGCGAAGCCTTGGCTTCTGAATGATTCCGGATGGATTACTTTCTATTTTTAACTGGAGATGTTTTCTTGCCGAACGTCACAACGATTGTGTCTTGAGAATTGGCGAGCCATTAAGACCGTAAGCCTTTGAGCAATAACGTCCAAGACCTGCCGAGCAAGTAAAGATTTTCCCATTGGCAGCACTTTGCAATGTTCGATCCGTTAGTTCAATTTGTTCCCTAAACAACATCAGCCGCTTATAGACACATTCGAGCTTCTCCAGAGGCTCCCCATTGAGTGAATTCCGATTCAGCTCATTCACCTGAAGCGTTTTTGAATGTTTACCATTAAACAGAACAAGTCGACTCTCTGGTTTTTGTTTGATAGCTTCATCGTCTTGTTACATTATTTCATGTTTACATTTCCAACGAATTTCGATAATATATCAACTTATAAACAAAACACTCGCCTCTACTTCAGTCTGATTTGTACCTTTGATTCACTTTATCGAGAGATTACTTTGGGTCTATTCAAGCACTTCGCAGTGATTAAGTAGGGCAACGGTTCGATATTTTTGCGCTATTCTGATTGGCGCCAAACTATGACTTGGATAGTTTTCTAGGATTACGTAGTAGCTGAACAATCCCTATTAATAGCTCCGTTAATTGTTGACTTTCGATTGTCGAAGCGAAGCGAGAGCATCTTGATGAAGAAGCCTCGCTAGACTCGTGTTCATGCCTTTGTTGAGATTGGAATCTTCGAAGTGTTAACGAAGAGATATTCTCGAATCACCTCGTCGAGATTGTTTGCAAGAAATTGCATTTGCAATTAGCGTGATTGGCAAGCTTTGGCAGCGGGAAAATAATAAATATTTAGGCGCTGCTTTGCGCAATCGACACCGCAAAACATAAATTTTCATTTTTATTTTAATTCGATGTTGCAACTCGAGTCGCGGAAATTGAAGCTTCAAGTCAAACTAAGGTTGAGCGTCTCTCTGCCGCTTTATTGTCCCGCAATCGATTGCATCGGCATTTGCTGTTTCGCAACATTTTCGGAAGAAGACTGAGAAGAGAAATCTATTGTTGCAGACGATAATGCAATTAGAGGGGAATTTTCGAATTGGCGAATCGCTCGAAGGGAAAATTGGGCTAACAAGAAGCATCGTTTGCAGCATGTAAATTATCACGTAGATGACAATCGACGGTAATAACGTTTCGCCACCCGATGCTGCAATTACGAGACACTTGAAAGAAGAGATGAGTTATTGACTTCGATTCCAAGTCAACGCTCCTCAGAACGATCGTGTATGACGCAACTGGAACGAAAGCTGTTCACATAACGGTGCAGGTGCTGCAATTGACGCCCGAAATTGCAATTTCTTCATGGGGGTCGAAGAACTGAGCTTATCGTCAGCTTTGGCATCGATAAATAACCTTACAAGAGCTTCGGGTAATGCTCGCCATCAACAACATCCGAGCAAGTATCAAAAGCCAATAAGTCTCAATCGCGTTACTCAAAGTCGAAACTAATCTTGTCGAAACGCTTTTTAATGAAAAAATCGTGACAAAATGATTTTTCCTCTCGCTCCCTCTGTGCCGAAAATATTGCAAAAGCTTGCGCGACATCACGCCCATAAATCACGGTCTTTATCAGTAAGCGCTTTCATGTCACAACTTTTTCCGTTGCGGTTTTTATTGCTCTTGAACGGCGTGCTTGGAAAACGAGAATAGTTTTCAGCACATTTTATTGCGCTCAATGCCTGCAGATTCTTATCGCAACTGTTGGCAACTCCACATTGTTTCAACAGTGAGTCATCCGGGTAGAGGGAAGGAAGCAGTTAGGTTTGATTCAACACTCCAAAGTCTCTCCATCGCTCGACATTAATTTAAACCTACTGATGGCTTTCTCGCTCATCAATCGCCTCAGCTTCAAATGTAAACTGGTTTGGCTCGTTTTGCGTGCTACCGCCAAAACCAATTTCCCATTTCCATTTCGTGCGGTTGCTATCTCCGATGGTGCTCTATTTAACAAGCTAATTCACGAGCTGCAGATGAAGCGTTAGTGCAAGAGTAGGAAAACGAGTTGCTTGACACTCCGAGGGAAACCGCAACACAACGGCTGCTGCCTCAGCATCTCATTGAACCAATTGTTTTGACAATCGACGTCATCGCGAACTTGAATAACTTTATGTTTAAAATAGCATCAAACGAGGAGAGAAGACAATGCGACAGTTGATCCACTTCAAAATTATCAATTCATGCGCAGCAGCGCCTTTAAATCAAATCGCTCAGAGCCAGTAAAGTTCGACCTTGGCTGCGTTTTATGGTCGACAATGTTTCGACAAGAACTGCTTCGTCAACTCGATTCCCATCGTCACGAAAAAAAAAGCTTAATTAGGCTGATGGTCACCGACTTTGTAGTGATTTTCAACGCTGCCATCATCGTGTCCCGTTAACTTTTTACCAGAGGGAAAAAGCGGTAGACAAAAGAAGCGACAAGAGAATCTTCCGGCCAGTTCAGAACTAAATCGAGTTCTCCAATTGTTTCCCATAGCTCACAATTGCCGCGACACCCGAGCGGTAGTTTTTGCGGTGCCGCGATTAAAAATAGTTTAACAAGGCGCGTTCTCCGCTCCGACAATCGAATGGAAAGCTATCGCCGCTTAATGGACTTTTTGATGCTTGCCAGCGATGCTAATAAAGTTAGATCCGAGTTTGATGAGGGGCGGGAAGTTTGTTTAGACAGAAAATTCATGAAGTTTAATCTGTGCGCAAACTGCTTTCGAGCGAGTTTGATAATTTTGCCCCACGAAAATTTATGCTCCGCTTGCTCCAATCCTGAAACCTTCGACTGCGAAATCTTGCTCAAAACTTAAACTTTTCTCGTTCCTCCCTCCGTTGGCAAACAACAGCTGCCTGAAAATCGCCACCGAAACTTTACTTCTTCGGATCCATCGTTGTAAGCGAACTGAAGGGGAGCAGAACAGAAAGTTTGAAGTTTCATTTCGACCTCAGAAGGGGAGAGAGGCTCGTAACGTAGAAAAAGAATCGCGCTAAATTCGGTTATGGTCATTCGAACGCAGCACGGAATGCTTTGTTGCCACTCGAATTGGTAATTAATGTTCTCGGTGCGAATCTATTATTTTCACCGCTTATTTCGTTTTTTCGGGGGAAACATTGTCTTCGTAATTACATTCAGCACCGAAAAAATCTGCGCAAACAAAAACTCCGAGTCGCTGACATGATGTAAAGGTTTCATGTTGCCTACCGTGCCGCCGATTGTTTGGACACGAGTCCGATTCTCACTTTCAATCGCGGGGTAAATGTGGGACAGTTGCGTCACTGCGTCTTTGGATTGTTCGCAAATTTTTCTAGTGCCAGAAGGCACATTTTGGAAACATCCCAGACGCTCAGCTGTGTTTGCTAAGTGGATGAATGAAGCGTTGTCAAACATTCATTCACGTGTTTAGGAAGTAAACGAACATGCTTCGTTATCAGCTGAAACAATTCCATGGTCGACAAGCGCTCCAAAATTGAAATGCTCGATAATTTCCCTTCTCACACGTCAGCCCTCGTAAACGCGCGATAAAAAGTGGCAAATTGAATCTCTTTTTAATCGATCAGACAGCAAAAAGCAGGAAAATCATTCCACAATCAATTCGGCTTCAGTGTGTTGACTCAGCTTCGCGATTAGATATGCGATGGCAAGATGGTAAAGGCCCGTCATTAAACAATTTTCCCATTCCATCACCACGTTGCTTATCGATTCGCTTTCGAGTGGCAGCTTATAGTGGAAACCTCGGGAGAAGCGCGTTCCACTGGAGAGTTGAACCCTGGCATTATCTCCGCGAGAGCTTCTTGAAATATTCAAAGTTCACCTTCCTCCACCTTCCACATTTAGCGAGGCGCACGTAGCGAAACACGATTTTCTTGTTCCGCAGCCATCCCCGTATCGAGCGATAAATTTCATTCAAAATTTATTCCATCGGGAAAAGGGAAGATGGCAAGTCAAAGCGAGGAACCGTCCTCGAAAAGTAAAGACCCGGAAAATTCAATTTTAGGAGGCAGCGAGAAAAAAACTCGATCGACACAGCCCAATGTCAATGTGAAGCACACAGCAAACAAGTTCCGCGAGAAGCGGAGAGCCAGACCCATCGTGAGACGGCTCAGGTTTTAATTAGCAAATTGCGATCGAGCAGCAGTTCGTTTACATGCAGATAAATCTGTCAGAGACGCAACGAGGGCGTCGTCTCTCGTTCTATCTTTAGCGTTTCGTTGTACTCGAGAAAATGCAATCGCACGCAGCGTGCAGAAAATTTGTTTGCTGCTATTTTTAGGCGAACGTCAAGAAACTCATCTGAGGTATTCAACGTCATATCAAATGACTCACATTGCAATGATTTTCGCTTAAGGAGGTGGGAGCAGAGGAGGTTTGTAGCAACGGTTCAACGGCAACGGTTTGTTAGGGGATAAAGCCATCCGCTTCACCATTATCTCGTTGACGACGAGAAGAGCCGTAAAATTGTAAAGTTAATGAAATAAGAAACAGAAACAGGTTTTGCTTCGTAAATGCACAACGTCGACAAAAAGTGCTGGCTGCTTTATCTCCGCTCTCCGCTTCGCTCTCACGACTGAAGACTCTCCTTTAAGATACTGAATTGCTTATTCGTGTATGTTGTCTCTGCTTCTTGCCTCGACTTTACAAGATTTGCGCTTTGGAAAAAGATACAAAATATCTTCGTTCTCGTAGGCCGTCGAGCCATCCAAGTCTCGATATCTTCGTCCATCGCGCGCTTTGTTAAAAGTCATAGATCATTGCTTGTTGAGCTGAGCCATCAAGTTCAATTGAAATCCCTCGGAAAGGCCATGAACATGCAGGATGTTGTTGATTTGTGCAAACTCACATCGAATTCAAAAGCTCGTGTGCAGTCGAATTGAAAGAGATTTGCTGCTACTCTCGAACGAATATCCATAAATCGCCATGAATCGACAAATGCTGTGACATTCAATTCTACACGTAGTGGAACTGGAATGTGTTCGGAAAGAGAATCTCGAAGCGAGGTGCAAAATGTCATTTGCGCCAAATGCGAAAATGTCAAGAGATCATCAAACGAACGCTTGCCCTGTCCAGTGCGTCTGCAATTTATTGAGCTTTCGCTCCACTTCGTCGACGCTCCCCAGGCAAGCTTTTTTGATCGGAATTCCTTTGCAAAGCTCCACTTTGATTTCGGACATGGAAATAAATTCGTTTGAGCGGGAATGTAATTGAAATCGCCACCCGTTTCCGGAAGGGTAATCGGGAAAATGCTGCTGTAAATTGGTTCAGCATCCCGGCGCAAATTAACACGACCTCATATGGCTCATATGGACCGAATATGTTAACTCATCGTCGAACGGCGAATGGAATAGCTTAGAGAAAGAGCCAATTAGTGGGATTTTTCGTTTGGAAAACGGTGCTTTACCATGTGAACTGAGGGACTGGACGTTTCTAAGTAGCTTTTATGAGACAGAACTCGAAAGTTTCAGTAGTTACCATGAGATGGAAAGTTCTGGACATTGGCTTCTGACAAGGAACTGAAACTCAGATTGAAGCAACGTGGTCAATAATCGACAACAGACATTCAAGTATTTTGTATTTCAAGCTCAGTCCGAACTTCACCGGGAGGTTTCCATAAGATGAACCAAACCCCTTATGTGAACACGTTTTCCATCTCAATTCTCTTTTCCCATGATTAGAAAACTTTCGTTTTAATGGTGCGATGGAGTGTAACGCAGTGACCAACATCGCCTTATTGATTTTCCTAAGCGGCAGCGACCGGAAGAAGGGCATCACCATGGCGAAATAACAGTGATGAAGACGACCGATGCGATTGAATAATAGGCAGATCGAAAGCAGCAGCGGATCGTGGTGCCGTGAGAGGGCAATCATCATCAAGCGTTCACCGTTGTGT
This sequence comes from Smittia sp. YW1114-2, assembly GCA_033064975.1. Classification (NCBI taxonomy): domain Eukaryota; kingdom Metazoa; phylum Arthropoda; class Insecta; order Diptera; family Chironomidae; genus Smittia; species Smittia sp. YW1114-2. The sequence continues at coordinate 6,230,206 of CP093833.1, forward strand.
ACGTTGTTCTTACCTTCTCTCTCTCTCTTGCTGTGTATTCTCAGCCGGTCAAGTCCAAGACCAGTCGATTGATGAGCTATTTTCTTTGCTTTATTACAATTCCTTCTTCTCCACTCGTTCGTCTCGCGGTTTAATATTCCAATAAGAAGTTGTTAAATGTTGATTTTACAGTTTCAAAGCACTCGCGAGCTTCTCTCTCCACTTATTAACATTATATTTCTTATGATTGCAATTACAACTCTTTACCTCGACTAAGCACAGAGATTTATTTAATAATCATTGCACAAGAACCGCAGACTTTCCTGATAACAATTTCTTTGGAATCTTGACGCGTTCCAATTACTTTTACGATATGTCCCAGTCTTAGCCTCGACAGTGTTGCTTTTCGCGATATCTTATCACCAAAACTGCTGGCTGACTCGAGCTCTTCCTCTTCACTACTTTTATCTTTCTAGGGTTTTTGTGTGCCAACGAAAAAAAAACAACACTCGAGTGGGGAAACTGTCAGGAAACAGAAAATCAATAGCGACAAAAAGAGTTTTCTTTTGTTGATTGATAAAGTTTCTCGTTCGACCGCGAAAACTCGTTTGGAATCACGAACTCAGATATCTCGATATGTTTCGACACAACTCTCCGCGCTGTCACTTCCAACTTTCGTTCGACTAAGCTCACTGATAAAAATTGGATAAGCGGAAGAAAATTGTTGATTATGTCCGTTTCCAATGGCTCACGGAGAATGAATGAAACTGCGACGAGGAAGAACTTTTAACTGCGAGAGACAAACCGAGAGAGAAACCGAAAGTTGTTGGATACCTGTAAAATCACCATCGAAAAGCTTGCTGACGGCAATCCGACAGTCTATTCGTTTCGTTTATTTTTCGAGCTAACTGCTTCGTTAGGGGTTTCGCCTCTTCACTCTTCTGAGCAACTGACGGAGTTAGAATTTGATTTGGAAGTCGCAAGTGGAAATCCTCGTGTTATTGAGCTTATCAGCTTAACGATGGTTTAGCAGACAAAATTTCAGTTAGGCTGTTGAACGAAACCAGCTTCAACCGTGTATATTTGAAACCTCCCGCTGGGCGCGTGTGGGCCGAGGAAACTGAGTCCAAATGGACACAAAACTTAATATTATCATAAGTGTTCAAGCGAATATCTCGCGCGGGTGAAAATATTTTTCTTCTTCAGTCGATTTCCTTTGGACTAATTTACACTTTGACTTCGTTCACCTTTGCTCGATGAAGTGAAGCGGACAGCTTGGTGATTTTGCATTGCGCCCCTTCGAAAGCCAAGTGAGTGTGAAGCAAATTAACAGGTGTTTTAAGTCTCTCTTTGTGTTCATAGCTTGTTGTTGTGTGATGTCAAATTAGCAAGTACTCAATCACAGGAATCACGATATGGCGAAACATTAAACATTTGCGAGCCAAATACAATCGCAAACTTATTCGTCATCAGCTAGCAAGTCGCCGAGTGAGCAGCAAAAATCGAGAACTGTTGTTAAATTATTGAGCCCGATCGATTTCTGACCTGAATTGTGTTTTCGCTCGTTTGCAGGTGAACTTTGCGTTTTAGTAAATCAATATTGGCCCGTTGATAAGGAAACGATGGACACCACCACGATTCAAAAGTCAAACGGACAAAGCAAAATTATCGATCAGGTGAACGGGAATGTGACAAAAAGAAGAACGCGAGTGCCTGACAAGCCCGATAAAAGTCTAAATCTTTGGGCGATCATCAAGAGTTTCATTGGAAAAGATCTGACCAAGGTACCGATTCCCGTAAACTTCAACGAGCCTCTCTCAATGCTGCAGAAGTAAGTGGAATGTCATCACATTTGTTTTACAAGCGTCATGTCGCAACTCTTTTTAGGTCAGCTGAGAACTTTGAATACTCGGAACTTCTAGACAAAGCATCTCAATGCTCTGATATTGCAGAACAGCTCGCTCATGTTGCCGCCTTCACGATCTCGGCCTACTCGACAACTTCGGAGCGGGTTGCAAAGCCATTCAATCCTATGTTGGGCGAGACGTACGAATGCGATCGCTCGGATGACATGGGATGGAAGTTGATCAGCGAGCAAGTTAGTCACCACCCGCCAATGCTTGCTCAATTATGCGAGTCAAGGAAGGGTTGGGTGTGCTCGCAACAGCTTCAGCTATCTTCAAAGTTCCAAGGGCGATCGATAGTCGCCGTTCCGATAACTTTTTCACGCGTAGAGTTTCCGTCGAAATCCACATCATTCACTTTTAATCAGCCAACCACTTCAGTGCGCAATTTGATTATCGGGAAACTTTACGTTGAGCAATCAGGCGAAGTCATTATCAATGGCGAAGGAAAGGCAGACGGATGGAAGTGTATTCTCACCTACGAGACTCACTCGTTCTTTACCAAAGACCAAAGATCTGTTAAAGGAGTCGTAATGGATCCTTTCGGAAACGTCAAGCTGAATCTTAACGCCAATTGGGACGAGAAGGTCGAAATCTCGTCGGGCAATGAGATAGCAACGGTGATATGGCGCAAACGACCGCCACCCTCAGACTCTCATTTGTATTATAACTTCACGATATTCGCATCGCAATTGAACGAGATGGAAGCTGACGTAGCTCCAACGGACTCGCGTCATCGGCCCGACCAAAGATTGATGGAGAATGGCGAATGGGACGAATCAAATCGAGAGAAGGTTCGTCTTGAAGAGCTGCAGCGTGATAGACGTCGATTGAATCAGGACATCAAACCGCTTTGGTTCTCTCGCCAAAAGGACAACAAGACCGGCGAGCTCGTCTTTCAGTACTCCGGCGGCTACTGGGAATGCAAGAAAGCTCGCGATTGGAGCAAATGCCCAGCCATTTTTTAGTATCACGTTTTAGTCAAAATCGCTTTCCCAAGTTTATTTATCCTCACTTTGTTTGACGATTCATGAGACAATTATTATTTGCGAGCTGTGCAATCGGTTTAAGTATTAAGAAATAAAGCTGATAATAAAGGAATGAGAATTAGATTTCCATCACACCGTTGAGTAGATTAAAGCTTGCTTGGGACCTTGCTGTGTTTCTGGATGAACTCTGAAATGATTGGTGCGACTTTTTCAGGTTCAGTTAGATGGAGATGATGTCGCGAGTCGATGACGTGATACTCGAAGCTCTTGTTTTGCTTGAGAACGTCCAAGACTTCCTCGTAGTATTGCTTCTGTTCCCACCACGGTGAGTGAACTGCTTTGATGAACATGTGAGGCATTTTCAGCCGTTTGGCAAGTTCAACCGAAACTGGTTGAGCGAAGCTCGCCGAGTAATTGTACTTAAGCCTGGAGTCGCGAGTGAAGTAAAATTTGCCGGGAAACTTTTCACTTCTCTTGATGTTTCTTTTCAGAAGAAACTCTGCTGTCTCTGCGGTGACGCTGTTGGAAGTTCCAGCGACTAGTCGTTCAACCATCTCTTCGTATGTGTATGACGGCGGTTCGCCTTTCTCTTGATTTCTCTGATCGGCAATCATGAAGTTTTCGACGCGGTCTTCGAGGCTTTCCGCCACTGCAGCGGGATCATGGATTTGTGGCTTCAACGCATCGATTTGAATCATCATGTCGACTTTAGAAGGAAATACCGAGGCGAACATGAAGCCTAATATGCTTCCCATCGAATGGCCCATCAGCGAAATCTTGTCCCAGTTGTACTCTTTGCAGAGATAGTTAAGCAAATACATGTTGTCAACTCCATGATAAGCCATTCCGTCAGGCACACGAGACGACAGTCCATGCCCAGGCAGATCGATTGCGAGATAACTACGATCCTTAGGAAGTAGCGGAATAAGTCGGTCAAATGTTCCAGCGTTGTCCTTGAAAATAAATTGCGATCATTGCTTATCATTACACAATTCAGGTTGAAGCTACTAACTTGCCAGCCATGCATGCACACGATCGGCCTCTGATCCTTTGATCCCCACCATTTACCAGCCAGAATTCCGTCGTTCCATGGAAGTCTTATACGCACTTCTTCGACCTAAAAACAGTTTTGCAGATTTAGACTTTGAACTGATATGTAAAACGTGACCGTCGTTCGGCGCTCGGCTCACTTCAAACTCGATCTCTTCGTCGGTGGGAATGTCACAAAGTTCTAAGTTCATCTTGCCACCTTTTTTGTCACTCGATGTCGAATAAAAATGCTTGTAAATGTAGCGCTGCGGATATTTGATTGTTCTTGCGAGCGATTTCATATTGACTGAGTAATTTCGCAATCGACACGCCAAGTCTGACTAGCTTAAGTATCACTGAATGACTCGAATCTTTTTTATCTCTTGCTTGTGGCTCTTGGTTTCTTTTAAGATAAGAAAATCGCGAGTTTCTCTTCTCGTCGACTGATCTTAGGCCACGCCTCGCCTACGCAATTCGATGATTTAAAATACGTTAGGATCACTGAACACTTCCAGAGGAATTTGTATTTGAAGTAAATTTGTATAATTGAAATCTGTTGAGATCCTCTTTCTCCTCCTATTCTTCTGATAGTTTAAGCGTTAGAGCTTTGAGTGAACAATACGCACTGCGAATATCTCGCTAATATATTTTACTTCTTACCTGTCTAATAAATTGTTTTGTGAAGCAAAAACTGTTCCTCAAATCTTAGTTTTTCATTCTTGAAACTGTTTGCTCCATTTGTCCATGAGAAGAAAGTAATTGGAAGTTAATTTCTTTTATAATTCAATTCGCTTTTTAATAAGTTGTTGGGTAAGTGTCGGGGCAAAACGAACATTTGAACAAAGCACGAGTGAAAGAAACACGCGAATCGATGAAAGTTTTGAGAGGCTAGAGAATATAAAGGTTGATAGGAAAATCTTAATTCAAAGGAATCCAGGCTAATCGCTAAAGGTTTTTCCATTCAAGATGTTACATACTTTATTAATTTATAGTTAAATTGAGGCAAACAAAGCTTTGTAAAATTGAAAAGCTTACAAAAATATAACGGTTGAAACAATTTGAATTTAGTGTATAGAAAAAGCTCAGAAACGAATTTGCGAGATCAAAATAAACGACGAAACTTTTACATCGAAAGCTCTGATATATTTTTTTCAAATATATTTATAACAAGATATCAGGTTCATGAAAATCGCGGTATCACCTTGAATATTTCATTCAATCTAATTCAATCATTTAGTAAAAGATTCAAATTGGTTTCAAGATTAAATTTAAATGCAAATGTAAACTGGAATAATTTCGTCTAAGTGAATGTTTATGTAGCTTCACAAGTAAATATTCTCAAAATTCAATTTTCTTACTTCATTCAGAATATAACGAGTATAAAGCGGAAAGCATAACTTTAAATATTCATCGACAGCAGCCTCCATCTTGATACATAATTTATCACTTATGCAACCCCGAAATCAAGGCATTTACATTTACTTTCCTCTCTATCTGGGGCTAGAAAGTGGGGATGTAATGTGAGGGTGGAACATTTCATAAGAAGGCAAGTCAATAAATAATGAATGCAGGCAAGAAAGAACTTCTTATCGGAAAGAAAGAGAAATTTTCTGCTTTAAAAGCACGCTGAGAAAAACTCAACATGAATAATTTATTTTCAATATTGCATTTCAAAAGATGAGAGTCTACCACGGCTTTTTCCAGCTGCAGATGACTCGCAGATCCTCCACAGACAGCTCGTAGTAATTAATATTGGATTGAATCCTTCTCATCGGAACTAAATTGAATTGCATTCAGCGATACGAACCGGTGGAGAAACTTTATTTATCAATTAAAAGCACATCTGTTGTGCAGGATCGACTGAAATTTTCCTTCTCGTATGAAAAACAGCGTCGGAATCGTGCGAGTTATAAACACCCAGGACAAAACGAGGCAAGATGGATAAATTAATTGAACGTTTTTTTTCCCTCTCGTTGTGTTATGCTGAGCACATTGAAACTCGAAATTAAAATCTGCTCAACCATGAAATCGAATATCTGTTGCACGTACATACACTAGAATTTCGTTCAACATTGCAATGTGGAGCTGTGAACGAGAGAAAGGAGCTTTCCGCTGAGGGGGAACTGGAGCGAAATAATTAACGAATAAAGAAAAGTTTTCCCATCGACAGTTTTACAACTCAATTGCATTTCTAATAACATGTTTAATGAATCGGCAGTGGGTTTCCAAGTTTACGACTGCTCCGAACGAGACCAGGGAGATGGCCAGAGCCTCGGAAGGTCGGAAAAGGGATGAAGTGGGCAAAGGGAAAATAAATAGCAAAACTTTTTCCATTATCATGTCGTCACATCTCGAATCATACACTCACTCAATCTTCAATCTCTCGATCCAATCTCGTGGCCGTTATGCGTCGATGGGCCAAAGTTTAAACAGAAAACTCTACAAGCTGTCATCGTTTGGGATGATTTATTGAACCGTTGGGGGTATTCAATATCCAATCTGTGATTATCACGTCGATCATAAGGTTTTTTCGCTATCCTCAATCTCTGGAAACTTTGCCCATTCCAAGCGAATCCAAATTACTCGATGAGAATCGAGAACTTTTCGCTCAACCCTTCTGAGCTTCTCCGCAACCAATTCATCGAGAGAATGAATGACTCAATCAAAAACGGTCAGGATTACGAACAACGGGCGGATGGTTCGAGAAAACTTTCAATATGAGCGAACGAAGATGAAAGTGATGGGTGAAGAATGGAGGCAATTTATCAGTCTGAATGAAAATTTTGATTGAAAAATGCTTTCAAACAGAAAATTTTCTGCCGCTGTTTCCATCTCGTCTGCCTTCGCTCATTTTTTGTGCGACAGCCAGCGCGCCAATCAATTGATTGACATTTTATTTCCTCATTTTCGTCATTTCCTGCAGAATTTTTCCCCCTCGCTCGTCTCCTCAATCCACGACAGGTAGGAAGTGATCCTTGAGTTAACAGATGGGGTTGTCGATCCGCATCCGACGCCGTAACTTACTAGCCCGACGACGAACTGACGGTCTTGGACGAAGTACAAAGGACCGCCGCTGATAGGAAATTACGTTGTAAACTTTTCAATCACTCGGATATCAAACTCACCTGTCACTTGTGCAGGAATCTTTATCCACAGAGTAAGTGCACATCTTGGCGCTGTTTCTGACAGAATCTGCACAATGCTTCGCTTGCAAAATCTCCAAAGAAACTTTTTGAAGGACTGTCGCTGGTCCTCCAAAGTAGTCGAGGAGTCCAAAGCCAACGACAAAAACGTATTTCTCATCAAACGAGCTGCAGACGAAGCTTTAAGAATCTTCTTATTAACAATCTAAGTTTCCTCACTTTGGACTGAAGGACCAAGGCAGACATGCCGGCCCAACAGCACGACTGAAGAGAATAGGTTTGACAGTCCTCACGATTGCTATATCGTTATCTTGATCGAAGTTCTCCTTCGAATAGTCACGATGTTTCACAAACTTTTCAATCTCATACGACTCCGTGTAGATTGTCTCGCTAGACGAGTTCAAATTATGTTCACCCACGACAGCGATGACGTTGTTGAGATCTGCATAAATTTCCTCGTTGAAGCAGTGAGCTCCAGTGAGAAACCATCGCTCGCTTATGATTGTTCCTCCTGTTGAAAGAGATACTCTTCAGATTCTACTTTACAGATAACAACGCAAACACTTGCCACAGAAAACTCTAGCAATCGATAGAGCAACGAGTGCAACCATTGATGGAAACTCATGTAATTCTGCGTCTTCCCCGTTGAAAATGCGAGACTAGAATTATAAAGTTATCATCATTTTTCGATCACACGTTACTTACTTACACTTCGGGACCACCCACAATCGCATTGCGCTTCAATCCGCTTAGCAACGCATGAAAATGTTTCATTTCCGTCAGCAGCTTGCGCTACATACGCCAAGATTAATCGGTTCATGACACTTTGCCTCCTGAACGTTCTCGTGCTTCCATTACGGTTGCAGAAGTAATCGGAGCCACGTAAATTGTTGATCCCATCAACGGAGACGAAAAACCGTTTGAGCGGGCACTTTTGTGAGTCGAGTTGATCGATTCGCAGACTGCACGTGACTTCTACGTTGTAGTTCACAGGTGCCTCTATAGAATAGCGACAAGACGTTAAATTCAACGACCCCGTCCAACTGATGGTGACATTCTCATCTGTTTCGAGCTTGTAGATTTCATCACAATTCTCAAACAAAGCCAATGATAAATGAAGCCGCGCTAAAAGCAAAAGAATAAATCCTCGAATCATCTTTTGAACGAGGCGGTGATGCCTCAACTGAATTCCAAATGTGACTGACGAAATGCGACTGGCTGAGAAAATATTACCCGCTGTCTCAAAACAGCAAGTCGAAGGAATGACGTACTGGTTGCTTCGGAAATGTTTTGTGTTTCCTCGAAGCTTTTTGTTGTTTCAGCTGCGATCGCAATCAGCTTCGTCAACATCTTGAATCGGTGAACTCGGAGAGTGCCACCTTCATCCGAGTTGTTCTCTTGAAAAAAACGAACTAAGCCTCCCCTAAAGGAAATCGGATTCGCTGCAAAACGTCGATTAGCCATCTTACCGTTCTCAGCCCATTTCAAATTATTAACGCAATTTCCGAAGTGAAAATCAAATTTTCCAATCAACGGTATTCACTCGCAACATCCGACGTTCTTTCCTGTTTAATCCCGGCTTTTATCTAGACATTAGCACATCCAATTCTGACATCTCCCAGACCTCCAAGCGAGAATATTCGTCTAACTGTGTGGAATGTTGAGATAGGGAAAAGTCCTTGGCTTGAGACTTTAGTCTGTTTCAATCTGAACTTTTATTAAATGAAGAGTATGAAGTTGAACTTTTTGTGACAAACCATTATCGATGAGTTTTGGTTTTCATAAGATGTTTTTTTTTCGTAGACTTCCTTCCAATCATCTTCAGTCTTCTGATACAATGTATTTTATTTCTCCTCTTCTTTGTCATTACCACAAAACGTACACGTGAAAAATTATCTCGAGAAATCTTCGCTTATTCTTCATTCTCCACGATGCCTCTAATCTTAATAATTTCATCTCCTTCTACGTTTCGCATCTTCTCCCGGAAATTCAAAAAGAGATTGTTTCTCGAAACGTCACGTTCGTATCTTCTGCACGCCTTCAACGCGACATTCAAATTGATTCGCGGGATTTTTCTACTTTATTTAATAAATCGCAAAGTGAAAAGAACGTAAAATCAAATTTCGTGGATGAAAATAAAAGTCAATGATTGGGAAAATCGAAGATTGGAGTTAAACAAATTTCAGAAGCACTTCGAACAAATGGAGACGTTCAAGAGTAATTTAATTTAATAAGAAGGATTTCTGAAATCTATTCGTTTAATGAACTTATCTAGTTTCTTAACAGTAGAAGTACAACTTGAGCGTTTCTTGTCCTCTGTTTTTGTCGTAAAATGTTTAGATTTTTCTTCAAAAATTCCGTTCCCAAATCTCGCATCATTATTCTTAGCTTGGAAGTACGAAAAAACTCTGTCCTCTTCAACTCGAAACCTTTTGGTAGGGCTACAATGATTAATGAAGTCGTTTCGCAAAAGAAAGTTTTTGCTTTATGTGGGAAAATGTCGCTCGTACGGAAATTGCTTCTCGTTATAAAATTATTCAAATAACTTTCGTTAACTTCATGGGCTTCTCGTTGAGCTCAGAATCTTTCAACACCTTTTGCCGACGAAACGAAATAAAAAGAGCAATTTAGATGATGAATGATTGCGATACTTCTGAGAGGTTAAAAGCTCGAGCGGGCGACACTAACTTTTATTCCCTCAACATCATAAAATCGCAATTTGCCCTGTCACTTCTTTGTTGCGACATCAACAAAGCACTACAGATTTTAGAGTAAAACAATTCCACTAATTTCGTTGAAGCTTTCAACTTGAAAGCTATGCTGATTGAGGCATTCTAAAAAATATACGAGAGTCTTACATTCTACTCCAACCCAAAGAAGTTTAAACGTTAAACTCATCTCATCAGCATAAGCTAATTTAAACAACCGAGATCTTAAACATCTTAAATCTCTCTCCCAAATTCGTTCCCTTGCCTCAAACATACATGAAATGAAAAATCGTTTTCCATGTTTGTGGTTTCATCATTAAAATCTGTTTCGGGGGTTTCGTCGTAAATCTAATAAATGAGTAAAACTTTTAATTCTCGTTGGTTGGTTGCTTGAGTAGCGGGTGGTTTTAAGGGAGAATTCATGTGAGTTATAATAAAAAAGCAATAACACATTTTAGCAATGGTAAACATTTTATTCTGTTTCGGGTTTTATGACTTTTGATTGCTTAATGGCTTTATTTGTTGTGTCGTTGCTCCGAGGGAGGCAACCAACTTAAAAGGCAAACAAAAGTAATTAAGATCAAACTAAGCACGCACATGAATATGAAGACGAAGCATATGGAAATAAGCGTTATACAACATTCATTGCAGCTTGCCTCGTTGCTTCTAAATGACCCAATTTAGAAAGATATTTTAGCTAGGAAAATTTCAGGGAGTTTGCTAGGGGGAGAATGAACAAAATGTTGAAGAGAATAGCAAGAGCTCAGCTTAATCTAGAGAAGAGTAGAATTTAATGTGAGGGTTGTTTCTATCTTCATTCATCATTCAAGATTTTTTTCTGTTGCTAATTAATCTCGTCTTCAAAATGTTAAAATTTGCCTCGGTTGCCTTCGAACAATTTTTTCGATAAAATTTATTCATGTTTGCTTTCTCTGTTTGGCTGAAAAACAAAATTCCGACGGCTGTTTATCCAATACAGATATTTTCACACAGTAACGATTTTGAAGAAAATATGTATTTCATTCTTGAGCTTCTGAAAAATTGTCATTGTCCAACACATTACAACGTTTTGTTTCTTAAGCCACGTACGCATATTCTGCCCTGATCGAGCACAATATATGTACATATGAATAAAATAGGTGAACAACGACACGATCCAGCCTTGTTACGATAAACAGTTGTTTATTATTTACACAGAATTGCTTCAAGCCGAAAGTTTGGAATCTTGTTCGTCCTTACATCAATTTGACCAACTGCTCCGCGTTGGTGTCAAACAATTTTTACAGAAGACGTACAAGTAGAAAATGATTCGGATTATTCGATACAAATGGAATTCTCAATATTTTTCGCTAAATATTGAAATACATTCGAACCTATTTGGGTGGAAATAAGATCATGAAAATATGTCAAACAGATCTTAACACAAAGGCTTATTGGCTCCAGCGTGTTTTCTTTGTGTTCGAGCTCGCTGTGTTTCCCCAATTGTTAACTGATGAAACTCACTCATTGTATGTTTTTATTTCATTCCGAACAGTTTCTCTGCGGATTTCACTATTTTAGTAGCGTCTGAGTTTTCTAGAAGAACAGTTCAAACTTTGGCTAGATGGAGAGAATATTTTCTTTGTTAATCATTATAACTTACCTCAGCTTTTCAGAAGCTTGGTATGAAAATTGTAACAACTCTTACAATGTAACTGCTGATAGATCGGTTACGGTAGTGAGCCCGAATTATCCATTCCGATACAACTCTGGGAGCTCCTGCAAATATTATCTGAAGGCTCCGACCGGTTACAGAATCAATCTTGTTTGCACCTACAACTTGGACGTAATTGTCGGTAGTTGTAACTCTCAGACATTTTCCGTGCAACGAGAAGGCGATCCTAGTCTGTCAAATTCGCAGACCTTCTGTGGATTTAGCCGGTTCTCACTTTTTAGTGTCGGTGTAGAAATGTCGTTTGGATACACATCCTATACTGGAGGTGCTGGTTGGTTTTATTGTAAAGCGAAGGCTGTGAAAACGACTCAAGAAAATTGTGAATGTGGATGGAACAAAGCCGTAAGATTGAAAAGGCAGTCCGCTAGTACCAATTTTAGGTTAGTTCTCTATTTATTTAGACTAAAATCGTTGGAGGGGTGAATGCTTCACCTAATGAATACGTGTCAATGGCAGCATTGGTTGATGTTACTTCAGAAACTATTTTCTGCGGCGGATCCATAAGTAAGACAAGACAAACTGAAACAAAACAAACAACTGAATCATAGTTTTTTGTTCACTTCACAGTATCTGAAAATTACATTTTGACGGCGGCAAGTTGCTTTGATGGTTCTAGCTTTGAAGAGAATATAAAGGTTCTCGTCGGCGATCACGATATCAGTACAGGAACTGACGCTCCTTACTCAAGTCTCTACCATCTTCAACAAGTCATAAAGCATGAGAACTATATTAGTTCGAGTGGAAAGGATGATATCGCTTTAGTTAAAACTGTGGAAGCTATCAGATGGAAAAAGACGATTGGACCAGCATGCCTTCCCTTCTCAAATACCCGAAACAATCTCGGCGGATCCAATTTAATCGGTAGAGCATTTCTTGCTTAAGACGATTTACTGACTTTCAATTTTATTCTACTAGTCCTTGGCTGGGGATCAACCTCGTTCGGCGAAGCATCTTCAAAGATTTTGAATAAAGTGTCATTGCAGATTATAGACAAACCCAGCTGCTTGGAATTTTTCCCAGAAGTTACCGATAGTAACATTTGCACGTACACTAAAGGTGAGCAACTGAATGTGAGACGATTAGAATTAAGATAAATTTGTGAATTTTTAGGAAAAGACGCATGGTAATTATCAAACTATTCAATTGGCCATTACGTACGTATAGATTATGATCAAATTTTATGTTATCGTCCTAGTCAATATGATTCGGGTGGCGCGTTGTATCTTACATCAAACAGTTCACAGTATGCAATGGGAATCGTGAGCTACGGAACAGGCTGCGCCGGAGCCAGTCCAGGAGTTCACACGCGAGTGTCTTCGTACCTCTCATGGATCCAAAAAAAAGCGGGAATTAATGCTTTCTTTTGCTTAAAATAGTAAGAGAGTTAGAACTTATTACAATCGAGCGTTGAGTTTAATTTTTGGTGAATAAAATTCGTTAGACCTTCCAACGACACTTGAAACTGTTTTAAGTATCAGAAAAGCCTGCGTCAGCATAACGCTACGAAAATATTTTGATCAAGGCAATTTTTAGTTAGTGATGCTATCAGGCCAGAAATATTGACGCAGGTCCCTGAATAAATTTGATGTAGCACGATCCACCTGTCAATGTTTTTCATTTTGTACAATAATTTATTCATTTCTACTCATTGACGTCACGATATGGTTTAAGTTTGCAAGAGTGCTAGAAGCTCTAAGCGAAGCGCTGAATGTTTGAACAACTGATAAGAAGCAGTAAGTCTTTATGAGTACGATCACATCTCTCAACTTCGTATAAAGATCTCATTTTGGCGAGCTTGAGTCTTATTCAGTCGCGATAAAGTCTTTGATAAGATCGCGTACCTTGCTAGAGATGAAGAAATTTTGTTCAATAATAATCTTGATAGCTTGCGTTAGTTATACGCAAGCTTGGTTTGAAAGTTGCTATCTAAGTTACAATGTTGCGCCGTCTGCTGCGCTGGGAATCAACAGCCCTTCCTACCCAAGCCGCTACGCTCCTGGCAGCTCTTGCTTGATAAACATTCTGGCTCCTACTGGTTACACTGTCAACCTTCAATGCTGGTTTGCTCTGGACAACCCGTATTCGGATTGTCAGTCTCAGCGGCTCTACGTTAGTCGAGACGGCGATAAAAATTTGACTTACGCGGAATATTTCTGTGGCGGTCCATATACCTTGAGTCGTGACAGTGTGGGTGTAGAACTATCATTTGGATATACTTCAAACTATGGAGCAGCTGGTTCATTCTCCTGTGTCGCAAAAGCCGTGAAGACTGATCAAACCAATTGTCAATGTGGATGGAGCAAAACAGTGAGTTCAAGGAAAATTCTTTTCCAACCATTTTTTAATGATTTTCCCAATACTAAGACGAGGATTGTTGGCGGAGACAAAGCCAGCGCGAATGAGTATGTATCTATGGTTGGACTCATCGACTACACTATGTTGAATGCTCCAGAAGGCCCAGTATTTTGCGGAGGAGCTATAAGTATTAAAGAAATGATTGACGTGGTAGTAAATAAAAATGTTTTTCTCTCTTATCGCCTCAGTTTCGGAGAACTACGTTTTAACCGCAGCTCATTGCTTCGACGACCAATTTAGGTTGATATCAAACATGTATGCTTTAGTTGGGGATCATGACTACAAAGTCTCTGGCGAGACTCCGTACCCAACAATATACCAAGTCCAAAAAATCACCAAACACGAAAACTACAATAAGAACGGTGAAAACAGCAACGACATTGCTTTGGTCAGAACTACGGAAGCGATGAAGTGGAAAAAGACGATTGGACCTGCTTGTCTTCCATTTATTTATAGTGGCACTGCAAGTTCTTATTTCGATGGCTATCCGTTAGTTGGTAAATCCCTAAAGTGATCATAGAAAATTTGCCGAGATAAAAATTCAAATTTTATTCAGCGCTGGGATGGGGAGCAATTGTTGATTCCGGACCAACCTCAAGTGTTTTGCGGAAAACTTCATTGCCGGTTATCAGTCTCACAAAGTGTAGCACGTATTACGCGGACATAACGACTGGTAAAATCTGCACATACGCCAACGGTAAATGCTTTTATCTTTCTCTTGCGTCTGATAAAAAATTCACATACACTTTTCTTAATCAGGAACCGATGCTTGGTGAGTTTACGAGACGCTTGAAGAAAATAAACAAAATGAATATTTTTTTTGCTTTCTTAAAGTCAACGTGACTCAGGTGGTAGTTTATACTGGGATGGCTTGGCTGGTCGCAAATATCCGATCGGAATTATAAGCTACGGAACCAATTGCGCTGGAACTTATCCAGGTGTAAACACTCGCGTGACTGCGTACTTAGAATGGATTCAAAAGAACGCGCAAGACGCGTTCTTCTGCAACAAATAGAGAGAAAACTTGTTGCATTTTATCTAGCAAATTTATTTTCAATATAATAAATAAAAGCTTAGTTCATCGGCACAGAAATCTCGCCGAAGTAATTTCTTGAAATTTACGTGTTTTTCTCAACCTCTTCTCAGCAGCGCTCGTTTGACCAAGCTGAAGAAACTTCTATCCATTGTGTTGTTCTTATCAACAACGTTCTCGGGGATTTTCTCTACTTCGGGAGCCTTCTCCGGAATCTTAGTCATCATTGTTCGAGCGTTCAATCGTTCACGAATCCAATAAATATAAGAAGTAACACGAGTGAAGCTTGAGGGAAATCCTTCGTTGCATCCTTTGCCACTGACAAACGATGCGATTCCTATTAAGGTTAAGTTCTCATCGATTTTTATTGTCATTGGACCTCCAGAATCCGACGAGCATGTTCCAGATCGAACGTCACCCATTCCCATTCCAGATGTGCAAACTTTGAAAAAGGAAAAACAAAAGTTAAGACAAACGTTTTACAATTTACACTCACTGTTTGTGTCTTGGAATTTTGTTGGGAAATGAAGGCGGCAAGCAGCGTTCGATATGACTGTGACATCAACGTATCGCAAAGATTTCGAAAGCACTGCCGAAGCGGAGAATCGGCCCCAACCAGAAATGCGAACAGTCTCTCCAACGAAACTTTTCATCAAAACTTCATCCGTTGGTAATTGTATAGGTTGTATGATCGGGCTGAGCTTCACTGCGGTTGGAAGGTTGATCATTGCAATATCATTGCGGAGAGTTTTCGAACTGTAATTTGAGTGAGCAATCAAATTTTCGGCAGGAACGTTCATTCTTGTCTGCGTGTCTTCCATGCGATCAATCAGATGCGCTCCAAATATTGCTTGTATGGCAAACACAACATCAACGCAATGGGCGGCTGTGACCACTCGCGTTGCCGATAGCAAAGATCCCGAACAGAAACCAACATCGACGCTATTTTTTAGGAACAGAAGAAGTCCGACTTGATAAGGAAGACGATTGGGCGTGGCTTCTTGTCCGCCGAATATTCTTGAATCTCTCGATTTACCGCCGATCACTCGTACAATATCACGTCCAATCCACCACTCAGGAATCTCATAAACAACTTTTATGTCTGCGACAACAGAGACGAGAAAAATTGCAAAAAGCCAGAGAAATTTCATGGTTCTTTGACCTCTAACTTAGAACGAAGATTAATTGGAAAGTAAAAAGCAGAGAATTTTAGAAACGATCTCACCTCGTTGCTGTTCTGAGCACAACTGCGTCAACAACTTTTCGGCACGCTCGACGAAAGAAATTCACAAAATCTTCTCGCTTGGTCAAACGACGAGAACCAAAAGTTTCTTCTCCTCTTTCATCCAAGAGCTCAGTTGTAAAAGTCTTCGAGAAGTCACAAAGTGAAGCGTCATAAAAACTCGACTTCACTCCAACGGCTCGCTCATTGTGTTGCTCCCAATCTTCGGAATTACAGTTTAACGACAACAAAGTCGTGACAAGTCACGCGAATTGAGGTCGTTCACATTCTTGTACCTGAGAAATGAGCGGGCGGGATTTGCTTCAATTAAAAAGAAATTTTATTTGGCGGCAATTAGCTGCTTAAAAGGTCGCAGAAAAAAAACTGCAAGAGAAGCTTAAAATTCAAAGCGGAAATGTAATTTAAAAAGTGAACAGACGCAGCAGGAAATGAAATTTTATGAGGAATGTTGAGCATCAAAGAAATTTATGTTTGCCAAAGCCCAGCATCATCGCAGCAGTAAACCGAGCGGCGGAGGAAGCGATTTACAACTCATATTTTCAAGACTCAAAAGACCATTAAATTCAACGCAGGAGAATGAAAATGTGAAAAACTAAATATTTCATGTGAGCTTAGTCGAAGACGAGAGAGAGAGTTCCATATGTTGAATGTTAAATGGCACGATGACGATGAGACTTTTCTTTGTTCTTCCATCCAACCGTTACGAATGCAGGCTCAATGGATCCCTTTGCTCTTCATGTCAATAAATCGTAAAATAGAAAGGACGACGAGAGAAAATTCTTTCGCAATCAAAAGTAAAAGGGGAGTAAGAGACAGGTGTGGACGTGCCTACGTACCAGCGACGAAATATTCCAAGGTGAAGGAGAATCATTTGTCAGGCATTTGGGAGTCAATAACTCTGCATTCGAGGGCGGCAAGAACTTCATACGACGTCCGATGAAATTGCAAGCATTCTCATCAACTTATCGTTATCAGCTATCAAAACGGCAGAAAAAGTTAATTCAGTATTTGAGATATGATTGGGGCTCAGTTTGATGGCGCAACCCTCGTTTTCGTCCCGGAGCAATTTTGTGGAACTGGAAATATCGGAATGTAATTAAATGGAGATTAATATTCAGCGCTCGTTGGGCGAACAATTTTGAATTTCTTGCTACGGAACAATGTCGAAGTTGATCATTTGACCGTCGGCTAGGAATCGCCAGTGGTGTGAGAGAAAATTGTAAATCATTGGAAATTATGGCAATAAAGCTTCAGGCAAAATAATTTAGGGATTATTTTGATTGTTCATAGAGCGACGCGTAAATCTTCATGAGCTTCTCCTTCAGCTCTAATTAAAGTCCATGCCAAAGTTGTGCGTGTATCGGATGCCTCGTTATTTATTCGAGATAATTGCATTGCTTTTAGATATTGAGAACTCGTGTAAGGGTTGAAAACACCTCCAGGCATGATTTTCCAATCGAATCCAGCTCGACAGTGACGAGTCTCCAACTCGGTTCCACCAACATTCTTAAATTACAAGAAACGTTGATGATAGCGAGCACACAACGGAAGCCGTTTTATGGCAAGCATCCAATTATTTTTTAATCATCCGATGGGACATTTTTGCGATGAAATAGGCGAGAAGTAAAGAGCTGAGGAGCGGAAGAAAATCCATGTTAAAGTCATTGCTTTTGTATGTTATTTTGGAGATATTCAGTGCAGAGAAAGTCTCATATTATATTTTACTTTATGTGTCTGACTTGGAAACTTCAAACACATTCCAATTGATTAAAAATCATAAATTTGGTTATGAGAGAGCCTTAAAAACTGTAAGTGATTCCGTTTTGGGTACGTCGTATGGGTGCATCTCGAGTTTCGTTTCGTCGTTCGAGCGGCTGAGGCGCTGAACGTGATGATTCCGAGAGTAATTGATGATGTTTCCGGAGCAGCGAGATGTGAACCATCAATAAGACTTAACGAAGCTTACAGCGCTCCATCAAAAGTTTTTGCTCCAACTCAAGTGATGAAGTCGAGTTCAAGTTGGAGAAATGTTATTTCTGAGTATCTTTTCGCAGTGGGCATCACTCTGAATCGTGATAGCAAACACTGCACGACAGGCTTGAAATAATTGATTTCTCATGTCATTAATTTTCGTTTGTTTCATCGAAAATCTTTCCTCGATTTACTTGAAACTAAACGTAACCAATGATGGACATCGCAAATTTATTTTTTCATCTTCAATAACTTTGCAGACGGCCTAGCTCTTGATTTCATGAGACGATTATGTTCAACGTTCGATCTTTTCTCTCAGCAAATAGCGCAACATTGAAAAGCCAAACAAAACGAAGAGCTTTTTGGAATCTCGATGATTGATTCAATTTGAACTCTCATTGCCAACGTCTGGATGGCTTGTCAGCTCACGTTGGCTCCTGTCTTTCTCATTTTCGAGGAAGCCGCGCACGTGCCTATCATTTCAAGGTGCGTAGTGAACTGAAATATTGATCGCTCACGTTTCGTCCTCGATGGGCTGCTGCCAGTGAAATGTTGCGTTAAAGGAATCAATAAATATTTCGACACCCATAGAAGGTTTCTCGGTCAACGATTTGACTTCTTTGGTAACGATTGATTGCTGTTTGTCTTGTGGCTTCCGCCACGTCTGCTAAAAGCTTTTCTCCGTCACATTAGTTCTTATTTATCGTCGCTGAGGGGCTTCAATTCAGCTTGTTCTTTTTTCTTGTCGAACTCGATATCAACAAAGTCAAAAGAATCCACTCAGAGACGATACACTTTTCTCCATCAAAGTTTTTCAAATTTAAAATTCACTGAAGAGATTTTCTGGTCAATTATGTCCGAGATGCTCGAAGAAATGTTTGAGTTTTAGATTAAATTTTGTGTCCTGAGCAAGACAAACTTGAGCAAACATTTTAATGTCTAGTGGCTTTTCAAGTTTTCTTTGAATACTCGATTAAGCTTCTCAAGATTGATTGTGGTGGAAGTTTGAGAGTCTTATTGAATCTAGTCAGCTGATGTCGACTTGAGCTTGATTGATTTTGAAATCATTTGGAATCTTGGGGATCAACTTCAAGTGATTGCACTCGATCCAAACTGTTCGATGTAATCTTAGGTTATCCTGATTGCTATCGGTTCCTGCAGCAAAAATATCGCAATTGATGGCAAAAAATGTAATGAGTTGTCAAGAAATCAGGCCGCGGAGCAATCAATGAACGGTTTTCTGTTGAGATTCCGTTCACTTGACAATTTTGAATGAGGAAATCAAATAAGGAAACTTTTAACGAAATCGAGTGAAACTCTTCTTGAACAACAGCGGGCAAAGTTTTGCAGTTATTGAACTTCTTTTTCGTCGAGTTTGTTGCTCGAATCTCTTTCGTTCTCAGGCGTACGCATGTTACCGTGGATCTGTCTCATCTTCACGCTCAACAGGTTTGGAATCTTCGCCGATCTGAAACCGATAATTACATGTGGTTGTATTGAATGTTTGCTATATTCAGTTTTATATAGGAGCCGATCGTTTGACCATTCTGTTGCCACTGTGTCTGAGCAATTTGTGCGAGATCGAAGCCAGTTTTTTCTCCCTCCACAAATTCTTTTCACCAAAACATTGAATCAGTGATCTTAAAGACGTCGAGTAGAGTAGAAGAATTTTGAGAACTTTTATCTTCCGTTGCTTACTGAAAAGTCAGCAAAAAATTTAAGAACGAAAAAGATTTTGTTCATAAAAAAAAAGAAATCTCAAGAAGCGAACAAAACTCAAGACTCGTCAAATTCTACAGAAATATTCCTTGGTGAATAAGACGAAAGAAATGAAAAGATTCTGAATAATTCTCGAGAGGGTGAGAGCAAGACTTTGCAAGTGGAACCTGAAAGTGACATTTGATTGATATCAAGCAACATTAAAAGAGACTGCGAGTGAATATCAAAGCGAAGACCGTCGAGGGTTTTCAATTAAAGAGACAGAAAAGATCTGTCGTGTGATAAAAGATAATAAGAAATAAGAAAGGAAGACACCCGAAGAGATTTCTCGCCTCGATATTCCGAATTAGGAAAATAATTTTTTATGGTCCAAATCCGGTAATTTTTTCATGTCGAGGGAGCAAAAAATTTAATTAAAAAAGTTTCATTGGACTGAAAATAATAAAAAAATGAATTGCAAATCGATGAATAATAATCTTAGGCTCGCACTCATCGTCGTCTTTCTGAGTGAGGCCCTCACAGCGTGATTAGCTGTCAGAGCGGAAAAATCCTAAGTGAGTTTGAAGAAAGCCATGAAAATTCAATTTTAAGCTTCCAAGAGTTTATTTCTTCAACAATTCAAACCGAGCGCTTGTAAGTTTAACTGACGATGATCGACACATGAACTTTGTAAAACTTCCAAGCGATTCAATTTAAGACTTAAACTTCGACAAATGGAGTTTTCGCGGCTCTTGAATCGAATGTCATGAACATTTCTTGCTTCAAAATGAAGTCGAAAGTACGAAATTCTTCAGTTTCTGACATTCAATTCTATGATTGAGACGTCGAACTCTCGTCGTGCTGAATCATCAAAGAAGCTTTAAATTATTGCTCAACTTTTGATTTATGACGGAAAGCTCACAATCAGCTTTTCGATTCTTCTCGTAGACTTGACATTGAAAAGCTTCTTTCATGACGACAACGAACGTTTTTGGAATTTTGATTGGATCGTTGAGCATCAAAGCGCTGACGAGTCGCGTTGTTCACTTTTGAGTGAACTGATTTCAACTCCCGTTTAGCTCACACGTCAGTTGATATAAATGGATGAATCTAGAAAGCAGATTTAAGCTTTTACTCACATTTTTTATTTCATTTGTTCTTCTGTGAACAGGCTAAAGAGTAACAGCTGAGGAGAATCGACTGACACTCGAGGAACACAATCACCGTCGACAAACTGTTGCAACGGGTCACGTTCCGGAACAACCGTCTGCACAAAATATGCAAGAGATGCGCTGGGACGATGAACTGGCGGCGAAAACTCAGCAGTGGACGAACGAATGCACGTTCCAGCATGATCCGAGTCGATATAAAAGTGAATGGAAGCATCGGGCAACAATAAAGTCGGTCGAGGACTCTCAGAAACATTCTGAATTTATTGAAGCCCATTCGACTGAATTAAACATTTTTATTGTCAATGCTTTTCTCCCCACCGAGTTCGATGTTTCGTGAACCAAATTGAATGGAAATCGAACATGAAAAGGGCGCAGGAAAATAAAAACGTTTACTGGTTGAATGCGTGAACACATAAATTATCGCCGAGAGTTTTATGACGCGACAATAAGCTTCGCATCACATTATTTTGTGTCTGATTTATGTTTTCCGCTCGCGATTGACTGCAACGATTTGCAATCAATTTGATTAAAATCATTAAATGATTACGTTTCCGATCGAGCAGTCCGAGGATTTCAGTTCAACGAAGTTTATTCAATTTCGTTCCTTTGAGTCTCATGTTGAAACAAAAGTTTCCAATTTAATTAATTTTAATTGAAAATTCACGTTTTCCTCCGACGGAAATTTAATCGAATGCTCGACGATGCATAAAACAAACATTCGAAAAATATGAGAACGTCGAGGAAAAGTTGATATGAGCACCGAGAGAAAATCTAATTAAACTCGTCGCCTGATAAATATTTAAAAATCATTTGGTTTTCAATTAGATTTTTCGAAACGCTCTCCGTAATTAGAAAACTTCAATAGGCAATTTATTTTTTTCAATTTTTAACAATGAAAAAGTTCCACCACATCGCAAATTGTTTAAGTTTTCTTATCAAACTTTTATTAACAAATTGCATAAGTGTAATGTGTCGAGAATCATCAGTCAAGAGGAATGTCGATTTCAAAAGTCCATGCCAATGATAAGCCAGCTTTGTCAACGAAACGCTTATCAGGGAACGTTATCTCTAACGCTTCGTCAGAGTCGATGAACTGAAACTGCAATCAAGAATATTTTGGGTTTTTCTCCTACAAGACAATTCGCTGTTTCTTACCTCAATAGCTTCTGAATATCCCAGCAGAGTAATGCGACTCGAATTATCCATAAACTGTCCAACTTCTTTCAAGACTATCGTGTTTGTGTCGAAGGGATACTCGAGCACAATCAAAAACACGCTGATCCGACTCGAGCCCACTTTTTTGGTAAACCAAATATCTTTGCCTTCGCTTTGAAAATTCCAGGGTCTCGTGCCATAAATCGCCCGTCCATTGACTCGCAACCACTTGCCCATATCACGAAGTCGTTCAACGAAAATCGCTTCAATCGTTCCGTACTTTGTTGGGCCAACGTTCACTAAAATATTTCCATTCACCGCTACAGTTGTGACCAATTCTCTTATCAACTCTTCTGACGTAAGAAAATCTTCGAGGTTTGCATCGTTGCGATGACCCCAACTGTGCTTATCGATCGTCATTGCATTCTCGAACTTGTGTTTTTGGAGAACGCCGGGATTGTATCGATCCGAACAAGTGAAGAAGTCGCCATGCTTGCAGTTTGTTCCCATGCCCCATCGATCGTTGGTCACGACAGTTTCTCTGACTGGACTGCTATTGTAGAGCCACGCAAGAAACTCTTTCGCTTTCCAGTACTCGTCAGGCGCCTCCCAATCCCCATCGGTCCAAATCACTTCAGGACTGAAACGTTCAATAATCTCGACGAGTTCAGGCCAGACTTTGAAGTTAACATATTGTTGCCTCAAAAATCCGTGTAGCTTATCGCTCGTGTACATACGGTTGAACCATTCGAAGAGCGAATAGTAAATACCGAACTTCATTGATTTGTCCCGAACAGCTTGAGACAGCTCCTTGATAATGTCTCGATTGGGTCCGACATCAACAGAATTCCAGCTAAAAGAGTATGAGGACGGGTACAGAGTATACCCTTCATGATGCTTGCTCGTTAACACAACATATTGAGCGCCCGAGTCGGAGAAAATATCAGCCCATTGTGTCGCGTTGAATAAATCGCAAGTGAAATCAGCAGCAAAGTTCTGATATGTGAACGAAGGCTTTTGCGTTTTGTTCATAAACTCGACATATGACGGCACCTTTGTGTTCTTCCAATTAGTCCAAAACCATTCTGAGCCGAAGCTTATCGAAGAATATACGCCGAAGTGAATGAAAATCCCTGGAAAGTTGAGCCGTTATCAGTTGTTATGATCGACAACGAGCAATATTTGATAAGCGCTCACCTACTTTCGCATCGTCGTACCATTTCGGCAATGGACGAGCGTCAAGACTCTCCCAGGTCGGCTCGTAATGCTTGCGAACTCCGAAGCGGCTTTGCGGTCTCGTGAAATTTGAACTTGACACGAGTTGAGGTTCACGTTCCGACTTTGATGATGCGGCGACACAAACATCGTCGAGCATAAAAAATAAACAAGCGACGAGTGAAAAGCACTTCAACCACATCTTTATGCGATGAGAACCGCTGAATGACTGAGAACGAAATGAGAATTGACGAGGCTCGTTTGAAAAGAGATTGACATAATTGAGACGCATTTGAGTAGAAGTACAATCGGTCTAGCAACGATTTCGTGAAAGCTCCAGTAGAAAAGAATAACAAAGAGAACAGCTGGAGTGAGCTGGCGACAAATTGATTCTAGAGGAGCCACACTCAGGCGATATTTCGATAAGTAAAATTGAATTGTCGTTGACTCATTCAGTTTGACAACTTCGTTTCAGTTTGTACGCTCAAGCTCATTTCTCCAGAGCTTCTTCACTCATTTACATATCAAAGTTCTCGCTGCTTTTCAAAGGAGCGATGACAATCAGTAGTTTCCGCACGATTAACACAGTCGCTTCCTTAGAATTTTCCCCTGTCGCTTTGCGAAATCTCTGCGGTCGATTTCGTCACGGAAAAATTGCATGTTCTGCTCACATCTACGGAATCATGTTCGCACCATGCATGCTCACAGTAAGAGTTCTCATTAAACAGCAAATATTCCTGGTGTTAATGTACGGTTGAATTCTCACTCGAGAGCAAATGTGAGAGAACGTGCACTGCATAGTGGAAGCAGAATTTGAATGTTCAAAGGCAGCAAAGAGAGTTGTCGTCTTCCATTTAAAGCACAAGAAGCTTTTAAAGCTGTCGAGCTTTAAAAATGCTAAATCATCTCTAATCTCAGGAGTTGTTTGCTCCCAAAAAACATGCTTACGCCTAAGCTCTGCTTAGGAAAATTGAAAATAAAGCAAAAAGCAAGCGGAGAAACTTTCGTACACAGTATTGCTCCCTGAATTCTGCTTGCGCCACACATTATGCAAATTAGCGTTGAGGAAAAGCATCAAAGTTTTATATTCACTTGAAATATCACAATCTCCCCTTTTTCCGACATCAGCCAGCTTCGAGTTGCTCACGAACGAGAAGAGAAGAAGGAAAACATAAAAAGTGTTTAATTTTTATTCTGTGAAACTTCAACAGTGAATTTACATTTGCATAAAACCTACGGAGAGATCTACGCGCGCCTTGTTTCTCGCTCACTCATTCTCGCTGCCAAGATGTGTGAAAAGAGGAAAATATGTTTGCAAAATTGTATTTGTTGGTTTTGAGCTTATGTTCCTTGATTGTTTGCATTCAGTTTAGGTGAATGTTGGGGCTTTTCTGTCTTTCCGCATTCGAAATTTTCATTTTCCAGTAGTTTAATTGCAAATGGCCAACAGGAAAAGTTTTTTAAGCTTGAAAAATGTTTTTCGTTCTGGTGTGAGCAATGTGTTTTCTGTGGGTTTATTTTTAATATGCTGGCAGTTTTAATTGAAGAAGTGCTTATTAATGTTAAGCTTTGAAAGCATTCCCCCAGCTCACTATGCTGATCATAAAAAATTGCGGAAGTTCCAATTTTATGGCTCGCCGCAAGCAAAAGCGTCATCGTTGTTGTCGGAAGTTTACGCTGTTCATGACGTGACGCTGATTATCTTAATGACTTGTTCATATTCATATGACGATTAAATTACAAACGATGGTAAGCCACGAGGAAGTTTTCCAACTCTCGTTAAATCAGATCGTATCGAGAGCTAAAGCTCGAATCTCTTCATGTAGAAGCTTCCTAATTGTCGCTTCGTGACAGCGTTGTTCATATTTTTGTGTGCGTTGACATTTCATCGCTTTATTATCGCTCTACTATCGCTCCACATTCAAAGCTTGACAGCGAGGAGAAAACTTTCACAATAACATCAGACGAATAACTTGGACAGTCGAATGTTCTGACAAAGCAAAAAGCGCTTATCTCATGTCGTTTTTACTGTTAATTATGAAGAGATAAAAGACCGAATGTTTATTGTCATGTTATCTGTGAATAAACGAGTTATATGATGAACTTATGTCTCCATTGCTCACCCCAGTGAAGCTGATAAAGAAACGTCACATCGTTAAGTGTGCCGCATTCATGCGAGCGTAGCACGACATGGCAAAGCAAACAACAAACTCGAACTGCTTCAAGCCCGAAGGCAACGAGAGCGCAGGAAACAGCTCAACCCATTCTCGCCACAAATCAATAAATTATTCAAGCCTCCTTTACAACGTTCGAAAACCCTAAAGTGAAAATAATTTACAACGAGCGCTACAAACTTTGGATGCAACTGTGAAACATGCGGCATGAAAATTTCAAATCTTAAATATTCTATTCAATGCTCCGCCAGTAAAACTCAAACATACATATTTTTATTCCTCGCCTCGCCACATCACATATGCTGGTCCCATACAAATTGAAAATAATGTTTGAATATATTGAATTATTGATGGCTCATGCAGACATAACAGCCTTGAATAATGGAAGTTCAACGATAAACGGAAAAAGGCACTTTGTTCAATGGATCTTTAGAACGAAATCACTTTGCAGCCATGAAAGGGCGAAAGGCAACAAAAGACTAAAGGTGGAGCAGTTTGCCTTCGTTGCAGTAGATTTGGCGAAGGCTTTTCAATCGACATCAAAATGTAAAAATGCGAGTTTTGTGTACGGCAATGGAAAGCAAAATCGTGGAAAAACACGTCGACATCATTTATCATCGTCACTTTGCTTCACGAGAGAGCTGAAAGGGAAAATTAATGAGAAAATTGAATCTCTCAATGTCATTGAATTCAGTTTTTCCCTCATTGAATCCAGTTTTCTTCGGAGAGTCAGAGAAATCTGTTTCCTATCACAAAACGTCCTCGTCATCGTAGAGGATTTCTTTCTCTTACCCCGAGCTCGATTAGGAAGGAGACCGTCTTATTCTTACAGTTTGTTCGTTTGTTTGAATAGCATTGTACACTAGCATGATCGGTCCCACCTACTGAAGATCTTCAGTTGTCAGTGGGGTTCTTGAATAATCAATAAGAGCCCTGACATAAGACCACAGATGATTTACTTTATTAAAAGATTTTTTCAACAGAATTTCATCTCTCGCTTTTCATCATTTTTCAGTTCAGAGTTTTTTTATGAATTCATTCTTTAAACGTCATGTCCACACAGCTCTCCCTAGATTTTCCCTCTTTTTCTTCTTTCCCAACATTAATTTTAAGCTACAGAGGAAAATCCTTATCATAATCTGGGCATTATATTTCTTGTGCCTTCGTCTTATCGTTCTCAGTAAAATCAGAGTTTACAACGTTTGAGATCTTTTTGTCTTTTTATCCCCACACGAGAAAGAGGAAGACACGAAACATGTACTGCATGTAAGTAATGTTCTTGTGTCGAGTAGGGGAGACGAATCCATAAAAATAATGACAACAAAATGATAAAATGATTAGAGTAACGATAGCAATTTTCAAAATGATGTTACCCGTCCAACTACGAAGCCCTTTCTCCCCTTTTCAGGAGAGCCTTAAATCGTGAAAGTAGATAAACGAAGACGATGCGAGAGCGGAGATTAAATGAAATTAAGTTAAAGCAACTGTGGATCGCGGGAGTCTTCAAACACATGCAGTGATGATGGAAATAATAACATTTCAGTCATCTCAAACCCAGTGAGATTATAACTTTGAGATTCCAACTTAGTTTATTTATCTTTCTTGCTAAATCGAGAAACTAATTAGTACAAGTGAATAAAATTAATCAAACATATTTAATAGCAAAAGTTTACACTTGTTCGCAGATTTAGCAGCACTATGGTAGTACATGACAACGGAAGCTGTAATAATCTTTATTACGTTTTTAATGAATGTCTTCAGGTAATCTGATTTGTATAACTAAAGCTATTAACCGGCTTCGCAACCCTCGAATTGGTTTACTTATTAATCACAGGGCATTGTCATGGGAGTAGGAAGGTGTCAAGGTTAACCAATACAATTCAAGCTCGTTTTATATAAACCCCGAATCGGAATACGTAGAACAAGCAAAGTCTTGGAAAATGCATCCGTTCATTGGAAAGTCATGGAAAGTCATGGAAACGCATGCGCGTTGACGCTTTGTAGAGATTTGAGGAAGTTTCTGTAACATCCCTCAGTCATTCATTCGAAGACATCCAGGCAGGTCGCAAGCTTCTGTGTCGAACAAAGTTTTCAGCTGGATAACAAAACAAAAACAAAATTTATCTCTTTAAGTGAGAGGGAAAGAGAAGAGAATTTTCCGGGACAAATGGATAAATGAACGCTCCAGGAGTTGGTGTGAACTGCGTTGAATAAATTTCAAAACAAAAGTTTGACGCGGAAGAGCTGAAATAAACTTTTTGAAAAGTTCTCTGCTACTTACGGCGACGACAACTCAATTTATTGATCAGAAAGCAACAAAAAAAGATTAAAGAGTTTTCGTCGAGCGGAAAAACTTTTTTAGCCGTAAAACTGTCGCTGGGAAATTTCGTATTGTGTCTCGTTGTTGTGGAAATCTGCTGGTCGAGGTGCACAATAAGCTTCAGCCGCCGCCGCTGTTTGTTTTCGGTTGAAGCTCGTCGCTACTGCCAGGGGAAAAATATCACGAAAATAAATAAATAGTGCGATTGTCTCCATAAATACTAAAATATTGCATAAATTTTCAACTCCACGAAAAGAACAGAAAGAGGAAAAAGAAATAATTTTATCGTGAGCAATATTTTAGGATGAAAAATTAAATAAATAAAAGATCTCGCCCTCTCCACTTTCCCGGTGTGTTTCGAGTGCAGATAAAAGATAAATTTCACATAATTTATGTGCATAATGTGAACAGCAGCCGGAAGAGAGAATCAGACAGAAACAAAATAGAAACAGTCAAGTGAAGTGAAAGAAAGTTTGTGATTGTCATGATTTATAGCGGATTAATAATGTCACAATCATCAATATATCTCGAATAGAGTTGAGAAGTTCTTAGAAGATTGCGAGCGGTTCGAGAGGAAACACAACGCTCAAAGGTAAGAACTGTTTTGAAAGCGCATTAGACTCGTATCAGTTCACTCGAATATTTTATTCATTAAATCGACTCCCTAACAAATAGAGTTACGGATCGATGAGTTTTTATGAGAGCGCAGATGGAATAGGCGAATAAGATGAAAAGTAGAGGCGTAACGAGCAGAAACAACATTCGATGATTGAATCCGAGATTTGTACGTGTTTTTCGTACTTTATGTTTCCCAACGAGCTTTCGAATTAGCTAATAAAACCTGAGAGCTTCGAGCTGCCGCTTGTTTCGCTTTTTACGGTCACTCAACATTGCTCGCACTCGCCCATAAGTTATGGAAATTTTATGAGACGGAAAAGCGCACTAACGGGATTCATTGCACACGAGCAAGCTGATCCAAGGAAGGAAACTATCGCATGAAATATTCAAACTCCAGTGTTATGAATAAATTTCCCTTCTCCTTTTTGTCGCATGTAACCGAGAAGTTGTTGCGCTTTTACGATGGCACGAAAGGACAAACATGAGGAGAAGCTGTCTAACCAACCGAGAGCGGATGAATAATAAATCCAGAGGCCAGTTATAAACAATCCGTAAAAGGATTACAACGAAACACAAGCGACAAAGACGAGTTCATGATTCATCAGCCTACCGATGTTAACATGATTACACAAGCTTGTCCCCGCACCGAACCCGTTACTCAATTCGTCACTCGTTTACAATGATTCCCAAGCATAAATCTTTTTGATATTGAATTCGAAGGAATATGAAATTTGTTGTGAAAAGGTCGCAGAGCGGGCGAGCGAGCGAGCGGATGCGATCCGAGAAAGGATAAGATTGTCTCCATTTAGACTTATTGAAACTATCTGCTTGTTAGCATCTCACTGAGCTTAAGCCTGGGGACAGAATTTCACGCTCTGCTGATCCGTGCTCGAAAGCTATATTGATCAAGAGAGTGCCACCGAGAGGAACAGAATAAAAACTAAAGCTTTTCTGTGTCACATGGAGATTGAGATGAAAAAGTTTTAATATTCATAAATTTACTGAAACTTTTCTCTCGTTTTCGTGACATCTTTTGTCATGAAATTCTAATGAATGCGAAATAATTTTTAATAAAGTTTTTCCGGGCCAAAACCCAACTGAACAATGATCGGACAAGCTTCATGAAAATTTGTTTGCCGGTGGTATGAAGCTCCTACTGGATTAGGATTTTTTAAAACTAGAAACCCGGTTTTAGTCCCTCTCGACTCAAAATTGTCGAGTGCATGAAAACTTTCGGAATTCCCGGGAAAATCAGAATCTTCATAGGTGGGCGGATGAGAAATATTTTTATTGGTTTTTGCTTTTATGAGGCTAACAAAAATTATGATCCTCGACTACTGAAAACTACCAGTTAAAAAAGTTAAAAGCATTTCTGGCATTTATGATGACATAAATTTGTGAAGCCCTCGAATGAGGCTGAGAGGGTAGTGAGTGGGAGAGAGACATTTAATCTCCATCATGATATTCGAGGATTAAAAGATTTTGTTTTTATCTCGTGCAAGTCGGGAACGAAAATATGTGTATTAATGATCTCTGCAAAGCAAAAGGGTCACTTTATTCCATAGTGAGGTTGCTTTTGCCTTCACAAAAAGGTTCATAAATTTAAATTAGAATTTCCCAGAAAAGCATTCGGAGAGAGCCTCGCTTAATGTGCGCCAGGGACTAAATTTCTCCATTCGAAATCAATGAATATAAAAAGCTTAATGCGGAGATGTTTCTCGAGCGTGAGGGAAATTGTGTAATCATGTGGTGCTGATGATGTTTAATCATGTCTAAAAAATTTCTCGAGGAGACTCTTGCACTCAGCTGAAAGATAAATTTTCTTTCCTGAGAAGTGCTGTACGTATGCAAAGCGGTAACAGCAATTGTACGATTGGCAGCAGTTGAAAGGAAATTCAACTGTAAGCCAATTCACTGGCAATCAAATCTGTCAATTACCATCAACATTGTTCTCATCCAAGTGCATCTCGAGAAGTTCTGTTTAAAAACCACTTCCAACTCTCGACAAAAGAGAAATTCACCCCTGCGCTCAAGACGATTCTGTTCGAATTAACACCAAACAGATTAAATTATCGTTAAATCTTCCCTTTATTATTGCGATTCGCTTCCATTTGTAGAAATAAAACTCATCGCTGCGTAACAAGGCCAATTAAATTTTCTTTTGGGTGAAATTTGATAACAAGCGGAAGCAAGAGCACTTTGTGCATAAACTTCTTATCGTGCTCGTTGTATTCTTAGCGAATTTCACAGCCAGTCAAACGCCGACAGATAATCTTCTAGTCGCACTCATAATTTCTCGACGAAAAGCGGGGAGAACACAAAAACTTTGGCGTCTTGCTGCCAAAGAAGGGAAATGTATAATTTGAATAATAGATCAAAGTCGGCAGAAGGGATCTATGAGAAAACATAATTATTGCATGGCAATAAAGCAAACTGTTTCGTTTTCTCTTTCTTCGGCTTTGTCTCTTTGCCGTGCTAACTCAAAAAGAAATGCAAAATCTTTTAAATCCGAGAGATCAAAGCCGAGCAAAATTTTTCTTTCCATTTCACCCCGATAAGTCTGCACAAAGGACGCATTAAGTCTACGCCTTAATAATCGCATCCACATCACAGCAAGAAGCTTAAGTGCGAGTGCGGGAGCTTTTTGTCCCCTTTAAAGACACACAATTAAACGGTTTCAATAAAAAGCGAGTAGAAGGGAAGAAACAACATCAACAAAGACCATAATTATATTTTCATCGCTCGACGTTTTTATCGCTTGGCGACTCGTGAAAGCAGCGACTTCATTAAAACCTCATTAGAGCAATTTTTATACAATAAAAGTTCTCGTTCTCGTCTTCAACATTTTATGTAGAAAGAGAGGAAAGTTCCGAAGACAAAACAACTTTCATCACTTTGGAGATTCTTTTTATTGGATTGAAATGAGTTTTTTTGTTCAGTTTTCCATTAAAAGTTCAGAAGAAAATTTCAAGGTGCATCATGTCTAATGGAATTTAATATCAATTTCAAGTTTTCCGCTTCCGACGTCTCAACCTTGCTGTCGTCATTCAGCGGCACAATTTGATGTTTTGAGCTTTGAGATTACAAACAGTTTATCCCCGCATAACATTAATACATTCTCGCAACGACGTCAAAGTCAAGCCACGACAAAGAAGAAAAGTTTTACGATACATAAATGTCATCAGAATAAAATGGGGAAGAAAAAATGTTTATAGCGGCTTATTAGAATGAAGTTTCACAAATTTCATCATTCATTCTTGAGGATTGAGGATTCGTATCCATCAACGGGAAGTGAGTGAGAGCCCGAGCTCAACATCAACTCGGCATAAATCCTAATAAATCATTTCCTCGCGCTGCTTCTCAAAGGAAAGCAAAAGCACATCACTGACATTACACATACTTTACCGTTCCAGCCATAAAAGGTAGAGAGATTCTCATAAATATTTCATATTTTTCTTCCTCGCGAATAAAGAGAGAAACCTCTGGCAAATTGTTTAAAATGTCTGATATTTTTGTTTGTTCACTTCTGAGATATTCACGCTTTGAGATCGCACAGAGGCGCAGAGTAAACGAAACATTAATATTACATTGTGATTTGGTAGCTTTTGATATTCCCCAAGCCGAGCCGAGCTCATGAAGCGACATAAAGATTTTGGTGTCTGCATTAACGAGGCGATGCTCTGCTTTCATAAAAGTTTCTTGAAACATTTTTCATTTAAACATTTCTCTCGAGGTATTGTCGTACACTTTTCAAGAAGTAAAAAATAGTTTTCTCGTTGCATGTAAGGTGGCTAAGTCGAGACGCGCTTCAACGTTTGCCACAAATTTTCGAGAGCTGAAAGCGACTTTAAAATATGAAAACCTTCAATTTCAAGCCGAAACTCCTGATGCATTCAAACGTTTTCCTCTCAGGCAATAAATTTCGCATTATTTATTCAGAAAAATTCAGCATCATTTTCAAGTATGAACCCAAACAAACAATGTGGGATTTCGACAGAAAAATGCCTTAAGAGCAGTAGAAGGGAGAGAGCAAAACGATAAACTGAATCGTCTGGAATGAAAGCGTCGTTTTCTGCCTGTGAATAAATTTATGTTTCATGCAAGTCCTTAAACGTGGAGATTTATTTACTTTAATCTGCCATGATACATAATTTTCTCGCTCGCTTTGACGTCGGGCTGTGCTATAAATAAAGGCATTGACAGTGTTTATTGTTGAAAAACAAAGAAATAAAAAGCATCACGCTTGATTGAATAGAAAACAGGGGATGTAGGCGAGATGAGGGAGGGAAGGAAAACAATTTTCCATTTGCGCTGCTCGAGACAAAGTGTGAACGTTATCAAGAGCGACCCTTTGCAAATATTCGAATAGAAATCGCCCCGGCCATAAATGCAAGAGACAAAAAGGTAAACTTTCGTCCAGGAAAAACTTTCAAACTCAACAGCCAAAACCATAAATATTTCTCTTCGATAAATTCCTCGACTCAAGATGCTTTTGGGGTCGACTCAGATACGTGAGAGCGGATGAAGTCAGACAACCCAACTCTGTCCCTATCGCTTGTCCCCAACGCTCGACCCTTTCGTGTCGGAATCAATTGAACAATAGCTTCAATGCATATCTTTGTTGAAGAAACTTTCCTTGTAACATATAAGTTCAGATGCATGGCTTCCACTGTAAATACACAAAAATAGCGGCGGAAGAATGAGAAAAGAGCCAAGGAAATAATTGTCAAGAGATTTATGGTTCCGTTCCCCGCTCTCGCAATCCCCAAGCATTTCCATCCGAAAAAACGTCAAGAATCAATTGAGTTAAATTAGGTTGTTCTCCTCTCAGTTGCCAATGTCAAAGCGAATCACACGGCTTGATAGGGAACGAGCGCTAATTTCAAATCGGTGATTCGTTTGTAAGGAAGAAGATTTTGTTCCACATCAGGGCTTCGCTGTTGTTTCAAGTGTCATGGTGGGTAAGCAAACGGATAGCAGAGGGACTGGAATGTAAAGCACGCTTCATTATAAATAATATCAAACAATTCCTTCCTTAATCAGATTAGACGAGAGTGAGTGGAAGAGAGAAAGTAGGCAAGTGACTGAGCATCTGGGTTCAGCTTTCACAGTAGAGACTTTCGCTTCATAAACTTTTCTCGCTCCTTTTCGGCTTTTATTTTTAAGAAGCCCCGGCTCCGTGCCCAATAAATTTTCCGATGAAGTAAGGCTTCCTCACGACACAATAATTCTTCTCTATTGTCAATTTTGTTAGGAAAGTTCTGAGAAGGAGACATGTAAGGGCAAGAAGGGTGGAACAACGGGGATTTAACGGGAAATTTATGGCAGGCAATGGAAGCGTTTCAAGTTTTCGAAGAGTTAATTAAATAAAAATAAATGTAAGCAGTCAATTAAAGCAATTTGACGAAGCCAGAGTAGCGGCGTCGGTGAAAGAAAGGATTCTTCGACAGCAGAAGTTAATGGGAGGAACATTGATGTATTGTTCGAGCGTTTCTTGGGAGCCTTTACACAACTCATTTATCATGTTACACTGCACACCACAATAGAAGTTTCAGCTGCAGCTAACGATAACTAATTTCTTCATCATCTTCTCTCCTTTCAGAGCTGAACCTTTTCATAATCTGAGGTTATCCGCACATCCATCGTGATATTGGATCGATAGTGAATGGAAGAAAGCCAATTATTCGAGCGACTCGTCGATAAAATCATTCAAAAACATGACATTGACAAATTCATGTTGCCCAAAATCATTTCCACACCTCATTCTTCTCTTCTCAACCTTCGCCATCACAGCGACGACCGTGCCAACGGATCATTTACATCAGCTGGAAGCTGCAGCGGGAGATCCGACCGAGGATGTCGCTGGTTATGATAGGAAAAACGACATTAAACGTTATGAAAATTTGCTCGATTTGAAGACTGATGTAAATACTTTACTGTTGCATTCCCATGGCAATTTACAGCCATCCACGATCACCCGCAAGCGACGTGATACAAAAGTGTCAACGAAGGAAACAAGAAGCAGCACAACACCGCCGTCAACAATAGCGACGCAGCCGACTGAAAATTTAATTTTGAATTTATCACTCGCAAATCTCACGAGTTTCAATGTGAACTTCAGTGCTGCAATCAGTGAGCGAGTGGCGACGCTGAATCTCTCCCACAACTTTTTATCGCAATTTAGTTCGAACAAATTTGTGAAACTGAAAACTCTTGACTTGTCTCACAACAACTTCCACGAGCTCAGACTTCGAGGACATAAATTGCTGCAGTCGCTCAATGCGAGTAAAAACTCATTAACATTATTCAAGTGCGATGGCTGCGAGAGCTTAGAAACATTAAGGCTCTCGCACAATAATCTGAAAAACATTACACTCGACAGTGCTACGAGTCTACGCCTTGTGGATCTTTCGTCGAATGAATTGACTCATATTGATCCGACTCTCTTTCATAATAAATCAAACCTAAGTGATGTGATTCTGGCGTGTAATCGAATAGCTATAATCGACAAGGACTTGTTCCGTCGACTGCAGAGCCTGATTAGATTGGATTTATCGTACAATGACATATCTGACATTGAGAGTGAAACGTTCAGCCATTTATCGAACCTGCAAATCTTCGATTTATCCTTTAACCGTATCCACATTGCGTCGCTACAATCTCTGCAGAGCATCGACAATCTGGCTCGGCTCTCCCTCGCTGGGAATTCGTTGCTGAGAAATGCCTTGCGAGGATTCGCCGTGACATGGAGCATCATGGAGTTGGATTATAGTCACGTGGGACTGTGCCAAGTTCCCGATTCCCTTGCACAATCTGTTAGAATATTAAATTTGTATGGAAATTTCCTGAATGTGAGTATATTCTCTGTCTCTCAGTTTGGTCCCCGCATCGTTTCTGTCTGGCTGAAATTACATTTCAAATTACATTTGCGTAGCATGTCGAGCGGAATTAATTTTTTTCCCACACGACTTTATTGTCTCGATGACTTCTGCATCGCTAAAACGCGGAATGCAGTCGAAAGTTTTGCTTTGGTCGCTAGAATTTCCTCGCAAGCTGAGGCAACAGAAGAGCTCGAAATAAAAATCCGAGCAAGGCAAATTGCTGGAAACTCTCATCTTGAACAATCAAGAGCTTCTTGAGCACAAGACAAACTTAATAAGCACCGAAAAATCTTCATCGTTAAGTATTCTTCACCGAAGGCAGGGAGAAGAATAATAAGAACCGGTACGAGCATTTGAGACAGTTTAAGAAAACTCTCTGTTAAAAGAATTTAAATTACAAGCATCAGCGGAGGAATTTTCTTCCTTCCCTCAACTGCTTAAGCACAATATTTAACATAACATAAATTTCTTGAATTTGAAATTATACTTAATTAATTAACTTTATCTTCTCTTCTTCCTCGTTTAATAGACGAAACGTTTGAGCAATTTCCAGCTCGAGATATTCGCAGCTTCGACATTCCTCGAAGCGGGAGGAGATTTCTTGCACGGGGAATTTCAAACTGTTAGCTAATTAGCGTTCGTTCCTGCGAGAGTTAACGATAATTTCCACTCGTTAGAATGTTTCAGGCATCTACAATTCCGGCAAAATTGATGACGAAACTTTCTGCTGATTCATTTCCTTTTTCGTTGACCGAAACCCGATTCATTGTTCCGCCAACTTTGCCCAGAGGGATTTCTTTTCTGCTTTCCCAACCACTCGATTTCAAGTTCTTATCGAAATGATTATTCAGTTTAATGTAATTCTATTTGAATTATTCAGATTTCTACAGTTGCTGAAACGCTCACAATGAGAAGAAGCGAAAGGAATTAAAAAGATAATAAAAAGTTTGTGTGCTGTTTATCTTAGAAATTTTCTAGAGACTGAAAAATCTATGGAGAGATAAAAGTTTTCCTTTCTCATCCCGCAAGAAGTAGAAGCAGCACATAAAGCAAAAATAAGTTATTCCGATTGTGAAAGGCAAACAAATGAGAACCGCTAGGGCATTGGTACACTTTGACATCCGTACGTTTATGAGTTTATTTTCACTTAGAAATTTAGAATTGAGATTGTTTTCGTCTTAAAGGAAAATACTATAAACGAAATTACCACTTTGCTTTGGTATGCAACAATAAAGAAAGGTTTTTTGCTCATTAGTGGCTTCACCAGCTCCACCTGTTCAGGCCCAGCGCCTTGATCTTGAATTATCAATGAAGCTATCTTGAAGCAAGAAATATTCATTCAAGCAAGTTTCTGAACTGAAAGTCTTGAAAAATCGAAGAAATATCAAGTTTCTTTAGTGGCTTCACCAGCTCGATCAGCTTTTGGCCCAGCGCCATGTTCTTGAGTCATTAGTGAATCTATCTTGAAGCAAAAAATATTCATTCAAGCCAGTTTCTGAACAAAAAGTCTTGAAAAATCGAAGAAATATTAAGTTTCTTTAGTGGCTTCACCAGCTCGATCAGCTTTTGGCCCAGCGCCTTGATCTTGAATTATCAATGAAGCTATCTTGAGCCAAGAAATGTTCATTCAAGCAAGTTTCTAAACTAAAAGTCTTGAAAAATCGAAGAAATATCAAGTTTCTTTAGTGGCTCCACTAGCTCGATCAGCTTCAAGCCCGGCGCCGTATTTCTTGTTGTCAGTGGAGCGGTCTAGATTCAAGAAACGTTCATACAAGCGAGTTTCTGATCTGAAAACCTTTTAAAAATTGAAGAATTCTCAATTTCCTTTAGTGGCTTCACAAGCTCCACCAGTTTGGGCCCAGCACCTCGTTTCATATGTCACTGAAGCTATTAAGCTACAAGAAACGTTCAAACAAACGAGTTTCTGAACTGAAATTCTTAGAAAAATCAAAGAAATCTCTATTTTCTTTAGTGGCTTCACCAGCTCCATCAGCTTTGGTGCCACCGACTCGTTCCTGGTGTCAGTGGAGCTGTCTAAAGCTAAGAATCGTTCATTCAAGCAAGTTTCTGAACTGAAAGTTTTGAAAAATCCAAGAAATCTCTATTTTCTTTAGTGGCTTCACCAGCTTCATCAGCTTTGGTGCCACCGACTCGTTCCTGGTGTCAGTGGAGCTGTCTAAAGCTAAGAATCGTTCATTCAAGCAAGTTTCTGAACTGAAAGTTTTGAAAAATCCAAGAAATCTCTATTTTCTTTAGTGGCTTCACCAGCTCCATCAGCTTTGGTGCCACCGACTCGTTCCTGGTGTCAGTGGAGCTGTCTAAAACTAAGAAACGTTCATTCAAGCAAGTTTCTGAACTGAAAGTTTTGAAAAATCCAAGAAATCTCTATTTCCTTTAGTGGCTTCACCAGCTCCATCAGCTTTGGTGCCACCGACTCGTTCCTGGTGTCAGTGGAGCTGTCTAAAGCTAAGAAACGTTCATACAAGCAAGTTTCTGAACTGAAAGTTTTGAAAAATCCAAGAAATCTCTATTTTCTTTAGTGGCTTCACCAGCTCCATCAGCTTTGGTGCCACCGACTCGTTCCTGGTGTCAGTGGAGCTGTCTAAAACTAGAAACGTTCATTCAAGCAAGTTTCTGAACTGAAAGTTTTAAAAATTCCAAGAAATCTCTATTTCCTTTAGTGGCTTCACCAGCTCCACCAGCTTTGGTGCCACCGACTCGTTCCTGGTGTCAGTGGAGCTGTCTTAAGCTCAGAAACGTTCATACAAGCGAGTTTCTGAACGGAAAGTCTTTCGAAATCAAAGAAACCTTGATTTTTGTTAGTGGCTTCTCCAGCTTTATCAGCTTCAGGCCCAGCGCCTCGGATTTGATGTCAGTCAATCCGTCTTTAGCCAAGGAACATTTCATCTGAAGACATCGACCACAGATTTCTCCGTTTTCACCGAGTAAATCGCAGAAAAGTTGATTTCGAGGTGGACTTGCCAGCACAACTTCTCTGGTTTACCCCAGAAGGAAGCAGCCGATCAGGCTCATCTCCGAACTCGGTGGAGCCAGTAAAATTCTCTACCGACTGGCGAAAACTAGAAGTTTCTAGCTGCTTCCGTTCTCGCTCCACTTACGCGACATCCATCCATCCATCCATCCATCCATCCATCCATCCATCTACACAGACAAAGTGGCCCCATAAGGGTTTTTTTCCTACGGAGAATTAAATAAGAAATAAAGCTGATCCGATTGTGAAAGGCAAACAAATGAGAACCGGGGAGTTGGGGGAGCGGGAACTTTCCATGCAGTTTCGCATTTGGAATTCCTCCGCTCGAGCGGAGGAAACGTCGAGTTTCTTCGCACAAATTCTCGCAGATAAATTTGAAAATAATTTGTGGAACAATTGCTTGAAGTTGAAAACTGGCCTTGTCTCTCAAGAGTGCGCAATTGTTTCAGCAACTGGCTCTACTGTCGCCCTCATTCGCTATCGTAAAATGAAAAGAAGTTGACGCTCGTAGAGGAAATGAATCCTTAATCAAAACGAACGTGTTAGCGTTGCAGGGACAGATCCATCACCTATGTTAATGATGCTTTGCGCATTATACGACCAGTAGCAAGAACGACATAATAATTCACCTAATCTCATTTTCATTTATCTTTGCAGATAATTTGCAGTGGCGACTTTGACAGCTATCCACTGTTGCATAAATTAGTGCTGTCCAACAACAACCTAACGACGATAGAGGACGATGTTCTGGGCCGATTAGACATGTTAACAATGTTATATCTGGAAGACAACCAACTGACACAGATTCCGAATAGTCTCCCTTCGAGCTTGGTTGAGCTGAAGCTGCAGCACAATCGCATTACAGACATCAAAGTCGATGACTTGATAAATTTGATTAACTTGAAAGTGCTGGACGTATCGGACAACAAAATCATCTACATGCCCCAATTAGCTCTGCCAGCTTTAATCACATTAAGTGTCAAGTCGTGCGGCTTAGAAAATATTCATCGACAAATTCCGAGAACGAGCCCGAACCTTCGTCATTTATTAATCGATGGAAATCCCATTAAATGCTCCAAGCTAATAGAACTTGAGCAGTGTAACGAAAACTCATCCGCATTAACTAATGAACACATCAGTGATTATATTGATTACGATTCTGATGAAGCGGGGGGCCGTTTAAATTTGGTTTCGCATTTTACGAACGATGAAGGTTTCAACAAATGCGTGATGGGGAGTTTAACGATGCCAGCGAATCGTCGGGAGGAAGAAGAAGCGACTCCAAACTGTTGGAACGAACAAAAATTAATTACCTCATTCAATATAACAAACGATTCTACATCAGTAGCATCAACAGCAACTCCATCGTCACCTTCCGCCGCTTCTAACGACAATAAACTCCAACACGACGTCACGAAGGGATCTTCAAGAGGGAGGAATGATGGAAATCTATCAAATGAGACAATGCGAACGAGCAACAATACAAGGATAGATGAGAAGATTACGGTTCAGCAGAAAGCTATGCGAGGAAAACCGCTTAATTGGCAAAGCGGAATGCTATTGAAGCGTGAAAATATGAAAAATTCAAAGGCAACCGCAGTGAATAAAAAGGAGAAATTAGTGTTTTCAGTTAACGTAGCGAAAACGGAGATAGCAGCGCCAGAAAATAACGCCAGTAGTTAGCGCCGATAAAAGTTTATCTCTCGAGAGCGAAGATGAGCTCAGACAAAGAGGATTAAATAATTCCATTCTAATGAAAACTAAACAAATTAAAGCTCCGACGCCCGGCACTGCTGACATCACCATGAACAGCATCATCGGAATTAATCCTTCCAATCATGAAGCCGTTGCAAATGGAACGGGAGGAGGCGACAATAGAAATTTAATTGATAACGTTAATGGAGATTATAGGCGAGTGCAATCATCGAGCAAAATTATTTCAGCAAATAAAACGAAAGCAATTAAGGATCATGAAAGCTCAACATCAGCAAATAGCATCGAGAGAAAGTCCGTTTTAAAGAGCTGCAGCGTGATAGACGTCGATTGAATCAGGACATCAAACCGCTTTGGTTCTCTCGCCAAAAGGACAACAAGACCGGCGAGCTCGTCTTTCAGTACTCCGGCGGCTACTGGGAATGCAAGAAAGCTCGCGATTGGAGCAAATGCCCAGCCATTTTTTAGTAGCACGTTTTAGTCAAAATCGCTTTCCCAAGTTTATTTATCCTCACTTTGTTTGACGATTCATGAGACAATTATTATTTGCGAGCTGTGCAATCGGTTTAAATATTAAGGAATAAAGCTGATGATAAAGGAATGAGAATTAGATTTCCATCACCGTTGAGTAAATTAAAGCTTGCTTGGGACCTTGCTGTGTTTCTGGATGAACTCTGAAATGATTGGTGCGACTTTTTCAGGTTCAGTTAGATGGAGATGATGTCGCGAGTCGATGACGTGATACTCGAAGCTCTTGTTTTGCTTGAGAACGTCCAAGACTTCCTCGTAGTATTGTTTCTGTTCCCACCACGGCGAATGAACTGCTTTGATGAACATGTGAGGCATTTTCAGCCGTTTGGCAAATTCAACCGATACTGGCTGAGCGAAGCTCGCTATGACGTAATACTTTAGCCTGGAGTCGCGAGTGAAGTAAAATTTGCCGGGGAACTTTTCACTTCTCTTGATGTTTCTTTTCAGAAGAAACTCTGCTGTCTCTGCGGTGACGCTGTTGGAAGTTCCAGCGACTAATCGTTCAACCATCTCTTCGTAAGTGTATGACGGCGGTTCGCCTTTCTCTTGATTTCTTTGATCGGCAATCATGAAGTTTTCGACGCGGTCTTCGAGGCTTTCCGCCACTGCAGCGGGATCATGGATTTGTGGCTTCAACGCATCGATTTGAATCATCATGTCGACTTTAGAAGGAAATACCGAGGCGAACATGAAGCTTACTAAGCTTCCCAACGAATGGCCCATCAGCGAAATCTTGTCCCAGTTATACTCTTTGCAGAGATAGTTAAGCAAGTAAATGTTGTCAATTCCATGATAAGGCATTCCGTCAGGCACACGAGACGACAGTCCATGCCCAGGCAGATCGATTGCGAGATAACTACGATCCTTAGGAAGTAGCGGAATAAGTCGGTCAAATGTTCCAGCGTTGTCCTTGAAAATAAATTGCGATCAGCTTATCATTACACAATTCAGGTTGAAGCTACTAACTTGCCAGCCATGCATGCACACGATCGGCCTCTGATCCTTTGATCCCCACCATTTACCAGCCAGAATTCCGTCGTTCCATGGAAGTCTTATACGCACTTCTTCGACCTAAAAACAGTTTTGCAGATTTAGACTTTGAACTGACATCTAAAACGTGACCGTCGTTCAGCGCTCGACTCACTTCAAACTCGATCTCTTCGTCGGTGGGAATGTCACAAAGTTCTAAGTTCATCTTGCCACCTTTTTTGTCACTCGATGTCGAATAAAAATGCTTGTAAATGTAGCGCTGCGGATATTTAATTGTTTTAGCGAGCGATTTCATATTGACTGAGTAATTTCGGAATCGACACGCCGAGTCTGACTAGCCTAATTATCACTGAATGACTCGGTTTCTTTTAAGATAAGAAAATCGAGAGTTTCTCTTCTTGTCGACTGATCTTAGGCCACGCCTCGCCTACGCAATTCGATGATTTAAAACACGTTAGGATCACTGAACACTTTCAGAGGAATTTGTATTTGAAGTAAATTTGTATAATTGAAATCTGTTGAGATCCTCTTGATTACTCCTTACTCTGCTTTTGAATGAACGCCGATATGATTGGAGCGATTTTCTCAGGTTCAGTGAGATGCAAATGATGTGTTGAGTCGACGACGTGATTTTCAAAGTTCTTGCTTTGCTTGAGAACGTCCAAGACTTCATCAAAGTATTGCTTTTCTTCCCAGTAAGGTGCGTTGAGTGCTTTGATGAATAAATGCGGCATCGTCAAACGCTTGGCGAGTTCGACCGAGACTGGTTGGGAGAAGCTCGCTGAGTAATTGTACTTCAATCTAGAGTCGCGAGTGAAATAAAATTTGCCGGGAAACTTTTCGCTTTTCTTGATATTCCTCTTCAGCAGATACTTTGCTGTGTCGGCAGTGACACTTCCTCTGGTTCCAGTCACCAACCGCTCGACCAATTCCTCGTACGTGTACGATGGCGGTTCACCTTTCTCTTGATTTCTCTGATCGGCAATCATAAAGTTCTCGATGCGGTCTTGGAGACTCGCTGCCGTTTTAGCCGGATCGGTGATCATAGGCTTCAACGCATCGATTTGAATCATCATGTCAATTTTAGACGGGAAGACCGAAGCAAACATGAAGCTCAAGATACTTCCCATCGAATGGCCCATCAGCGAAATCTTGTCCCAGTTATACTCTTTTCTTAGAAAGTTCATTATGTACATGTTGTCAACTCCGTGATAAGCCATTCCGTCAGGCACGCGAGACGAAAGTCCATGCC
Source organism: Smittia sp. YW1114-2 (assembly GCA_033064975.1). Classification (NCBI taxonomy): domain Eukaryota; kingdom Metazoa; phylum Arthropoda; class Insecta; order Diptera; family Chironomidae; genus Smittia; species Smittia sp. YW1114-2. The sequence goes on from CP093833.1 coordinate 6,272,985, forward strand.
CAGGCAGATCGATTGCGAGATAACTACGATCCTTAGGAAGTAGCGGAATGAGTCGGTCAAATGTTCCAGCGTTGTCCTTGAAAATAAATTGCGATCAGCTTATCATTACACAATTCAGAACAAAGCTACTAACTTGCCAGCCATGCATGCACACGATCGGCCTCTGATCCTTTGATCCCCACCATTTACCAGCCAGAATTCCGTCGTTCCATGGAAGTCTTATGCGAACTTCTTCGACCTATAAAGTAAATTGAACTTTAGACTCAGCTTGAGGTAGAACTTGAATCGTGGAGGTTCACTCACTTCAAATGCAATCTCTTCGTCGGTGGGAACGTCGCAAAGCTCCAAGTGCATCTTTCCACCTTTCTTTTCACTCGACGAATAAAAATGATGAAAAAAGTATCGCGGATACCTGATCGCTCTCGCAATCAACTTCATATTGACTCAGTAATCGAGAATTACTAATCGCGCGATCTATACGCGACTCTGACAATGTTTTCCGTTATCACCGACTGATAATTTTCAATAACTTTCAATGTTTGTCGCCGGCAGCTGATCGCGGTTCCGCCTCCTCTACGCAATTCGACGGTTTGAAATACGTTAGACGAAAGATTGACGAAGAAGTTTGTTTATTCGAGCTTTCCTCAGGATTTGATGTCATAAAAAGCTTCAGACTTAAAAATAGAGAGCGAAACTCTTCCTAAACTTAAAGTTATTATCGAAACAATGAAAAGTAATATTGAAGACGAGATAGTAAGGAGAATCACGAGAATTAGATCAGAGCTCTGGCTTTGAATGCACAGCTAGCCCTTTTGTTGAATGGAAATTGCAGACTTAAACGATCATCGAGAACTCGAGCTCTTTAGGTTGGAGGCCTCGATTGGTTGGCGTTGAGGCCGAAGGAGTTTGAATTCGATTTGCGCCTGGCGTGCGAGGCTTACGAACGACTGGCGAAGCAAAGCCATGGTGGTTTATTGGAAGGTAATTGGGTCGATGTGCCACCTCTGATGAGCGAACGACACTCTTGCTCTGATAGACGTAATTCTGAAAGGTGAAAATAATTAGAAATCGAGCATTAATTAGAATCGACTAACTTACCTCGAACCCTTCGTAGCTTGTGGCGTCACGCTCCGAGATGGTATCTTCAGAAGAGACCAAGATTTCCGGTACAGGTCGCTTGAAGCTCGCAGTGCTGCTTCGTCGCTTCTTGCCTCCGCTCCTGCGAGATGTCGTTCTCTTAATGCACGACCCGACGTTGTAAACTTTCAAGCTGACATTTTTCGAGGGAACTTTCTTCGACGCGTTCGCATTGTTCTGTCTTAGAGCGTTTGCTGGTGATGCAAATGCACCAAGGAGTTGTCGCTTTGCTTGTGGTCCAGCCAATTTTGGAACTGGCAGCTTGCGCTTCCCGTTCTCAGTGCGAACAGAGCGGATTGATGACGCTGTTGACGATGCAGTTGTTGACATAGCCTTTTGAGCGGCGACTCTCAAACGACCTCCAGTTGTCTTCATAACTGCTGTGTGATTAATAATTGTTTGTTCAACGGTCAAAGGAGTACGAGCAGTCATGTTGACGCGCACTGGAGTACGAGCTGGCGTTGCCTGTATTTTCTTACCACTCTTAGTGAGCTTCTCTTGACGCTTTGCTTCGTAATCTTTCTCGATGATGTCCTGAATAGGAACTCCATACATTGTGAACGAGCGGTTGTTTTCCTTTTCGTATTTTGCCACCATATCGATCAACTTTGCTTCGATCTTAGGGAGCTTCATTGTAATCATCTTGCGTTCTTTCTCTTCCTTCAGCAACTGCCCACCGCGGTTATTATAGCGCTTGGGATCGGATTCCTTGCTTTGTAGCGACTCCATCTGGTTCCACAATTCCTGGCGCTCCTGAATTATGGCGAAAATTGCTTCGTTGTCCTCGTAGAACGTTTTGAGGTCTCGCAGTTCGCACTCGTGCAATTCCAACACATCCTCGTTGAAGATTTTGGCTGTGTAACTTGGGAAACGCATACGCTCAGCGTCAGACTTTAAGCACTTGTCCCAGTACTCTTCGATCTCAATGCGAACTCTCTCGATGAAATTTCGAATATTTTCTTTCTTGATTTGCTCGCAGCGTTGAACCTCGGCGAGAAGCTTGTCGTATGTGGTTTGCGTGACGTCTGTATATTTTGCGAACTGACGGTGATGCTTTTCTGGTATGTCGAGATACTTCCAAAGTTGGTTCAAGCGTTTGCTCATGTCGATGATCTGGTTTTCCATTTTCGAGTATTGGCCCATCAGAGTAGCGAGGAAAAGTTCAACTTTCTCGATGTAATGTTTTGTTGGGTTCATGTCAGTCGAGTAAACGAGATTGTCATCGTACTCGCTGAGGTTTGTAATCTCCAACTTCGCAAGGATCTCCTTGATCTTCTCTCGCAGCTGAAGGATTTTGTCGTAACGGTTGTAGCGCTCCTCTTTCAGTTGTTCAATGTGCTCGCGAAACTCTTGCATTTCGCGTTCGGACGGCAATGGATCTGATGACAACGGACGTGGATCTTCATCGATTTCTAAAATTTTTAAACGAATAAACAACCGCGCCCTTAACATTTTCCTCGATCACTTACCGTCGCAGATTTGTTCCTGCTCGCGCAGGAGACTCGTGATCTCCTCGCGACGTGCTTCCAATTTCTGGCGTAGGCATTGTAAACTGTCATCAATGTTCTTCTGGAGTGTATGGAGAGGGACATTCGAAGCGTTTACATCTTCGGCGTCTTCTTTAAGAAGCCGCTTCAGCTCCGACTTCTCCTTGTTTAAGTCTGTTATGCAAATATTTAGAATATCGTCTAATTTATCTGTAGACCAACTTACTGTTAATGCGCTCCTGGATGACAGATCCGCGATCTTTGGTCTCGTTGACGATGTCGGTGAAAAAAGCGTCCACATGATCCAGTAACATTTCCAAATGCTGCTCGCCGATATCAGGCTCGAAGAGAACCTTCCAGAGACTATTAAGCTCTGCAATCTTTTTCTCGGCAATCTTGTTTATGCCTTGAAGCACTCGCTTGCTGCGAACAGAGACCATTTAAGCTACTTCGAGTAAAAATGCTATCGAATTTCTTACTTTAGATTGTCCATTTCGTTGACTTTCTTTTTTCTGTCTTAAAACCACTTTGAATTATGTAAACTCCAATGTGTTCTAACAGGTCAGACACAAAACAACACTTTTATTTCGGGTAAATTGTTAGATTAATTGTATTTCACGCACAAAAACGTAAATACTTTACTTAGTTTTAGTCGTTGGAGATTCAAATTTATTTGTCCGTTGGTTGCTCGCAAAGGACGAAAACTCAACGCAAATATTCAAATTTGAATTAGCCGTTTAAGTTTTTTAGCTTCTCTCTTCACACAGCGATACGACTGCATTTGAATAGCTCATCTTATCTCGTGTCGCACTGCCTGATGTGTTTTAGATTAGGTTCTCCGACTCTCACTTTCAGTTCTGTTTTATCTGTTTGTCCTATCGAACGCGCCTATCGTTGTCACAGTAATTTATTTATTTCCAAAATATGGAAGTGCAGGTTGAAATTAACGCAAAGCCTTTAAAGACGAGGAATATAGCAAAGCGTATTTTTAAAGTTACTGACAAAAGCTGGGAAGATTTGGCAAAGTTATGTATAGTAAACTTTTATTCGAGAGGCGGTGTCGGCCAAGGCAACATCGACCGCTACATCGACTTCAAGAGACACTTGCCGAACGTCGTGGGCTTCGCGCTCAATTGCTTTCGTAATGCTGAGCTATCGGACCCGAATGATTGGAACCACAGCGAGCTTTTGATGGCAGAAAGCGGGAATAAGATATACGATTTTGATGACAAGGGCGATTCGAATGTGGTCAAAGCGATTCGAGACGCTTGTAACAACGACGAGTTTAATTTTTTGAACGTTCTGCCTATTATCTACAACTTCGAGTCGAATCTCTTCTTCACCCCGCTTTTTCGTGTGCGACGTCACATGAACGATATGCCTCATTTCATCGATGCCAAAGCGAGAACATACAAAGATTTCAACGACTGGGAAGAGAACAATAGCTTGCCAGCGACTTGTTCGTTTATCTTCCCCACGAACGGAATTTTGAACGGCTCTAGCACAACGAAGCGAGTCAAAGACAAGCATGGAGCGTCAGCATTGATCGAGACGACAGCCGAATTCGTTGAGAAGTATGGTGGGCATTTGGGCATATTGATTGCTTCCCCCCTACATGCTGCCGAGCCGATAAGCGAGATTTACGACCGCTTAACTCATGGCGAGTCAATCAATCCGTTCAAAGACAAAGAAGCTGACACTCTTTGGTTCAATACTTTTATGAAGCTCTCGGGTCCTTTCGGGAAAATTTCAGAGAAGCTTGGCTTTGGATCGTCGAAGAAGGAGAAGAAACAAACGAAGAGCGAATTAATCGAGGAGGAAGCAGTGAAGATTCTCAACACAATGTTGAATACTGACGACCAAGTACAGAGTAACGACAATTTTTTGATCGCCGCCAATTCATTCTTTGACAATCCTATGTCAATCAAGGTAGGTGACTAATTCAGCTTCAACTTTCACTACTCTCCTATTAGTGCGCGTCACGCTGTAACTTTAAAGTGATTTTTATCATTTTTAGGATTTGATGAAGGTGTCAAAGCGCTACACCGAGACACCGTTTGGTTGCCTCAAACTCAGCATCTTCCTCGGCTTTTTCATGAAGACAAAATTTTACTACTACAGCAAAGATAAGCTGGAGCTCATCAAAGGCCTCCACGACATAGCATTGAAGATCGATGAAGCTAAAACCTTTCGAATTACAAATCAAAAGGAAGTTGTTGTCGGTCCACTGATAATAGCGATTGGCCTCGTCGAAGAATATCCTTGTGTCGAGATCCTAAGGCTTGTAGCTGGCCTTGAAGGTAACCAATTGTCATCTAACATCATCCGAGACTTTGCGAAGTTCTTCAGAAAAAATAACGATTTTCTAAGTTCGATGATCGTCGAGCAACAACATTCAAGGGAAGCTGTTGAGGACAGTGAACGGAATAAAAGCAAGCTCGGTGCAAATGTTGAGCAGATGCGAATATACATAACGAAAGATAGAAATCGCATGATCCACTATCAGAACCAAGACTACGAGCTTTCCAAGCCCGATGGCAAGAACAGCATCAACTGCAGCGCGATCAAAATCATGGAAAAGCGTCTGAAAATATTTTCAAAAATAATTCACACAGTTTGTCAGAAAGATTTCGACGTCGTCAGGTCCGGTAGTGTTTTCCACTTTATCAGAAATGCCGAAGACTTCGGCTTGAAGAACGAGAAGACATCCAGTCAAACGAAAGTCTTTCCAATGTTGATCTTCGTCTATCAGACGCTCAGAGTCAACCATATTCCTTTCACTATCAAAAGATGTTCATTGGGCCGGCCGCTCTTCATCATCGGCTACGGAGTGAAAATTCATCTCGACGAACTGCACGGAATCCTCAAAACGAATCCTGCAGCGATCCATTTACTCGAAGCAATTTGTCACCTCGACGCTGATTCCACGACGAAGCTTGATCTCATCAAGTGGAACTTTAATAACGACCGAGCTCTGTTCAGTTGGCTCTCATGGTCGTTCAAGACCTGCGATGATGGATTGAATCAAATCTTAAACCTCCACGCCGACATTCTTTCAAACGAGTTCAAGGGCATGGTGGAGCTTTTCATCGACGAGAATAAGTTCGAGACTAACGGACTTCTCATGATTCGCTCGGGAAGCTACAAATTTCTCATCACCGTACACGTTCTCCAGCAGCTCACCAGAAGCGAGAGAATATCGATGATGAAAAGCTTCGGGAGCCTCCTCGACCACGACGAGCTCCTCATCAACGTCTTTGGAAAAGTTTTCATCGAGAGGGCGCAAGAAGATTTACCGCTCGCTACAAGTCAATGATGTGAACGTTTATCGAACACGCGAATGGAACTATGACGACGAACCTCGTTGTGTTGGCTCTGTCATCACCTCAGAAGTCTCGGACAATTTAATCAACTAAGCTTCTCATACGACTGACAGATGTTTCAATCAAACTTCACACAAGACTTGTCCATCGATTCCGCAACCGTCTCAGCCCATGCGAAAATGACTGAAATTAAAACACATGAGAACTCTCAGTTCATAATTTGTTTCCACCTCACAAGAAGCTCATGAATCATCGCTAGCTGGAAATCCATGTTCCGATATCAAACGATTGTGCAAATTAAAAGTCTTTGACCATAAACCAAAATATTGCGGCTTTTTCTCACGATTGATGCATTTCGCGTCGAGGCGCACAATGGAAAACGCTGACGAGCTGGTGTAATGTTTATTTATGATTCGCGAAAAGCGAAATGAACTGGAGCTTTTTCTCATCGAATCTCGAACCTTGCTCGACGCGTTTCTTCAGTCTTTCTTCAGCATTCGTCCGCGGCGGTCGCAACAGCAAACAAGTGGAAAGGAAAACCGTTGGAAAGCAAACGGAAAGAAATTTTTGTTCGATATTCGACGCGCGCTGCAGACAATAAACGCAAACGATGATTTTCAATGGTTCGCTTCGATTTATATTTGATTTCTGATCGGAGACGCGAGAAACGAATTTTGGGTGGAAGTTGAATTGAAAGTGAAAAGCATAAAGATTGGCGAGAGATCAGTCAAAGGAAAAGAAACTCGATCGGATCCGAAGATGATCAATAAAAAGTTCATTTTGCTGCTTTTGTACTCGTCGCAATAATTGTAAAGACAAACGTCGAGTGAAAACTTAATTTAGAAAATGTGAAATTGGCGAGTCTCGTGTCCAACGATCGCCGTCAAGTGCAATAATCGCTGATCAGAGATAAAGTTGAGCAATCACTCAAAAGTTCCATGTGCAATAGCGAAGAGAGAAGAGAGAAAATAATTTTACCAAAAATCATAACCGAAAAAAGATAAAGTTTAATTAAAGTTACAAAGCGCAAGAGCAGCAAAAAATAAAATCGGCAAAAGTCATTGCGCAACTTGTAAAATTAATAAAACAAAATTAAAAACAGAGAAACACACAAAATAAGCAGAGCGATGAATCTCCATTGGATTATAAAATTTCTACTGTGGATTACTTGGCTGGAGCATAATTTTTGCATTGGTGAGTCCGCAATCAAGTCCAAGCAAGCAAACGTCAGACTCTTCTCATCTCGTTGCATCTGAATGTGCTTAAGAACCGGATGACCCATTTAAACCTGACGCACGAGATGAGTTCGCGAGATTCCAGCTCGATTCAATCAAATCTGCAGTTTATTATGCAGGGAACTTCTGCTTGTTCTGTTGAAATAATTCTTGACTTAGCTTAATTAAAAGGAATTTTGTTGGTCTACTTACCAACAGTAATCAATAAAGTTCTACCTTAGCTTAGACTTAACACGTAGCGCATAATTCACCAAATTTTGCAACGCAATTCCACAAAAATCCCCGGGAAACATAATTCGACAATCTTCGATGCTAACAGAGTTTGCTGACACTTGACTGGTTTTCCAATTAGAAACGTTATTCAACTCGTTATCGCGCAAATAGTTGAATCAGACGTCGTGATGAAATTTTCCTTCAAATGCACGCGACGGACTTGGCGATGATGGAGAAGTCAAACCAGAATTTCAACTGGAAATCTGTAATCGCGCCGATTAAAACAGTTAGACGAATCAATAGCGAGAAATTTCTCTTGCTTGCGAATGTTGGAATGAACTTCACATTGAAACGGTTAGCCGGACGGTGCAGCTGAATGCAAACTCGCTGCCTGTCCCGCAAACCGCACGCTTCTCAGACTATTAGCGGAGAATTCGTGTTTGCATTAGCAAAGGAAAAGTTTAAACATGGTCTTGCAATTTGTGGTTTCCACCAAACGAAAGTGTGCTCGAGTAGTTGCAACACAAGCCGGGACGAAATCTCATCGAGCAATTGTCATCGCGGTGATTTACGGCTAGCGTGAGTGCTTTTGGGGTGAATAATTGATCGCTCAACGAGATCGGCAGCAACAAAGGCTCATTTATCCGTAACGACTTTAATTGAGCAGGGAAGAAGAGCGTAGAGAGTTGAAAAGGTGTTACAGTTACGTGAAAATGGGCATTTCATCACCCGCAAGACGAGCGCAGTTCGAGAGGGACGATTAACGAGTCTAGTCCAGTAATTGAGACTAAGCATTGACGTTATGGGCTTTCGTTGTAGCTAGAAAGAAATTGCTTTTCTCTCGCTCTCGTGACTTTTTTCCTCATCAGCAGGCCGATTGTATTCAAACAAGTTAACTCTCGAGAGTTTGATAATTATTCAGAAGATTGCGATTAACAAAGCTTTTGTGTCTTCAGCTGTCGTCTTTTCGGTGCCAAGATTAACGAGGGATTACTTCGGAAATAATGAGTCGGACCATGAGAGAGTTGATGAAATTTAAATCAATCAACAGCATTTCGCAAACGCTTCAGCCTCACTTTCGAGCTAATCTGGCCGGGTTGATGAGGGAATCTTTTTCGTTATTGACGTGCGAAAGTGATTTACATACGAATTTGCTTCCATTCACTCGCGCTGATGCTGATGAATGAGTGAAAAATTTCCATTTCTATTATTTATCACGCTGTAGTCGAGAGCGAACAATAACACGAGAACACAGCGATTCTCAGACCCAGTAACATGATCTAATAAGCCATTTCTCAAAGCCGCCGACGACGCTCGATTCGAGAGTTGGATCGAGGAAATTTCAATTTCATGAAGCCGAATGAATATGCAGACACTTCAGGAACAGCGAAAAAGACTTTCTTACTTCTTTGCAGTGGAATTAAACATGAAGAAAGTGATCTCACTCTTACTGAAATTGTGCAAATGAATTGTCACCAACCTACGGATGACGCTACACACGTAATAACACGTGTCCATTGAATTTGCAATTATGATCACAAGACCTGTCACTCGGCCAAACGCCTCTTACTCTTCAGCCTCACAGACCAAATCGAGCTAATTAGACCACTCAATTAACGCCGCTAATTTAACGCTCAACGTCTCACTACAAAAATTAAACTTTTCCTGATAATTTTCCACTTAAATACAAATGACGCAATTGGTTTACAGATCATAAATGCGGAACAAGTCGTACATCATGCAACATATGAAGATGAAAAAGCGAGAGAAAACTGCAAATGAAAAGTGCATGGGAAAAGTCGTGAGAAGCAGTTTCACTTTGAACGAAAAACTGTTGCATTCATGAGCCGAAAGGCATTAGGAAGTCGGAAGTGCAACTGAGGCTTCTTCTTACTGAACTGAAGAAATGTTAATACGCGGATCGAAGCAGTTTTAATTGGAAACTCATTAGACATCGATGGCGGATTTGCATTGTTGCTTTCGTTTGAATTTTGCGATGGATTCGCCACACTCGTGAGGCGCGGACAATGATTTTTCACGATTTCATTAAGGCAAAAGTCTCGCTCTCTCGGCGGGGAAATGAAAAGCGCTGAGTCAGATTGAGTCGCTTGAGAAGTAATTAATAATCTGCATCAAATCACCTAAGGTTAATTGTTAGACAATTGTTCCCTGTCCTCGAAAGTCCATAAATCTCATCTTCTAAGCAATCATAAGTTGCTTCATCGGCTCGCGACCCAACGGACTGAAATGTGTAACAGTCGCCGAGAGTCAAACTGTCTCAAACAATTGAGATTTCGATGGGAAAAAAGCTCGATGCTTATCGTCGTCACTTTTGCTTTTGTCTGCTCGCTCGTTTTGCATTTTCAGACGCGTCCGAGACTCTTTAACCCCCGCCTGGACAGCTCTTTGCACAATGTCGGGCTCTTAAGAAACGAGCAGACGCTAATAATGGAAGCGAGAGATGTTTTTCCACGATAAGTCCCACGAGACCTTTTCTCGTGTCATTGCGCAATGCATTGAAACAATTTCGAGATCAGTTAATTTCTTAATTGTCACTTCTAGGCTGCACGTTCTACTCCACAAGCGAGTATCCGGCCGCTGACTCAGACTCCGGGAAGTTCGTACGCATCAAGGAGGATCATCCAGTTGGCGAGGAGATTTTCGCCATCGACGTCTACCCAAGGTCAGTTCCATGAAAGCAAGAGTGAAACTTTTCTAACTCTCATTGTTTGCTATTATTGCTTCGCCGAATCCACAGAAAATCCGTTGAACTGCGCGGAATTGATCGCTCAAGCAAAGACGACAGGTACTTCCGCGTTCGGGAAGTGAATTCGACGAGAATTCAGATCGTGCTGAGAGAAAGCTTGAACGATCTCGTCGACAATGACACACCACACAACATACTAAAGTTCAAAATCCAGTGCAACAGCGCCGGGCTGAGTAATCGGAGGAATCATGACGTAAGTTGCATTATGAAAGTTTCTTTAGACTCGTTACTGTAATCTGCGATTACTCTGTTATGATCTCTCTTCGACAAACGCGATTAACTTTGTCTATCCGCTCGCCGACGTGAAGAAACTGTTCACGTGCGCGAAACAACTTGGGGGGCGGAGATGAAAAGCGGTGTGACGGTTAAAAAACAACCGTGGGGAACAAAACGACTCTGACATCACTCTTCATCGCCTCCCTAATCTTCCATTCTTACTTAATTTAAATTTGAACTAATCGCAATGTTTATTTGCTCAGGTCTCCTTCTTCATGCTAACAGTTTATGTCGAAGATATAAACGACAATAAACCTGTTTTCATTAACGCGCCTTACTCTATCACCATCGATGAGACGACGCCATTTGGATCGACAATTTTCCAAGAGATCCAAGCCATCGACCGCGATCAGCCGAACACTCCAAACTCGGACATCCAATACTTCATCGGTCAACAAACTGTAGACTCGCAGGGAGCTTTCTTCATGATGGATAGTCCACACCGGCCTCACATCATTCTCAAGCGCTCCCTCGACTTCGATCACGGAATTAGACGATTCGACTTGAACATAATTGCGAAAGATCGAGGTGTTCCACCGCACCAGGTCAACACTTCGCTCTCCGTGTTTATCGATGATGTCGACGACCTGCCGCCGGTGTTCACGCAGGAAGCTTACTACACCAAAGTCAAAGAGTTTTTCACAATCACCGGGAAATCGATTCACAAGCCACTGAAAATTGAACCGCCAATTGAAGCCTACGACCAAGACTCGCTTAATTCGACGCTTGTCTACAGCATCGTCAACGGGAATGAACGCGAAGTTTTCTGGATGCATCCAACGTCAGGAACGATTTATCTCAAAAAAGAAATCGACTTAGAGGCAGAGAATTTGTCTGAAAACACTTTCGTGTTACAAATCGACGTGCGTCAGAAGAACGACGTCTTGAAGCGGGCGTTGGCGAAAGTTGAGATCGAGATTGTGGACATAAACGACAACCAACCTGAGTTTGAAGTGGATTTGTACAACATTTCGATCGTTGAAAATCTCCCGACGGGTTTCTCGGTGTTGCAAGTGAACGCGCTCGATCGAGACCAAGGTGAAAACGCGCTGTTCTTCTATAAGATTTTTAAGGAGGATCCGGCTGGAGCTTTCAGCGTCGACCCACAATCTGGGTGGATGACGGTTCGCAATCAGTCGATACTAAACAGAGAAGAACGACCGTCGGTGAAGCTTTTGATTCAAGCGCTGGAGAAAGTTAAGCCGTACAACAAGCGCGAAATCACGACAGACTCGACCGTGGCCGTGGAAATCACGCTGCTCGACGCAAACGACAACAGCCCGACGTTCGAGCAGGGAAATTTGTACGAATTCAAAGTCGATGTTAATGCCTCGGTTGGTCATGTTGTTGGTAAAATTAAAGCAAACGACCCCGACGACGGCCCAAACGGAAAAATTGTATATGAAATGAAGAACCGGAAAGAGACTTCGGTCCCTTTTAAGCTCGACCCAAAGACGGGAATGCTACGAGTAAGCGGAAAAATGCTACCAGGACGAGTCGCTCTGTTCGTCGAAGCATGTGATCAACCGATAAACCTCTCCGAGCAACGCTGTTCGCTTGCAGTTCTAACCCTTGACATCGTGAATATCGCCGATGCTTCAGAGATCAAGTTTATGGGGGCACCCTATGAGTTCTGGATCAGCAGCAGTGCGCCTATCGGAAGCTCTGTTGGGCAAGTTCGAACTGTCTATCGCGATGACGTGAGTTGTACATTTGAACTTGGTACATTACAATTGAAATAAACTCAATCCCATGCAGATTATTTTCGACCTGCTCCATTCGTACTCTGAGGGCGTTCCGTTCGCTATTGAAGAACAGTCGGGAATCATCACCGTAATCAGGCCCATCAACAGTTTCAACAGAAACGTCTACACTTTCGAGGCAGTAGCAACCTACTCGCACACACCTGTTGAGGTAAGGCAATCTAGAACTCTAAACGAACGGGAATCGGTCCCCCTTCGACTCAGTTGTTTGCTCATGTAGCGAACAAGTGATCGCAAATTACTGTTTAATTGAATGTTTGAGTTTCACGCTTTGATTGATCGCATCGCGAGATTTCACAATAAAATTTCTTTTCATTCAAGCATTTAAAAAACCAGACGCGATCAATGAAGAAATCGCTGTCCGAGGAGCTTGGATTTCAAGTCGACGAAGGTGTCGTCTCGGACCTTAACTTCGCCAACATGTACATCGCAAACGTGACGATCAACGTGGTGAATCCCAACAGCAAGTCAGCTGCGTATGTAAAAGCAACGCAGAACCAACTGATCGAGTTTAGAGTGATGGAGAACCTGCCGAACGCTCTCGTTGGAAGCTTGATGAGTAAGAATTTGACAGAGATGAGCAACAACTTGCAGACTGCGTCATCGTCTCCATCAGCATCAGTCCAAAGAAAACCATCGACACGAGAAAACCGTCAAATGATGTCATCGTCAAAGTTCAGAAAGCTCGCCGAGGTGAAGAAGAACGTCACTGCAATGGTGACAACGCCATCGTCGATCGGAATGATCGCAAGAAAGTCAAGAAATATGTTCAACACGACCACGAGACGAAAGGCGATCGCGCAGCAATACGGAAGAGTGGTAAACCTGCCGCCAATTACACTCAAGAACAATAAAAATGAAACGTCAATGATGAGTGAAAAGCCATTATCGGGCCTAAACAAGTACTTGCGAAGCCGAAATCGCATCGTGAGAGCCGCGAAGAATCTCAATTTCTTCATCGTTAATGATTACGATCTGAAAGATAAAATGTTTGTTTCGGCCGATGGCAATTTAATGACGATTAACGGTTTGGATCGTGAAGAGCGGGAATCGTACAAGCTGAGTGTGATCGCCGAGTACTCCAACGGGTTGGTCGAGAACGCGGGAATTTATCAGATTAACGTGATAGTCGATGACGAGAACGATAACCCGCCGAAGTTCGACCACTCGAGCTACATCGGAATCATTGCGGAGAACAGCGGGATTGGATCCGAAGTCATGCTCAATAATTTGCTCATTGTTAACGATCTCGACGCTGGTGCGAACTCCGATTTCGAGCTGAGCATTCTCGGCGATGGCAATCGAATGTTTTCGATTGAGAAAAGTAACAATGGCAATAGCAGCGCTTTAACGTTTTTCTCAGACAACATACTTGATGAGTACAGCAGCATGATTGATATCAATTTGCACTTGATGATGCTGAGCTCTCGAGACGTTCTGGCAAACCAAACTCACTATTCAATAAGATTTGCTGGGCCGAGCGCTCTCGATCGCGAGCGCAAAAACTTCTACAAGTTGAGATTACTGGCGAAAGATTCCGGTGGCCTCACATCTGAAGCTCAACTGATGATCTTTGTGACTGACGTGAACGACAACGCGCCAGTCTTCGAGAAGCTCGCTGTATTCAAGCAAACGGGAATCGAGATTCTGCAGTACACCGACAAAATGGAAATCTACTTCGTCGATGTGAATCAAAACTACGCTGGAAAGCGACCAAGCGCGCTGGCGTTAGAGTCAGATACTTTCGAGTCGCGATTCAAAGTGAAAGAAACGTATGAAGAGGCGACCATTGGCACAACAATCAAGCCACCGAAGACGCGATATCGGAACAAACCAATCGGCAGTCCACGATCGTTAGACACAGAAGACCGAGCCTTTAAAGACAGCGCACCGGAAATCATTGCCATCAACTCGTCGTCATCAAAATATCCACTTTTCTCAATTGAAGAATCTCTTGGACCCGGCGTGACAATTCTTCAGCTAACCGCACATGACGAAGACTACGGAGCGAACTCACAAATCGTTTACGAGATTGCGTCTGAGAAGATTTCTCTTTCGCGTGCCTTCAAAGGCGACGCCAGTCGAATTCACAAACCCGCATTTTTCTCTATCGACAGAATTTCTGGTGAGCTTAAAGTCAATCGGCAGCTTGTTCCGAACGTTGAAGTCACGCTTAACGTCTCAGCGAAGGATCCCGCAGGTTTGGCCGACTACGTACAAATCGCAGTGCAAATTTCAGACGTGAACAACCATCCACCTCAGTTCATGCGGCCGTTTTACTCGTTTGACATCGAGGAAGGTTTCCATGTCAGCAAAATCTTAGGGACGATTCAAGCTGTCGACGACGATTTCGAAGACAACGCGAACATTACTTACTCGATTGTAAACGCTGACACTGAGAGATTCCCCTTCAGCATAACGCCAAAGACTGGAATCTTGAAGGTCTCGGGCCAGTTGGATCGAGAGCTAAAGTCGCTATACGAGTTCAAAGTTATGGCGAAAGACAACAGCCGAAAGTATAACCGACTTAACGCTACTGTCGTAATCGAAGTGAACGTAATCGATGTGAACGATAATGCGCCACAGTTCATTGGTTTCGATGACATGATGATCAATGAAATCCCCGCGAGAGCGAGAAAATTAAACAGCGATTTGCATCACAACGAAGATATCGCTCCGCAAAACAAAACTCCAGTCTACAAGATTAGCTTGGATCGGAGTGTTAGCGCTCGCCGACTCATCAAAGAAGTTAAGGCGATCGACATCGATTACGCTTTGAACGGAATGGTCTTCTATAACTTCTTGCATAATACTTTTTCGCACTTGTTTGAAATTGATGCACGCGAGGGATTGATCACCACAGCACCAAACCAGGAGCAGCTGCGAGCTTTAAACGACTACGATTTCGTGAATCTAACGGTCGTCGCTTCAGATTTGGGGAATCCCGTGAAGAGCTCATACGCTCTTGTGATGATCACGTTGGTCGGAGACAAACGGGTCGAAGCGCCAAAGCTAGATACGCTACGGAAGTCTCAGGCAATCGTAACGAAACCAATTCTGTTCGTCAATCAGTATTATGAGCTCGACGTTCTTGAAAACAGCCCCACGCCGATGAGGCTGATTCAGTTCAACACAACCAATGACGATAACAACTACAAATGGTCGCTGGAGCTTGAGAATAAACGTGACACGGGCAATGAACCAACAGACATTTTCAGTATTGCTGATGGAATTCTCTGGCTGACAAAATCTCTTGATCGCGAGCAAGTGGAGTCCTACTCGTTGAAAATCCGAGCTGACATCATCGCGCCTCGAAGACCCCGCAATGGCAAGAGCATGCAAATGATGTATCCAGTGACTGACGATCGTATCGACAATCTCTCGGAGAATGAAGTCAGAGTCGTAGTGAAAGTTTTAGATGTTAATGACCATGTTCCGCTGTTTAAAGAGAGCGGACCAATAATTGCAGTCATCCCAGACACCGTCAAGTACGGCTACAACGTGCTTAAAGTGCAAGCTGACGATGCCGATTCGGGTATCAATGGAGACATTCGCTACTCAGTCATCAACGAGCCTACTAATTTCTTCGGAATCGACGCATTGACTGGGCAGATCAGAGCTCTTGGACCGCTCTGGCGTGATAATCAAAAAGTGTTCGGGTTCGATGTCAAAGCAACCGACAAGCAAGGCTCGGACACAGGAAAGAGTAGCATCGTAAATGTTTTGGTAAGGAAATATCGATGGTATTAGCTGACAGAGCTTTTGTTTATTCCCTTTTTCTACTCTCATTACCAAGGTTTATGTGCTTGATGACCATAAACATGTCAAGTTCGTTATGAGCGGGAACACAATGGATATCGAGCGAGAGGCAGAGACGATTTCCAGAAGTTTGTCCGAGGCAAGCGGGCTGATCGTGAAAATTAGAATGCTGGAACCGCACGAGGTCAATCGAGAATTTCTCACGAATGTCTACGTCTATGCCATAGATCCGAAGACGAACAGCGTCGTCGAGATGGAGGAGCTGCAAGAGTGAGTAGAGATTGAAATTAGACTTTCATTGTCTTAAAAATCTCAATCCCTTTAGAATTATGGAGCAGCTAAACATGCAAGAGATCCAACCGTCTCTGCCAATCATCGAACTGACAAAGCTCGGCGTTCCAGCGCATCTCGCGCCGAAATTGAAGCAAGGCTCGGGAGAACTCGCCTCGATTGTTCTTTCTATCACGATTCTGATCGGTGGTGTGTCGACTGCGATTTGCATTCTTTGCGTTCGCTACAAACGGTGAGAGATTCGAATGTCACACAAGATTGTCCACGAACACATCACATTAAGATTATCCTCCTAAATGTTAACACATCATCGACAAGTCACGCAATGCTTTTGAGGTTGCTAACAGCGCACAGGCTCTGAAGTATTAATTTAATTAACTTTGATGGTGAAACGAGCTCAATTCAGTTTGTTTGAGATTATTTATTATTGTGCCGTTTGTCTTGAGCTCAACATGCGTCTAACAAATTATTTGTAAATGCTCCCTCCTCGACACTAAATGAAGATTTTGAGGCAATAAAGACTTTTTCGATCCGAATCCACATGCAATGTTTTACTCCTGGAACCTGAACCTGAAACCCCGAGCGCCTTTTCTCGTTCCCCAGCATTCGTCCTCAAGCTTTGCCCCAGTTCTGCAGAACGCTAACAAATAACTGTAAATTCTAACTCGACTAACCGGCTCAAGAATGTCTCGCATAACAGCAAGAAATTGCATAACAAACCTGGCACAGAGAAAGGTAATGGATGCGACGACTGAACGAGTTTCTGCGCTCAAGTAATCATCAATTCTTTCTCTTACTATTTCCTGATTCTAGTCGCTTGCAAAACTCGATTGCGCCCGATAGAAACAACGTTTCGCCGTCGCACGTTTCATCGCAGATGATGCGACAGCACTTGTTTCTGCCTCAACCGGTCGCAGGCGATTGTTCGAGCACCGATCCCGTCAGCGATGAGACGACAAATGAAGTGTATGCGCCAGTATTGAAGCAACTGATACCTACGAGAAAAAATAATCATATGCTAGGAAGCCAACGAGAACCAAACGAGCCACGAGAGTACATCGACATTCCGCTACCCAAGTCGGTCCTTCAAATCAATCTACAGAATCACGAGAACAATTGCGCGAGATACAATTATATGCTGCCGACTAAGAACAACATTCTTAAGCAGCACTACGAGTCAACCGAATGCGTGTGCGAGACTTCGGATGAGAAGCAAGAAATGTCGAGCAACAGGTAACGAGCGAAACGTTCACCAATCGATTCGCATTTTTAGTTTGTTCTTCTAGCACTTACGAGGACTCGCTTAAGGAGTTTGCTACGGAGACGACCACAACCAGCACAATGATTGCCCAAAGAATGAGCTTCAAACAGAAAATCTACGACAATCTTGACCGCCATTCCAATCGTCACTCGTTCTCCGGATTTCACCAAATGAATCGACACATGAAAAACTCTCGGCGATCTTCATTTATCTTCGGATCAAGCAACTCGCCGCTCAGTATCGTGCGATGACCAAAAATTTTCATTCTTTCTGTATTTTGAAGTTAATTTAATAAATGATACAAATAATTAAACTTGATTCGGAAAATTCTAACTAAACTGAAACGGTTTCCCTCCAATTTTAATTCCGAGTCGTCACTCATTAAAAACAAACGAAAATGAAAGCAAACCTAATAAGAAGCGCTATGCTACTGTAGTTACGAGCGTGAGATTATTATCGACGAATGAAACACATGAGAATAGGGTTTTCCAAAACTCGTGTTTTTGAAAAACCGAAGCTTCGTATTATCTAGAAAACTCTAGCGTTCAAAGAAGCGTCAGAAAGCCGCGAACAGACTTTTGTGCAGAAGAAAGTAGCAGCAGAGAAAACTCGTTCAACATCATTCGACGTGGGCTTGATTGTCAGTAAAGCATCGTACAAAAGCTGCAAATTTTTAGTACGTTTTCCCGTATTTTTGAAAAGCGAGAACTCTGTCTTCAACGTTTTGAATTGATCTCTTGAGCTCTTTCGGAGCTTCGTAAGATTTTGTGATCCCCTGATTGAGCTCCTCCTCCATTGTTAATTCTTGGGAAAATTCATCACTTGGATCGGCGATGTTGACATTCTCCAACAAATCCAACCCGAAAAGTTGTTTCATCAAGTCTTGGGCACAACTGATTTTTTGATTGGAAGGAGTTGACTTCGGACCATGAAGGCACTTGACGCTGATTCCTTCAGTTTGCTGTTCAAGTTTTTTAACATGAAATTTATTGCGGCGTCAGCAGAGATGAGAGTGGAATCCTGTGCCCGGCTGAGAGCTTCCACAGGTAATCTTATTGGCTTCAAGTCGGCGCTCAAATTTTTATAGAAATATTTTAACACGATTTGAACAAAAACATTGCCTAAACAGGTAACTTACCCATTTACATATGTGTACTTTTTCAATCTATGAATCGTGTGAAAACTATATTTTACTTCTTCAATTTTTTACAAAAAGTTGCAGAATGGAAAACAAATGAGTTCGGAAAAAATTCGAAGCTTCGGACGAATCTTAACAAGAGATACGTTAATCTTCGCGCGTCGCGTTTGATTAAAGGGCTTTTTCTCCTTCCCTCCGATAGGGTATTGGTTCACTTTGACATCAATATTCAAATCGATGTTTAGCTTCGGGCCCAGCGCCTCGAACTTGGCTAATCAGTGAAACTGCTTAGAGCTTTGAAACGTTCATTCAAGCAAGTTTCTGAACTGAAAGTCTTGAAAAATCGAAGAAATGTCAAGTTTCTTTAGTGGCTTCACCAGCTCGATCAGCTTTGGGCCCAGCGCCTTATTCTTGAGTCATTAGTGAATCTATCTTGAAGCAAGAAATATTCATTCAAGCAAGTTTCTGAACTAAAAGTCTTGAAAAATCGAAGAAATATCAAGTTTCTTTAGTGGCTTCACCAGCTCGATCAGCTTTGGGCCCAGCGCCTTGTTCTTGAGTCATTAGTGAATCTATCTTGAAGCAAGAAATATTCATTCAAGCAAGTTTCTGAACTAAAAGTCTTGAAAAATCGAAGAAATATCAAGTTTCTTTAGTGGCTTCACCAGCTCGATCAGCTTTGGGCCCAGCGCCTTGTTCTTGAGTCATTAGTGAATCTATCTTGAAGCAAGAAATATTCATTCAAGCAAGTTTCTGAACTAAAAGTCTTGAAAAATCGAAGAAATATCAAGTTTCTTTAGTGGCTTCACCAGCTCGATCAGCTTTGGGCCCAGCGCCTTGTTCTTGAGTCATAAATGAAGCTATCTTGAGCCTAGAAATATTCATTCAAGCAAGTTTCTGAACAAAAAGTCTTGAAAAATCGAAGAAATATCAAGTTTCTTTAGTGGCTTCACCAGCTCGATCAGTTTTTGGTCCAGCTCCTTGTTCTTGAGTCATAAATGAAGCTATCTTGAGCCTAGAAATATTCATTCAAGCAAGTTTCTGAACTAAAAGTCTTGAAAAATCGAAGAAATATCAAGTTTCTTTAGTGGCTTCACCAGCTCGATCAGCTTTGGGCCCAGCACCTTGAATTTGGTATCAGTGGATTTGTCTTGAGCTAAGGAACATTTCATCTGAACACACGAGCTATCATTTCCGTCGTTTTCAGCGAGAAAATCAAAGAAAAGTTGATTTTTTTTGGACCTTCCAGCACAACTTCCCTGGTTTACCCCAGAAGGAAGCAGCCGATCAGGCTCATCTCCGAACTCGGTGGAGCCAATTAAATTATCTAGCGAATGGCGAAAACTAGAAGTTTCTAGCTGCTTCCGATCTCGCGCTACATCGGTCACAGACAGACAGACAGACACACGGACAAAGTGGCCCCATAAGGGATTTTTGACTACGTCGAAAAAGCCCTAAAAAACCCGGACGAATCTTAAATCTAGCTTAATCCTAACTTAGATAGATAGATTTTAAGAGTGCCGGGCAGACGCTTCAAGATTCTTGAATCAAGAAGCGTTCCCCGACCTGGAGTCCTAGGAATCACAACGAAGTGTTCCGGGGACTTTCAGCCCACAGCTCCATACAGAACCTTCCGGGACTAATCCTAACTTAAATCTCAAGTATTTTTAATCTCGTTTGCTTTTGGGAAGCGGGAACAAATGTTTATTTTAATTGTGTTATTTTCTCGGGAGTCGATGTTTCGCCCGAAAACCCAATCTGTTCATGTCATACGAGCCAAGGTTGTTTATAAGTGTACTAGTGTGAGCCTGAGCAGACTCATAAAATTTGTTGGTAAGTTTATCGACGAAATGTCGGATTGTCGGCGTTCTCGCGTTTCTATGAAGATCAGTGGTTCTTGAGTAAAACTGCGTGCTGAGGACCATTCTTAATGTTTTGTTCTGATGAACTTGGAGACGTTCAAAATGCGTTTTAATCAAAACAAATGCCAACATCTTGGACAAGGTTCAAAACTGTGCCTTGAGAATGGTCACAGGAGCCATAAAATCAACATCACTAATGAGAATAAAAGCAGCTCTCAACGAACCACCCATGCGACTAAAATGCGTCAAAGCAGCTCAACTGGCATATGTCAGTCTTAAATCCACCGGTAACTGGCTGGAACGCTAGCAGTGTGAGAGATCGCATAGCCACATTACGACCAGCGTTACAAAGATTGGATACGCCAACGACGACCCCATAACTAAAACTTTCACTCAAGCCAGAGTTGACACTCACATCGGCAAGATCGGCAACTGGAATATCCTCCTCGAGAAGAAAGGCCAAAACTACATCACGTGGTACTCTGATGGATCCAAAATTGACGAACAGGTTGGCTATGGATATGTTGGATACATTGCGGATGAAATACTCTCGGGGTGCATGAGAATCAGCGACCATGCTTCTGTATTCCAAGCCGAACTAAAAGCGATTAACAAATGCATCGATATCACTCTTCAAAGAGATATAAAGAATTATGATGTGTTCATCTTCACTGACAACCAAGCCACGATAAAGGCCATCAATAAGGGCTTCACAACCTCTAGAGAAATTCAGAAATGCAAACATGCAATCAACGTTCTAGCCACACACAATCGGGTTTTTCTCAGTTACGTCCCAGCTCACGTTAACATAATTGGAAATGAAACAGCAGATACATTAGCCAAGGAAGGAGCTCGATTAGAAATCATAGGAGAAGCGGCCGCCTTCACCAACCGCGCTATGAAAAAGAAGATAAAAGAAAACACGACAAAGGAATTTGCTAAGCTCTGGCATCAATGCGACAGCACACACTCACGATTTATGATAAAGGCTCCAAATCTGAGACGCGCTAAAACTAGGGTGGCCATTGACCAGAGCCTGAAAACGCGGATTTGGCTCTACAAAAACGCGGATTTCCGCGGATTTTCAAAATCATCAGAATCGCGGAGTTTCGCGGAGTAATTTAGTATGAAAAAGCGGACTTTTCGCGGACTAAATTTAAAAAATGGCTAACTGTTTTCATTCGTGCCTTTATTGCGACATACTGTCATTGCGACGTACTGTTGACGTTCAAGTTAACATTTCACTAATGTTCACTTGGATTGGACCGCGAGCCGGAAATTTTTGAAATTTTAACGATTGTTAACTGATTTTGGTGAAAAATTGTCGAAAACGCGGACTTTTGAGCAAATTTTCCGTTTTTCCGCGCCCGCGCGGATCAGCGTTAAAAACGCGGACAAATCCGCGGAAAACGCGGACTCTGGCCACCCTAGCTAAAACCCTCTTGCTGCTTAAAAGGCAAGATCTGAGAGTGGCCATTGGGATCCTTACTGGGGCCTATTGCTTAAATTTCATGGGAATTACTACTAAATTTCATGGGAAGAACAGACCTTTACGATACCTTCTTCAAAATGGCGCAAGTCTAATAAGGCCAAATACGGTGAGAATTACTCTGAAACTTGTAACGCTCCTAGTTAGGAGCTTGTCCCCAAATTTTACAAAATCTGACTATTACAAGACTGTTAACCGGTAATAAGAACGGATTTCCTCGGATGCTTCGGACTGAGGAGTTACATTCATCTTACAGTGAAGGTTGGTTTTAGGTAAAGTTGGTATTTTCCTGGGGAATTTAAAACGGGAAATTTTCAGGACAGGGAATTCTTGTCCCAGGAATTTCTGGGCAGGAAAGGGAAATTTTAAAAAAATGCTTTCTGACGCTTTTCAAACGCAATTTTATAGAAAATACACAAATTTTCGCCCTTTCTATTATGCCCAGCTGTTTTTTTGAAAAGTTATAGCGGTTTCAAGCTTTATTTTTGAAGTAGCATTTGAGAAACATGATTGCGTTGAGTTTTTCTGAAGACAGTTCGTTGCGCTTCAATGTAGCAACGCTTGCAGCCGAAGAAAAGTTGCGCTCGCTTTGTGTGGATGTCGGCTGTATGCTGCAAAGTGCGTCGAATAACTTGTCAAGCTGAGGACCACGGACGCGGTCCTGATGCGGTATGATTGTACCGGTCGAAGAATTTTAAATCGTTCAACGTGGTGCAAAGTTCCAGCTTTCATGCTCCCAATGGACAAATTTAAGCGCTTTTGCATGTTCCAGGATGCAGAATCTTGAGTTTTTTAGGATATTTCTGAAATCAGAACTTCTTGGTTACTTCCAGATATGTCGCTGCCGTTCGAGAAGAGTCGTTTCATTAATTCGATGCCTAGCTTTACTGTAGCGGTCTTTGCGAAAAAAAATTCTATTCAAAACGAGAATAAATCATCAATTTACTGATGATAGAAGCTGCCTTTAACGTTACTGTCGGCGAAACTAATTACACAGAACTTTCGTTGAACCAAGCCTCTTAAATCG